>CXYZ01012692.1:711416-736687 GCA_900006705.1 Sonneratia caseolaris
TTTTTTGAAGGAACCGGACCGGGTGAGTGGCCGGTTCCCGGTTGAACCGGTCGAACCGGCCGGCCCGGTCCGGTTTTTAAAACTATGGGGCCTAGTAAGGAGATAAAGTATTCTAAATATAATTTTTTTCTATTTATAATATTCGAATTGAGGGGAGATGTGCTGATGAGCAATGGATGTGCAGGTGAGGGAGGAAAGCGATTCGTTTCCAGTGGCATTCAGATTTTGGGAGGGTGGAGTCGATCTCTACCTAAAGACGAAATGGAAATAAGGCCCATAATATTATATGATGTCCTCCACTTTTAATTTTTTTAAAAAAAAATTAATGATCTTATTTTATTCCCTTATATCGATTTAGTTTCTTAAATTAATCCCTACTGCCATT
The DNA here is from genome assembly GCA_900006705.1 of Sonneratia caseolaris. Taxonomy (NCBI): domain Eukaryota; kingdom Viridiplantae; phylum Streptophyta; class Magnoliopsida; order Myrtales; family Lythraceae; genus Sonneratia; species Sonneratia caseolaris. The sequence goes on from CXYZ01012692.1 coordinate 711,802, forward strand.
AACTACAATATTAAATTCGACATCTTAAGCACTTCCATCCTGCATGCATTTTTTTATTTTATTTTATTTTTTTAACCAAAAAAATGCTTATCTTGGAATGGATGGATAATTGTGGAGCCGCCACCACCAGCACCAGGGTCATTCTATCCCTACCCGAAAATGACCGCTCGTCTTGGCGATGTCATGAACCCATTTTCCAAGCCGAGAGTCTTATTTTGAGCCTCACCGGTGGTGCATTGAAACAATTCTGCGCATTTTCTTTCGTCGAGTGATGAGTTTCCGTTCCGTCCCATTCTTAGAAAGCATTGATTGACACGACCGTTTATTTACTCAATTTTGATTTACTATATCTGGCATGCTAATTCGTGCTTTCCGCAAACTTAGAGCTTAAAAATATAATGTGAAAAGTCTCATCTTAGGGAATAAAGGGATAGGATCAGTGAACCATTTTGGTGCTTGAAGCTATAGATATTAAATAGGCCAAACTTGCGCGTAACTGGATTGGAATTAGATTGTCCAAACCCAGAACCGACACGGACTATTCTTATCTTGGCCCATAACCGTTCTTATGGGGTTGGGAGCTTTTTTATGGAGTGGTTCAAAAATATGGATCAATTAAATTGTAACCAGTTCGGACAGTTACCCTACTAAACATGCCCACAACTGTTGAAAACCGACTTGGATCGCCAAAAATTCTACAAATCAACCGTTGGATTTTTTCGGATCAATTTAAAATTAAAAAAATTTAAAAAGTGTTCATTTAAAATATTTTTTTAAAAAATGAAAAAAAAATAGACGGTCCATGAGCCAAATTAGGCCAGTTTATATTTGCCTGAACCTTGACCGTAACTGGGTCAAATGATTCAATGTCCATTTTAAATTAATTCGAATCGCACTTTTAATAACACTACATGAGACGGCTACGAGTATCCAAAAGACTGCCCTCAAGAATGCAGGAGGATGATCCTGGGACTCCCGAAGCCCAATATTAGATAAATATGGGCCTGGGTTGGCCCATTCACCTTGCTGAGGTAAACCCGATTGGACCGCTGCCGAAGATGTCGAGCCAGAAGACAGAAACTCGGATCACCGACAGCAAACAGAAAGTAAATTGGGGCGGGAAAAGAAGATGTAGAAGCTTGAATCGACCATCGCACTCGAACGTCGGAAATCTCGGAGCTCGCGGCCTGTCGGAGAGGTCCTTCTTCGCCCACGCAACGCTGAACCGGAGCCCGTGATTGATCGGATCGAACACGACGAACAGCAGAGCCGGCGGATGCCCGGTTTCCGAAAGGGATGAAGAGCACCATCTCAGAAATGGATAGCTGAGCGAGTCGTATGCACACTCCAGAGAGATAGAGGTGTGACAGTGACATTTCCTCAAACATCCTCAGAGTTTCCCGACTCCCCAAGCAAAGCTAATATTATTAAAGGACCTGCCTTTCCCTAGGACAACGACGTTAAAACTCTCGCAGCTTCCTCCACCTTTGCACAGGTTTTGACTGGTTGACTCCTGCTGGCTGCGTAACGTACCGTCACTCGTGTCATTTTCCTCAGTCTTATTATCATTGCCTTAATTATATTGTTAGTATTGCTAAGTGCCACCATGGCAGTACTTTTTTTTCTTCCTGTATGTATTACATAATATTCCAAAGCACTAACCCGCTTAGACCTTCTAAACAATTATTTTTTATCATAAGCATTTTAATTTCATGCTTTATAAATTTAATTTTTATTAAAAAATAAGTTTCATAATGTTATCTCAAATAACATATCATATTGTAAAAATTTTTGTTACCTTTTAATAAATTAATTATATTTAAAACTAAAAAAATTTTAATTACATAAAATATCTATAAATTTTAAAAAAATAATAATAAATAAATAAATTAACGTGTAAAATTTTATAATAAAAATCGAATATATAATATCTTAATTGTTAAATCGATAGTGATATAACTAAACTTCACTTCTCTCAAAATTAGTTTGAATCATTAAATTTTATAATACAAGCAAGTGCTCATAAATATTATACTCCTCTCGTATTCAAATTCAATTGTTTTCCAAGAAAAAAAATTAAATTAACAGAGACAAAAATTGTCAGGACCGCTTGCGGTCCATGCGCTTGGATGACGTGGCAGTCAAGGCGCGGGCCTGGCCGAGACGTCTGCTGTGGGGAGAGACAGAAGAACGGGTCCCACCAGGCCACGTGGTGATGGGCCCCGCACGTCACCCACCTGCAAGAATCTCCCTTTTCTTTGCAGCTGATGAAATCTTTCCTGCTTTTCTCCATGCAGCTTCAATGGCGGACGCGAAGAGAAATCGCCTGAAGATCGTAGAGATTCTACAAGAATACGGGCGCCACTAACGGGCGATCGGAGCTCATTCTTCGGTTTCACGATATCACTCGTCGCATATCTCTCCATTCATCTCGTTCGTGCTTGTGATCGCGAACGGGGGGAGGAAGTTGCCCGCCCGGACAGAGAACGATGGGGGTCCCGCAGACGATGGAGAGCCTGAAGACGAGAGCTGCATCCATAAGGGAGTCGCTGCAGAAGAGTCAGACAATCACCGACAGCATGGTCTCCATTCTCGGCTCCTTCGACCACCGCCTCTCCGCTCTCGAAACCGCCATGCGCCCCACTCAGGTTTACACCCTCTGCCCGACTCTGATGTTACCAACAATCAGGTCTCCCCGAATCCTCTAGTGTCCCGTCCCATCGTTAATTAACATCTCGATCGGGAGAGTGTGGATTGAATTCAGCCAATGTGTGAGCTTAAGATCTTTACTTTTCGTTGTCCTCTGGCTTTTCGACTAGATTCGAACGCATTCCATTAGAAGGGCTCACGAGAACATCGACAAGACGCTGAAGGTGACAGAAGACATTCTGGCCCAGTTCGATCTCTCTCGCAAGGTCCGATTCGCTTTCTTTCAAAATACTGTACTAATGAAAGTTTGCGACACCTTGAAGATTGATCTCGCTCTTCTGCTCCACTTTGACCCTGTAATCTCTTTATCTTAATATCTTCATTTTGGCCTGATTTGATCAATAGTGGACTCTGCAACTGAGTAAGTTGAAAGTCGACATCTTCGACATTTTTAATAGATCAAAATCCTACAGCTGGTTTATTAAATTATTTCACCAGCTTACATTATATAATATCGTGGTGCCGGAGCGTACTGTACAGAAAGTCGCTTATGAAGGGAAGAACAGCAGATGCGATGACAATCTTTGCGGACTGGGTCTTCTTGGAATCGCTCTATTGTTTCTGCCTGCCTGAGCTTTTGAAAATTGTGATTCTTAATGTGGAATGTTATTTGTCATCTCCAAAGCTTATATAAGATTAGATTAATACTCAGTTGGATCTGTACATAATTTAGGCAGAGGCTAAGATACTGAGGGGGCCACATGAGGACCTGGAGAGCTACCTGGAAGCGATCAATCAGCTGAGAAGCAACATCAACTTCTTCAGCAGCAACAAGGGCTTCAAGAGCACCCATGGTGTTCTTAACCATGCAAACAACTTACTTGCGAAAGCCATATCAAAGCTTGAAGATGAGTTCAGGCAGATCTTGACCAATTACAGGTACATCACCTGCTGGTTCTTGCTTGCTGTTGGAAGAATTCCTGTTCCTGGATGCACGGGAAGGGAGATTAATGATGCCATATTTTTAGTACTTTCATTCATCCACTAAATTTGCTTTGGTTTCATATTCAGCAAGCCTGTCGAACCTGATCGTCTTTTCGATTGCCTTCCCAACAATCTCCGACCTTCATCAGCATCATCTGGAAACCATGATGAATCTGGTGGAAAGAATCAATCGGAACAACAAGCTAAAAGCTTAGAAAAGGCAGTTTACACCATTCCAACTCTTATACCACCAAGGGTCCTTCCGCTGTTGCATGATTTGTCCCAACAAATGATCCAAGCTGGACACCAGCAGCAGCTTTTCATGATCTACGGGTGATTTTCATTTTCCCCCTCTTGGTTGCGTAAATTATGACATAAAATATTGGGTTAAAATAATGCGTTGAGTTAAAAATACGTATTTTCTACTGGAAACAAACGTGCGATAGCCTATTCCTATATTTCTCACATTTCCGAATCTCACTTCATTTACCTTCAGCGTGCTTCAGTTTTCAGCACAACCCACGAGAAAGTAGATGCAGATGATCTTCTCTTGCTCATAACTGATGATAATGTGCCTTCTCTGTTCTGGTCACCCTATGCAAGGGACGTTCGTGGTTCAGTTTTGGAACAGAGTCTTCGGAAGCTGGGTGTTGAGAAGCTCAACAAGGATGACGTACAGAGAATGCAATGGGAGGTTTTAGAGGCCAAAATTGGAAATTGGATTCACTATATGCGCATCGCTGTGTGTATTTATGCATAATCCTGCTCAGTAATGATAGGCAATTCTTGGAGCGATAATTGACTTTATTTTGTTTGAAACAGGTCAAACTTCTCTTTACTGGGGAGAAAAAAATATGTGATCAAATATTTGATGGTTCAGATTCCCTTAAAGAACAATGCTTTGCTGATGTGACCATGAACAGCGTTGCTATTCTCCTAAGTTTCGGAGAGGGCATCGCCAAGAGCAAAAGGTCGCCTGAAAAATTATTCGTCCTTCTTGATATGTATGAGATAATGAGAGAACTGCAGCCAGAGGTATGACATGAAATTTCATCAAGATATGATGGAACATTGTCATTTTCATTTTCATTTTCAAAAGAAGTTGTTCTACAACTATTCTGGCCTCTCTTTTCCATTCTCTAAAATTTCAGGGACAATTTCACAGATCCAACAACGAAACAGCTTATGAAACAAATCCTTTGATCCTCAGATCCATACTCTTCCTATTCTGTCTCCTCACTGTATACTACTGATGCCGATATTGTCCTTTGGGGCAGATTGCTACACTTTTTGCATCCAAACATTGCACAGAAATGCGGGAGTCGGCTTTGAATTTGACCAAGCGGCTTGCTCAGACGGCCCAAGAAACTTTTGGCGATTTTGAGGAAGCAGTTGAGAAAGATGCCACAAAAACTGCTGTTCTTGATGGAACTGTTCATCCTCTGACCAGCTATGTGATAAATTACGTAAAATTCTTATTTGAGTAAGTCATTGTTGCTTTATATTCTCTTAATTCTTTCCTTTCTCATAATATTTGGAACATTTTTCTCCCCATTGTTCTTCCCTCTTAATTGTTTTTAACATCAAATGCCCGCAGCTATCAGTCGACATTGAAGCAACTCTTTGAGGAGTTCGATGGAAGTAAACCTGATGCTCAATTGGCATCTCTAACTACAAGAATCATGACCGCCCTTCAAACTAACCTCGATGGGAAGTCTAAGCAATACAAAGATCCTGCATTAACTCAGCTGTTCCTCATGAATAATATTCACTATATTGTAAGATCTATTAGGAGGTGAGCTGATTCCTAAACCAATAGCATCTACCCACTGTATCATGGCCCTTCTAGAAAACCCTGAATCTGCAGGTCCGAGGCTAAGGACTTACTTGGGGATGACTGGGTGCAAATTCACCGGAGAATTGTACAGCAGCATGCAAACCAATATAAGAGGATTTCCTGGGCGAAGGTATTGTTGTGTCATCTAACTAGTTGCAGTATTCATTCCATCGAGGTATCATTGCATTTCATCAATAAAAATGAAAGTTCGTCTATGACGATGAAAGATCACTGTGTTAGAATCTAATGAAATGATGGAAAATGAAGAACGATCAAGATTCGCATCTAGACTCTCTACATATTGTGAAATTGTCAGAGAAACATTTGGATTTGGCTATGTCAGTTCCTCCTTGTGGTCCTTCATAATTCATGTGAACAAAACATCACGTCTTTGTAAAATTTCGAGATGCAGATTCTGCAGTGCCTCACCGTGCAGGGCGGGGGTGCAGACGGAGGTGGAAGCGGCAATCTCTCAAGAGCAATGGTGAAGGACAGATTTAAGACGTTCAATGTGAACTTCGAGGAGCTCCATCAGAGGCAGTCTCAATGGACAGTCCCTGACAGCGAGCTGCGAGAATCGCTAAGACTTGCTGTTGCAGAAGTCCTCTTACCTGCTTATAGATCGTTCATCAAACGCTGGGGGCAAGTCTCTCCAAACAAGAACAAAGCTAATTCATTCTTCACGTCATCAAAATCGTTCTGTTTTCTTCCCTTGTGCTGAAGGCAGTGTCTTGTGTTCCAGGCCACTCATAGAGAATGGAAAGAACCCGCAGAAGTACATCAGGTACTCTGTTGAGGACCTAGAACGAATGCTGAACGAGTTCTTTGAGGGCAAGACCTGGAGTGATCAGCCGAAACGGTAATCCCTGATGGAGTTTTCCGGCCATGTTTTCTCTATACAATTGTCATCCTCCTTGGTCGATCCCCGGTTTTCTTGCACTCAGTTAAAGTCTACAGAGGAAGTGCTGTGTGAATTCTTAGCATTATTCGCTGCAATAAGAGATGACAGGAAATTATGTACAACCATGTTCATATAAATAATATATATATATATATATATAAAAGTGTGCGCGCTTATACTCTTCCAATTAAGAACTCACCAGGCTGACTCTTCTACTTCCCGTTAACGTTAGGTGCCACTAGCCGAGCCCGCCTACTGAAACTCGTATTCCATACTGGGCTGGAGCTCTGAGTCTCAATATGAATAAACTGTGACAGAAGAAGCACAATGAGGCTCGGACACTGAACAGAAACCTCTCCATCTAACCATTGCTGGGCTAAGAGTCCACCGATTGCCATGGTTTAATGCTAAACCAATATGATGCTCATTCTGGTCTCCATGCTGGGTCGAGGGTTAACCAAATATCTAATTGGGAATTTTGATGTAAAATAACATCATCATCTTCTACTTAAATTAAGAGATTCTAATCCCCACTCACCGATAAAGCCCACCTAACACAACCTCCCCAAGAACGTCACGAAGATTAATTTACGATCGATTATTATAATTATTCTCATTAGTGAACGATCACATCTGAGAGACCTCCTGCTCTAATTCATCGTACCTAACTAGCTACTGAAACCGATGATAAGTATAATTGCAAACGTGTGAAGCATCTTCTAATTTTCTAGTTCATTAGCCCCAACGTTCGGCGTTGGCAGCTTTTCTCGGCAAATTACTTTTTTTAACTATAGACATCCTCAGATGAATCAAAATCAAGCCGAGACAACCTATTTCATCTGTCTCTGACTTCTCACTTACTTAAATTAGTAGCACAGACTTCTCGACAATTCCAATAACATCTCTCTTTCTTTCATGCATATTTTCGATGCATTAATCACTTTCTCATCCTTCCCTCTGATTCAATCCCTAGCCTTCTCCTCGTTCTTCTCTCCCTCTCTATCTCAATCTCAGCGTGGACAGGGGGGGGAGAGAGAGAGAGCCGATCGACAATGATGGCCTCTTCGTCCATCGATCCCGATCAACCTAAGAAACATTCGGAACCCGACGACGGCTCCCCGAGATCTTCGGAAGGCCACCGGCAGCCGATACCTCCTGCTATGGCCGGTTACCCCCACTACCCCCCTCAGCACTATCACCATCCCCACGCCATGGGCTACCCACCTGTTGCCGGCTACCCTCCGGGCCACCCGTCTCCTCCATACCCTCACAATTATGGACCGTACCCGGATTACGGTGGTGCACCGCCGCCCCTGGCCCCGCACCCGCATGGTGGTTACTACCCGAACCATGCTTATCTGCCACCTCACGGGCCGCCCAACCAACAAACGGGAATGATGCTGTTTGGCTTCATCCGGGGGGTCCTCGCTGCCATCGTTATCCTCTTTCTCATCTCGGCCGTATTTAGCATCATCACTTACATCATCATACGGCCGCAGCAGCTCAGCTTCCGCCTGGCCTCTTTCTCGGTCTCCAACTTCAACATCTCCAACGCCGTCCTCACGGCCAGCTGGGAGGCCAGAGTTATCGTCGAGAACCCCAACGAGAAGCTCGAGGCCTACTTCGACCGGGTCCAGAGCTGCTTATATTACAAGGAGCCCACGGACTACCTGGCGTACAACTTGGAGGGTCCCGTCTCCGTGGGCACGAGGTCGAACGCGACGATGGTGTTGAGGAACTTGATGGTGAACGGGGATCAGCCCAAGAGGTCGGTGGTGGAGGAGATCGAGAAGGAGAGGAAGGGCGGGGCGGTGAGCCTCGGGCTGGCGATAAGGTTGCTGGGGATACTCAAGACGGGGACGTCGACAACGGTGCTCCCCGAGCATATACAGGTCTCCTGCGAAGACATCAAGCTCGTTTTCGGTGCCGGGTCCATGAACGGGACCCTAGTCACCGGCGACGAGCCTAGGGAGTGTTCTATTTACACGTGAGCTATATTTATACTGTCAATAGATGATTTCCCATTTTTCTCCCCAACTCTTTTTCTTTTTTTTTGTTCATGTAAGCCCATCGATCTTCATTAAACAATTTCATCCTCTTTCTGAAAACATTGGACGCCAAACCGAAAGAAAAGTAAGAAAATAAGCCTTTACTTCGGGTGGCCCGTTCGATTTGAGTCTGGGCCTCTCGAAATTCGGCAACATTCAGCTTTGTCGATTTGGAACCAGAAAGAACAAGGGTTTCTCGGCCCAGTGAAAGAAATCCAACAATTAATGAGATTCCTGACAAAATCCATGTTGCTGTCCTTCGCAAACTAATATTAAAATTTAAAGAGACATTACAAGAAAAGAAGAGGCTGAAACACATGCAAAAAAATGAAATAAAATGTCTTTATGTGCGTAAAGCTGTCGGCACGACTAGGGTTGACGCGAAATCGATCAATAATGATGAATACGTTAATTGTGTGTGTGTCTATATATATATATATATAATAAAGGGGGCGAAAGAACAGTGATAGCTAATTAGAATCTTGAGATCACCGTGTTCCCATGCTGACAGAGAGGATTTTTCTTCATTGCCAGAGGACGGTTTCCATACCGATTGTTCGGTAAGCATATGGACAAACGAAACGTGTATAATTAACTAGGGCTGAAAGGAGGGAATTTTCACACGTGATCGTTTTCAATGCATACATATATACACACACATACAGAGTTGTCGATTATGTATGCTCTCGTTTGGTACAAATCATAATGCACATTTACTTGGTCCTAGAGATAAATTTCTCTGACACACGTCCATTTAAGAGAGGGTACGGGGTAAATTATGTATGGACTAAGGAAAAGAGGCACGGTGCGGTAGGTACTACTTAAATTAAGAGATCATATATATGTCCGTGACATAAGAAGATAAATTACGAATAATCGGTCATTTTAAGTATTCTATTATTATGAGGGGGAAGTGAATACTCTTGGATCGGACCAAAAAAAAACAATACGTACAATGCCACGTCCAATTTCGGATGTCAGATGGGACTTCGGCACCGGTTAGCGACCGACCTGTGCAAGCATATTTCCATTCCTTCCACAGAAAGTTAACCCTTTGAGCGGGTCAAGTCAGAGCTCTCTAATTGAAGCAATAATGGAGTTTTGATTCCCGAAAATTCTTCCTTCCTTCTCTCGGCGGGCCCAGTGCATGGCGCATATCGCAATGGGAGGCATGAACTCTTCTTCCCCTTGATTTCCTGGGCGGGGTTTGTTTGGATTCTTCTGGGAAGAAGAGGTTCTCTCCTCTTGCATACGGCATTGCGGTGGGGCTACCTTCGCTTAGCCAATCTTGCTTCGAGCTCAGGATGATTTCCACCCCTTTTAGGTATTGTCTACTTTAACTCCTCTTCGTATCATCTGTGTTCGAGGAGTTCAATGGTCCGTGAGAAATTTAGCTTTAGATTAGATAGTTCGTCCGCGAAATTCAAACCACGACCCCACCATTCTGAGAAGTTGGGTGAAAATCTGAATTAAAAATGTCGGGAGCAGACGCGGGGAACGCCATCACTGTGCGGAAACTGGAAAGTTGAAGAGGTTTTGGGAAGTTCGAGGATGATGGCTGCTGCGAAAGATGTCAGCTCTGGAAGATGCTAAATGGGCCCAAAAACCAAACCAAAAAAAAAAAAACAAAACCCCCGCGGTCCGTATTGGCCACGCCCCCTCATTATCTGTATCGTGGGAAATTCCCTTCCTTCTAAAACAACTGCGACGGATGGGTTGGACTCATTGGTCGTTACCTAACTGATCATAGCCATTCATTCATTCATTCATTCATGTCCTGCATATGAACTGGCACAAATTCACGTAGAAACTTCTTCGCCGGTAACTTTGCCGGGGATCACTCACATGGGGGATTAGGGCCCATTTTGCATTTCACCTATCTCGATCCGTGTAGACCGTGGCATTCGAGTCACTCGTATTTTTCAAGATTTTCTCCAAATTTTTTCAACGCAAGATTGACATTTCTTAATATTTTCCATCACACGTAGACACCCATTGTGTATAAAGTCGGAATAGACGTGAAAATGACCGGCTATTATTTGAAACTCTCGACACGAGAGAGGGCGACACATCGGACCATTTCGCGGTATGAGAATGTTTTACTTGATCTCGACACCATGTTGAACATTTTGTTGGATCTATGAGAGGCAGGCGTATTCGAATTCAAGCATCCAAATTAGTGTGCACAAGAATTTACTTAATATATATATATATATATATATAAATAAAATCACACTTTCATTTCTTCCAAAGGAATGGAAATATTTTTGAACGACTAAATTATTATAATTTTTTCAAACTCTTAATTTAACATATAAAGATTAACGATAATGCTATAGTATATAAATATATTATAAGATGCATCGATGAATTACTATAATATTATATATTATCAATTATAAAAATATATATATGTGTTATAATTTTTCATGGAAGAAGTTTTTCCACATACGTACCAACCACTTAGTACACAGTCAATATAGAGAGAGAGATATATTTTTCTGGAACCAGAAGGAGATGGGGCTATTCAACCTTACAATAATTGCCATCGGCCCGCCATAACGGACGCCCACCTATCTCTCATGACAGGTGTCAACTTCAAAAGAAAAATAAAAACCCGATAAAAACGTCGTTGTCGTTGATACTAACAAATGACGTGAAATAAATCCTTTCGCACTCCTTCAAATTTTGTTTTCTCCTTATTATCCTCTGCCTTTAGAATTAATTAGGAACCTATCATTTGTACGAAATTTAGAGAAAAGGATTAAGAATTTTAAACCCATCATTAGTTAATAAATGTACAAGAAGATGATTGAGGATTAATGCTCGAGAATATGCATCGACAAAATATTTACTTACAAATAAATCGATGATTGGGGGGGACAAAAGTGTGCGCAATCGCATGTGCAGATTTATTGAACGCAAAAGCAACGTTTGATCTAATGCACATACACACATTTATATGACGTGAGAGGGATTGCTGAATTTCGGCACTCATCATCCCAATGGGAGGACTCGAGTTCGAGTCCTATTTGCGGCGGGGAGATCTTAATCCCTTAAATGGACCAATCCGGGACGATCCGGATTAGTCAGCTAGACAAAGTTTATCTGGAGACCGGCGGTTTATAAAAAAAAAAAAATGAAGAAGAAGAGGGATTGCTGAATTAACGGGTCGTAGCCCGCCTTGCTTAGCTGTACTGAAATGGACGGTGCGTGATGCGGACAAGCCGTTCGGCTGCGGGGAGATTATTCGATTGTGCGGGAGAAGAAATCGACATGCACATACGTTCGTTTGGTGAAACGTCACCGTATCGGCGCCTACAAGTAGTGCGTGATTGTTAGGAAGGAACACATCATTCGATTATTAATATATATATATATATATGGCGATCCATGGCCAATTAAGAAAACGACGACGTTCGTCCGGAGTGAGTGAGTGTGGGCAAGACTTTCACCTTCGTTCCCTGTCCGTGATCATGATGCGCGGTTTGAATTCTAATAAGACGTCATGGTCTTCCAGGGTTGCTTCAGGTGCAGGTTTTCATGGACATTCTTCGTCGATCTGCTTACTGCGATCGACCAATAGTTGTCCCGATGGAAACGTTCAGCATCTTCAAGTGAGTTTGTGGACGGCGAACTTTTTTTCTTGCTGCTGTAAAGGATATTCTACCGTATGTAATACGAGTAAAAAATTACTAATTGAAGTTCATGGATGAAAATCCGATGAAGACCCGGAAGTTTTTGTTTTCATTTTTTATTTTAATTTCACCGTTCTTGCATCTCCTCTCTCATGGCTGAGTGGCTGAGTGTGAACACCGGAATTCACGCCATTGACGGTGTGTGCTAAGAAAGTCTCGCACATGAGCGGGGAGGCAAACAGAGCCAATGAGTAATGGGAAAATGGGCACATGAGGAGTAGAATTCAAGACAAACCAAAAATTTTTATATTATTTATTCTTTACTTTCTTCTTCTTCTGTAAATGTATTTGTAAACCGTAATTTATATAAAAAAAAAATTCGAGTAATTGAATAATGGGATGCTGGTGGCACAAACCACTGTCATGATCAATTTTCAACTATTAATGTAACTTTTTTTGTTAGGTATAACAAAAATGGCATAGGGAAAAGGTCACAGGAAATAATTAAAACCCTTTTTTCTACGGCAGCCTCGAAGGGACATGACTGGCCTTTCCTTTCAGGCTTTTTTTTTTTTCCCCAATTCCATATGAAAAGGGAGTGAGCTTTCTCATTTTAAGAATGACTATACAATCAATTATATGTTATCTTGCTCGGAAAAATCTTCCCCCTTTCTTGCCCTTTACTCTGCCCACCCCTGCTCCCAGGATTGCGAGGGTAATCCTGGAATCAAACGGCGGACTCCGGCCTTTTCACATGTCGATGATGATTGTATAGTGGTGTGGGCCCCCCTACACCTACACTACCAGCCTCCCACACACTCAGCGTACAGAAGCACCTCAAGGGGGTTTCTCGTTCCTCTCTGTCTCCGTCTCGCTCTCTCCCCCCGGCCGATCGATCCACGTCAAGCAAATGTGTCGAGAAATGACGCCATCCTTCTCCAATCTCATGCTGCCACGTGTCCATTTAAAAAATAATATAAAAGAAAATAAAGCATGCCCACCTTTCCCTCTCGTTTTCGCCTTTTTCAATACAGTGGAGACCGGTGGGAGAGACATGGAGCAGAGGAAGAGGGCGTAGACTCCATTTTCTCACCATGTTGACCGGCTAAATCCTGTTAATTCGATCGGTGCTGGATCTTGTTCGTTGGCGATGTCTTGTGATTGAGTATGATCAAATGAGAAAATTGAAAATTTGCATACATGTGTACTTATTCTTCGTTCCATCCTAAATGTAAGCTAGAGTTCTTTAGATTTTTGCATATGTACGTACAGGTTGAAACGTGTCGAAGGGGAAGGCGAGCATTCATCTCTACACGGGTAAAATTGGTCTCTGTGGGCTCTTTTTTGTACCTTCCGATCATCAGTGGGGCTAGCAGCCTCCTCTTTTTCCTCCCACTTTCATAGGTGAAAGCATAATTGCAATTGAGGGCTCAGTGGTGATGATGTGAACTCTTCTGTATCTTTAGATCGACATGGGCAATGTTTAGTTCACACGGAACAAGTACAGTGTAATCTATGCATTCTCCTCTCCTCTTAATCAATTGTAAATCATCATTTTATCTAATAATATTACTATATCAAATTATTTTATAATATATTTTTATTAGCGTGCAAAATGCGTCCATAGGACGGCACCGTGTGGCACTAGAAGCTAGAAGGCAGAGAAGAGAGGGGCCCCTTCGAGTTATCTCCTCCTCTTCCTCTTCCTCTTCCTCTTTCTTTGCTTTCTCCTCAACTCACCCGCTTCTTATATCAGACACACCCCAACACCACGCCCCACGCCCTCCTTATTCGATAGGCAAAGCCACCGCAGGAGTCCACTCGACGAGCGCAGTCGCCACCACCTTCGTCACAACTGAGAGAGAGTAACAAGAAGGGGTAGTTGAAGCTATGTCGGTGAAGCCGGGTGACTGCGGGAAGCATGGGTACTGCCGGAGGAAGGTGCTCAAGAAGATATTCGCGGGGCTGCTAACATTCACCTTCATAGTGCTTGTCACCGTCCTGCTGGTCTGGGCCATCCTGCGGCCTCAAAAGCCGCGGTTCGTGCTCCAGGACGTCACCGTCTATGCCTTCAACGCCTCCGTCCCCAACTTCCTCACATCGAGCTTCCAGATCACCATCTGCTCCCGCAACCCCAACGACAAGATCGGCATCTACTACGACCGCCTCGACGTCTACGCCACCTACAACAGCCAGCAGATCACCCTCCGCACTCGCATCCCACCGAGCTATCAGGTACCGAGCGATCATATTCATTCGTCCTTACTTCCCATCAATAACTTGTTTTGCTTCTGTCGGTGAGGAGCCATGGTTAAACCACTCATAAAAAAATATTGATTAAAAAAAACCACTCGTTAAAAAAAATAATAAAAGGAGGAAGAGGAGGAGGAGGAGGAAAATGTTTAACCATCTGTGTGCCGGCAGGGCCACGAGGAGGCCGACGTCTGGTCGCCGCTCATATACGGGACGAACGTGCCGGTGGCACCATACAACTCGCTGACCCTGACCCAGGACCAATCCGCTGGCGCAGTCAACGTGCTCTTAAAGATCGACGGCCGGGTGCGGTGGAAGGTCGGGACGTTCATCAGCGGCCGGTACCACTTCTACGTCAGCTGCAACGCCCTGCTCACCTTCGGGAGCCAGAGCAGCGGCATCACGGTCGGGGAAAATGCCGTCAAGTACCAGCTCGTGGAGAGCTGCAGTGTCAGCGTCTGACCGATCGACCGGCGACCCCGTGGCGCCGTACAACATCTGCCCCACCGCCCCTCTCTCTTTTTTCTTTGTCTAATATCTTCCCCATCCTTTTCGTGTTCTCCTTGGATCTGGCGACGAACTTTAGATATACGTGCAATTAAGTCCTCGGAATCTGTATGCTGTTACACGAGGCATGTGGGCTGATGACCGGGAATGGGTGGAGACGGGAAAAGGGGACAAATAAGGGGGAAAAAATTATGACTCGTGAGAAGCTGTATACTGTTTCCCAATTACGCAATTGAAAATTGTGCAATAATGATGCTTAAGTGTATCAATATTTCCAGCAAAATGAAAATCATGAATATCCTTTAAATTCTAGAAATTTGATATTCTATATCAGTTTGATATTCGTAAAAAAATGGATAGGAAAAGAGGGGTTGCTGGAAATGGTAGTTTGGGAATAATGAATTATTGTCGAGAGCTGAGTGCGATTGCGCGGATAGTGCGTGTGAGGTCATGGGACCTTTGTATAAATGAAGGTCCCGAAACTCACCCCGCCAGCTCTATGAATATGCCTGCCTACAGTGGCTCAATGGAAAGGGAAGTTGGTAGCAATCAATGGCTCCTTCCCTTTGTCCACTGTACATGAATATATATATATATATATACACAGAGAGAGAGAGAGAGAGAGAACCAAATCGAGAAAACTTATTGAGTTAAGGAGTAATTAAATGATGCACGTCGGGTAACCCTTGAAGGAGGATGGGAGCTTCGTGGAAGTTTCGCCCAACTTTTCAAATGTTAGGCCGCTCCGGAGGGCGCTTCTTGATACGGTGAAGATCACAATTGCCGCGCGATGAAAATGGTCCCTTCCGCACAGGGCAATTCTCACCTACCAACAGCCAAACGGTCTCTCCCCGTACGGATGGGATAGAGGCCGAAGGAATAGGACCATAGTTTTAAAAACCGGACAGGGCCGGCCGGTTCGACCGGGAATCGGCCACTCACCCGGTCCGGTTCCCTTCAAAAAATTCAATTGCACATTAAAAGAGAAAAAAATTCAATTGAATCGGCCGGTTCCCGATCCGACCGGTAAACCCATGAGAAAACCGGCCGACTTAAAATTAAAACAAAAACAAAAACATATTGTAATGTACCTATTTTATTTTACTAAACTTATATTTACATTTTATATTAAACTTTTGTTTAATATAATGGTTATATTAATGATTTTTATTATAAATTATATTCAAATTATGATATTATGTAAATTTATTAGTAATATTATATTATTAATATTATTTTTTAAACATGCGGTTCAACCCATTGAACCCCCGGTCCGAGCCATGAATCCATGCCTACACCGGTTTCCGGCCCGGTCCGGTTTTAAAAACTACGAATAGGACAGCTTCTCATTCACTAGCAATAAATTCGGGCCGGACTTCTGGAAGATACCGATGTGGCAAGAAACGAAGGCGACAACATGAACTAAAAGAGAGTGAAGGAAGTAGTCACGAAAGGCCGTCATGTAAGACTTTATGGTCTTGCAGTCGAAATATTAGTTGAAGATCAACGGGTTATTGGTTGAAAGGTAGGCAGCGTCAACACCCTAAGCAGTTTGCAGGTTGGAATTCGTACGAGCACATCTGGAGAGAGAAGGGAACGCCGAGCCAGACGTGGAAAGGTGGTCACCGGCGCTGAGGCCCCATCTCGTCAACTGCCTCCGTCGCCCCGATGAGCCGTGCGACCAGGGCAAGTGGACCACGAGCCTGCTGAGAGCGCGCCCATTGCTAACCCAACCGCGCGTGGAATTAATCTTGTGGGCATTGTGAGAGCTTTTTATTGTTAGGAGCGTCGCATCTAGGGGAGTAAGCCTCGAGGGCCTCGTTGCTTAGTTAACTTAAAACTGACTTCTTAGCATATAATAATTAGGGTGGCATAATATAATTAGATCAGGACTAGGCCCAATACAAAGTACAATGTGTCGATCGACACGTCAGATGGGCTGTCTACATCAACACGTGATATGGTCTTCTTTCGTTTGTCCAGTTTGAGGTCAACCAGCCGAGCAACTAAAAAAAGCGCCTCCTATGGGCCTCCGATGGGCCTTTCGATCTTCTCAAAGAGGCCCAATTACACATGGGTGGCCCAATAACTGAACCTAATCGGCCGCCAGAGGACAGCAGTACACCCAATACGAACAAAAGGGAGTTGATGTAGGTATGCTCAACCAGAGTGAGATATAAATACTGAGATCGGGGACTTCTTCCCGCCCACCTTTCCAACAGTTTTCTCCATTTTAAAAGCTGGATTCCTCGTTGAAACTCTGTGTTTGTGTGTGCGTGTATATGTGTATATGCATATATATAAAGGAGAGAGAAGAACGTTGGACTCGCCAATCGAAGAGGAGAGAAGTTGAGCGATCGCCAAGCCGAACGGGGCAGCTCCAGCTGTCCTTATTGCGTCAGAGAAGAGAGCAATGAGCCGTGGATTGGCCACTTGGTGGCAGTCGGAAGCGGTTAAAATCTCGTCTCCGGACGCTCAACCTCCTCCCGGCGGCACCGTGCATTACTCCCATCTCCGGTGCTTTGATTGTGTTGTCAAGTTTCCGTCCGTCAATCGTCAGTTTTTTGCGCTTCGGCGGCGCCAGACACGGTGGTTGCTGCTATGCGGGGGGAAGCGGCAAGCTGCCGTTAACGGTAAATGTAACGGAGTTGATGCACGTATATACTGCGGCAACGGGTTGGGTGGATCGGTTTTCGGCCGGTTTTCACATAACCTGAAAAATAAAACCCCGAAAATAATTAAAAATGAAGAAAAATTAACCTCTGACGAAGACGGTTATTCAGGTAATTTCTCCAAGCCCAAGTCCGAACTTGAAAGAATAAATAAATTATCCAAAAATAAAAATAACAAAACGAAATCCACCGTCATATTGAGAAATAAATTTCAGCGTCACGAGAACGTTCTCCCATCCAAACGCAATGCGAGAAGGAGGACCGTTTTAGCCAAACAACTGCCATTAAAAAAATATTTTTATTAGGGTTTTTTTTGTTTTTGTTTTTCTAGAAGGATTTGTACACTCTCACATGAAGTCTTTATTAATTGCTGGAAACAGTGGGGGGACCCACCAGGAGTATTGAAATTAGGTACACAAGAACAAATAGGCTTGAACAAATGAAAGAATTGACATATAGTGGAGACTCGTGAGGAGTTCAAAAATGAATAAGGAGGGGAAGAAAATAAAATTATTGGATCATAAAAAAAAAATTACTAATAAAAATTATATATAGAATTTGTACCAGGTTACTTTAAGATGCGAAGCTCTCTTAAGTTCAGAAATAGCCCACGAGAAAAAGTGACCCAAGTCGAAGGGAAAGTGCTTCGGGGGGTAACTGGCAGCCGTTCGACCCCACCTACCTGCCACCATTTGTTGCATCAATGGGCGGTGAGTGGAGGAGATTCCATAATACAATAAATCCCAATTTTGGAACATTGAACCAGCTAAAAAGTACAGACTGTCACACCACAGTATTGTCTGATATTTATTATTATTATTATTATTATTAGTATCATTATCATTTTTCCTGTGCTTCGGGCTCGCAGAATGCTTATTTGGGTACATAACAGTTCGACGAAGAGGCTTGCAGACGTATTAAAAAAAAACCCATAACAGTTCCCAAATGCCCAAAACCACCATAAGAGACATAAAGGCCATGTGGGAGTGACTCACTCCTTTTGTTCTTATCCATTAACGTGAACCTCCCTAAGCTTCCATTATGATTCCTTTGGAACCCAAAAAGCCGTCACCCATCATCAATCCGCAGACCACTCTTCTCCTTTCACCCACCTTCAAAGTGGGTTGTTATTGTTGTTATCCACTGTTTGGTGCCTGGAGATTCTGTTGCACAAAAATTTATTAGATTCTAACCAGCCTCAAGTGAAAAATAATTAGACTCTTGAATGAGATCTCTCTCTCTCTTCCCTCTCTTAGTGACCAGCTATGATTACAGTAGGGTGAATCTTGATTTGCTCATTCTAACATGCTCAATCGTGCAAAGAACCTTCTATGTTACTGAAATCTATTGCTTTCCTCTTAAGTACCTTTCGTCATCAATCAAGATCGTGGAATGGCATCTATACGATGACCACCTCGGAGATAACAAGATTTAATACTTGTTCCCATCAGATGTAAATGAACTGGTGCTTACTTGTTCGATCCGACTGCAGAACTATCCCTCGTCTTCCTTGTACACTAGGACAGGACGTGTGATCAAATGTCATATAAAATGAAACACTAAAGTCTTGATATTAATTTCATACATTAATGGTAGTTTGGTCTAACGAGTGCCGCCCCCTTTATCATTATCGTCCCAACAAAATTTATTATTAATAATAAAAATAGAATACTTCCTCGATTCCGACAAATTAACGGCGGCGCCACCGCCCGCCGGAGCCCATTGCCTGCTGCACTGCCGTCCTACGAGCCTACTCCTGACCTCCCAACTAATTTCCCTTTTCTCACTCAACCAGCTCCGAGATTGAGTTGTAAACTGGGTCGGTCGTCTGTTCACTTGCAGCTCTGCCTCCTGAACCCGAACCGGTTGTTCTCTAGATCGTACTCCACGTAGTAGTTCTGCTGCTGGAAGCTCCCGAGGACAATCGCTGGGCCGCCTCTAGCGGCCGGGCTGATGACGTTGTCCGAGATGACCGTCAGGCAGATTACCCGCGATTTAAGTAGCGCGAAGTAGTTCTCCAATGGCAGTGCCATCTTCGCCCCGCCCTTGAAGTGGAATACCAATTCGGGCAAGTCGAGAGAGCTCCGCTTCGACACGTCGTAGCACGGCCTGAGCCCGGACCGGCGCTCCACGCCTTTGGCCCTGCTGTAATTTCCCATCTGCCTCTCAAACTCCTCTGCCACGGCCTCGAAGACCGGATGCTCCATGAACGTGAAGGTCGTGCCGGAGTCCACAATCGTGCCCCCGCTCCCGTCGGATCCTGGCACGAGGTACCTGTATGGTACTTTTACGGCCTTGCCTCCGACAATGATCTTCCTCAGTCCGACGTAGTAGTACTCCGAAAACGCTGCCGAGCCGCCGGGATTCTCTCCGAACCGCGTGTAGCTCGTCCCAGTAGATTTCGGGCCCGAGCCCATGGCGAGGGCGAGGTCGCTGGTCTCATTACTATCGTCGAACTTGCGCGAGAGGAGGCAGTAAGAGAACTTCTTGAGACCCAACTGGGCTGGG
Source organism: Sonneratia caseolaris (assembly GCA_900006705.1). Classification (NCBI taxonomy): domain Eukaryota; kingdom Viridiplantae; phylum Streptophyta; class Magnoliopsida; order Myrtales; family Lythraceae; genus Sonneratia; species Sonneratia caseolaris. The sequence goes on from CXYZ01012692.1 coordinate 731,799, forward strand.
AGCGACTCTGAGCCCCGTCCAAACCCCGCAACTCCTGCGGGCTGGGCAGAGGAGAACACGGAGCACCCAAGCAGGAAGTTCGGCACCGTCTGGCCAGGAAGGGCGAGCGACTCCGATAGCAGGAGTCCTCCTGTGCTGCCAGAACCGTATTGGATTATGTACGTCGGGCAGACCTGGGAGCAGTTCCTCGAGGTGGGGCCGCAGCTTGGACACTGGGAGACGACGTCCGGGCCGAAGATCCACTGGCACTTGGGATTCTGGCAGCCGATGAGCTTAGAGGACGACGAGGCCTTGGGGATGAATGCTGGGATCTTCGCGGGGTCCACTTTGGGAAAGTTACACCGGGAGCATTTGTAGTGGGAGGTGCAGGGGGACCAGACGAGGCTGCTGCCAGTGTCCATTAGGAAGGTCATTCTCTGCGGGGGAGTCCCGAAGCCGAGGTCTACGGTGTAGCCGCCGTAGCTGTGGGGGGAGAGGGGGAGCTTGACCGGGCGGGAAGAGCTGGCCTTCTTGGGCCGCTTGAGGTGGTGAACACGGGCAAGGGACGAGGCAGAGAGGGTAGCGAGCACCTCCCATTGGCTGGAGACGGGGGGCTGGTGGCCCGTGAGAGGTCTGAGGTGGAGGGTTATGGTGGAATTGGCCTCGGAGGAGGAGGGTGAGGAAGCAGAGGCTGAGAGGAGGAAGACGGCGAAGAGGAGAGGAAGAGGAAGTGCCATGGAGCGTCCATGCTTCGGCATTGGGAGTCGTGAGGGATTGAGGTAATAATGGCAAGGGTAAAGGATCGAGATGTGCATATATATATTTTTCATGTTTGTTTTGTCATAGTTTTGCTCGCGTCACGACCGTTAAATGAAATGGACAACTGAGCAAAGTTCTTGGGCTGTAAAAATTTCCTGTATACACTAGGTAATGAACTTAATTAACTATAAAAAATTATCCGAAAATTTTTTAATATAAGGTATTCTATTCATATAAGAATCTTTATCACCACATGCTACTTTTCGGTTGAGCAAAGGCTAAAAGGGGAGTAAGCGTATATTTGCATAAAGTGGGGAAAGAGGGAGTCAAGCTCCATTTTTGCTTCACGCAGCAACTTTAGTTGAAAATGGAGGAAGATGAGGAGAAGGTGAAGGTGAAGGGAATCTCAAAGTCCAAATAGCCGTTGAGAGGAGAGGAAGCAAGTGGGTGCTTGTCTGGTTGCAGTGGGGCCTCGGCGACCGACACCCGTCCGTACCCACCCGGCCGGTACCTGGGTCCCAGGTGGGGGCCCTGGATGTCAAGCCTCGAAGCAGCAATTGCCAGTCCTCACCATGTCAATCAACAACCGTTTCACTATCCACAATCCTGCAAGGTTGCAACTTCTGGGATAAGAAGTTTCGGTTTACGGGACAAGTTGTGTTGCAGTTCCATATGTTTACTCAGGAAACCGAGTCAAACTCACGATAGATAGAAAGTCGTAAGTCACTAAAAAAATGGTGAGGCACTCTGAAACGGAAATCTTGTACGCTGACTGACCCACCATGTAATAAGGCAGGAAACCAGACCAGATCCAAGGTTGCCATGCTCTTCAGATTCCTGCATGGAGGAAGCAAAGTTCTCACTGCTGAGCTTTGTGTCGGGCCTCATGGACTTCTCCCCGGGCTTTCCATCCGGCTGGGCAGACTTCATCTGGGTTCTCCCGCACATTGCAAGTCCCGCAAATACACACGGTCATAGATTCTGCTTTCGGGGTTGGGCTTCAGATTTCATACGGGAAGCAATACTTTAGGGCAGAAGGTGAGAAAAACGGAGTCTTTTCTCTTCCAGTTCGGAGATAGAATCACCTGCAATTTTCTCATTGTCACGCCAACACTCCGACCAATTGCGAGATTGTTGATTGTGGAGTGCTGAATAATGATCCCTTCCTTGTCAATAACAAAAAAGTCCCCTCAATGCAGTTGCAGTCCCTTACAAAACTAAAATATTTCTTAGTCCGAGAAATCATGAACAGGATCTGCTACGCATCCAATTTGACATCCTTGGATTCATCATAATAACTGCGGTGGGATCACCACTCTAAGACTTCGCAGAGGGATTTTATTACATGAGAGATAAAGAGGGCGTTTCGGATCGCCATGGCCACCTCACTTTCTGTCTTGTCTGTCTTAACTCAAGCTAGGTGACAAAAACTGCAGAATATAACAAAACTGGAGTGTCAGAACGTACGAGAACAATCTGAGCTGCCACAAGCAAAAAGAAAAATTTAGCAACAATCAGTTTTGTGAACCTTATTTCTGAGCAACACCTCCTGTACGTATTGGCAGTACAACGGAAGGATGACAGAGTTGACTGGTGCAGCAATTGCAAATATTTAAATTAAATTCAAGACTAAGGGCCTCACGGATAAGGCCTTACAAGAGAAATGTTAGAGAAAAAAAAAAGATGCAAGATTTGAATATGGAGTAAAATAAAAAAAGGGGGTGGGGGGGCGGGAGATGTGGTGTCAAGGGAGGAGAAAGAGTTGGAAGACATCTCAAGCGCCCATGAAGATATATACTAAATTCAGGAAGTTGTTTGACATTTACTTAACGAACTAAGTGCCTTTGACACAATCGGTGCTCAAAGCTTTCATAGGCATCTCTCCACCTAGTTCTCGTACCTTTTCTTTTTCACCGCCCGCTTGAGTAGTGCTCTAAACTTCCCTAAGCAATAGGGGCATTTTCATTTTTGATAAGGAGACGTTTACTGGGCATGAGTCCTGATGCTATCAGAAATTGGGTAACTTTTCTACTGGAAATATAGCAGAAACATGATTGCTAACACAATCAAAGGAAATATGTTGAATTCAAGAATTTACTCTCAAGCTTCGGTACAAGACAGAGAGCATCAAGCTGATGCATATAGTACAACAACTCAATCTCGCAATTATTGAGCATTTTGATTGGATTGCCGGAGAGAATGTCCTCAACAATCAGAAAGAGGCAAAATCAAGAAAAGCTGACTTGTGGTTGTGCATTTTACAGTTTGGCTTTTCTGGCTTATAACTTCAATCGAACCTGTTGGGACAGGCAAAGGCACAGTTCAGTAGAAGAAGAGAATGTCATATTTCTTTCCAATGTACTCGGGGAGTTTGGACTGGCATGAGATTCTGAAAACTGAAACGTCAATCCGATAAACGTACAACTTTCTTGAGAAATAATCCTCAGTTAATCAATAGAAGGCACAAATAAGTGAGTTGCATATGAAAACATCTTCATTATGACCAAGATCTAACCAGTTCATATAGATACAAAATTTGAAATAGAATTAAAGGAATTGGGCAAGCCTTTTCCAGAGCCTCATAGCATATAGACATATCGTTAGAATACATAAAGCTAGTGTAAACTTCACGATGGAACATGGATCACTATCAGCTACTGAGCTCTATTTTATCCCACCATATCCTCCCATGACGAACAATGGCTGATAATACAGATATCCCGTTTTAAAAATTGTAGACAAACATGTTTTTAAGGATGTCTGATTCTGGGATGAAAGTTTTAGTTTTCATCGAGGCAATTGGGTGTATAATCAGAATCGATCCTCACTATTAAAGAGTTATCTCACTTGCCACCACGACCTTTTAGCTTCCAATACTTCTTTAAAAAAAAAGAAAAGAATTGTGAACTATATATTATTGAGTATATATTTCTAGATAAAATAACAGTTTCTTATATGCAGGCGTTCATATAATTAATTTTATTTATTGTATTTCATATCATACACTACCAATATTGACAACTTTTCAATTTAAATTCCCTCACCTCCTTACTTGCATATATAACTTGCCTGCCATACGATTATTTCATATCTCAACTCTCTCATGTCACAATCCATCTCATATTTATACCTCAATCGGCTACTATAAAATAAAACTTAGCATATTCTATTATAATCAGAGAAATGCTACCAAAAGAAATATTATTATTAATTATATGTTTATATATCAGTATGTACATACCCATAAAATACAATAAAGGAATCACATATGATATATAAATGCAAACAATAATATAGCCATGGGTCGCATTGTTATTATGTCCCACCACTAATCTCTCCTACAGTACTGTACCTGCAGTGACAATCTTCTACTTGTTGTATGTATCTGCGGGAGCTGCTTATTACCCCCTAGTAATAAGAGCTAAAGTTGTCGCTCTCCTATATGCTCTTTATTTTCCAGCAGGGTCCTCAAACGAGTCATCTCACATATTCTACTGAGTCATAGAATTAGTGTCACTTAAACCCCTTGTTTATATCTTATTGGGACTCATGGTAAGTCAATAATACCCATTTTTATCCCACTGATTTGGTGGTCACCATGACTATAATATACCGACATCAGCCTGCTGAGTGAATGGTGCAAAGTTACAAATGATATTATTTCATTATCTATCAGTATCACCACATGATGCATATCATATTTATAAATAAAACATCTGGTCAACTATAGCAAAGAACAATTCTGTCTCTCTCAAACACTTATAATCATATTTGAATGTACACATTACTCTATAATTAAAAAAAATGAAATACTTACCATCATTCCGTCGGATCAACCATTTCATCACCTTAACAATTCATATATACTGAATGAACATTACGATAATAACATATTATGTCTTAACATAAATATGTATATGTTATTTTAGGATGGAGAAAGTACTCGCAACCAATCCCGTGCGATCATTCATTGACACCGGACTCCTGAGTGCATAATCTTAACTTGCTCTGCCCCCTATCAATTAGTTAGTCAAAGAAGAAATCAAGTTATGCATTTGCATAGGTAAACCACCAATAATCATGCAAGTTCTCATACAATCAGAGTGCAAGAATTAACCAATGAAATCCCTCTCCTTTGTTTTTTTTTTTTT
>CXYZ01012692.1:739874-757891 GCA_900006705.1 Sonneratia caseolaris
ATTTTTTCTCTTTTAATGTGCAATTGGGTTTTTTTGAAGGAACCGGACCGGGTGAGTGGCCGGTTCCCAGTTGAACCGGTCGAACCGGCCGGCCCGGTCCGATTTTTAAAACTATGGTTTCAACATTGAGGAGACTCTTCCCCTCCATCCCCCTATCTTCTTTCTCACTTGATTTTGATTTTGCACGAAAGCTCACATATAGTCGGACTTGTGATCGAGAGATGTGTCTACGGGGGGGCAGATTGCTACGCGCACGTTAGCTGGGCTCGGCGTCGTCTCCCATTCACCCTCTCTCTCTCTCTCTCTCTCTCTCTCTCTCTCTCTCTCTCACACCGAAGAGTAATGTAAACCGAGGAAAATTGCATCATCGCAATGGGGGGCGTCTTGAGAAGCAGCAACACTTTCCATGATGAGAACAAAGTTCTCCCTTAAATATGACAAAACTTTGGCCGCTTTTCCTCGACCATTGGTCCTGCGCTTTGCCGATCCTCCTCCCCCTCTTTTGCTGCCCACCCGCAAGTCCATACTGCCAAGTCAAAAGCCACTTTGAAAATTTCCTATTTTCAATTATATATTACTCATATTTCTTGAATTTAACATATATGTTACTGAAATTTGTTGATTCACAGCGGTTCAACGGTGACTTGTAGCACGACGGATTTTTACCCCAAGATGAGGGACATCTTGATTTCAATATGATTTCAGGTTTCGTCACCGTAAATATCTGGGGTAGGTACATACAAGATACATGGGCAAAAATAGATAGAATACAATAGAGGGGGCATATGACGGAATACGGTGAACTACGGGGGGTCAAAGTTATAAAAAGCCGAACTTGGAGGATAACCTGGATCGTTATACTACTACTGGGCATGGTATCAACTCAGCGGACCGGGAACAAATGCTGCGTATGCCCGGGCGCACGTCCACGACAGTGAATCAGAGAGCTGGGACTGTGGGACCCCCTTAACATTCTTCTTGGAACCACATGCGCCGGACGTACTGACTTCTTCTTACTCGGTGGGCCCCACGCAAACGCGGCCATGAACCTCTCCGTCCCTCTTTCTTTAGTCGGTTCATAAGTTCAAACTGAACCCTGAGTCCCTCCAAACGATGGACGGCGATGCTGCATTAGCAAGCGTTGATTCGGACCCGCTCCCGCCTCCAGACACTGCCCTCCGCCGCCGCAGTTCAACCACGAGCTCCTTCGTGCTATCCACCAAGCTCACTGTTTCCGTCCCCTCCACCTCCCCCAACGGCTCTCCCCGCGCAGGACCACCAGATCAGCAGCACGAGTTCGTTCTCACTGAGGCCGCCCTGGCCGCCTCCCTTCCCATAATAGAGTCACCGCTCTTGTCCCTCAGCTACACCTCCCTCAGGGACCTTCTTCCCCAGCTCTCTTCCGGCGCCATCAACTCACCCACCGCTGCCTCCTCCGCCTCCAGCAGGTCGGGCTACGAGATCTCGATCCGTAACCGCCTCGTCAAGCAGGCGGCCTGGGCATACCTCCAGCCCATGTCGGTGTCTCCGGGGTCAACCGGATCCAGCTTCCTTCAACGACTCTGGCTCCGCCTCTGCTCCTCTGTCAACTCCTGCCTCAACTTCATAGGCCATGACCTCGTCCCCTCCATAGCCAAGGCGCTCTACAGGATACTCCGAAGCCTTCTCTGCTTCACCCGATAGCTTGGTAGCACCAATCTCACGCAATTCGAAAGTTGTCAATTTCATTATATTTCTGTTTAGTAAAGATGGGCTCTAAACGTCCTGTGCATCGGCTCGACATTTTTGGGATAAAGGACCGTTTGATCATAGTGCTGGTTTTGATTTCGAACGTTACAGCCGTTCTGCTTCTTCCTGCTCTGGACAAGCGAAGAAACTATCTTTTTGGCAAAGAATCGATCAATTTTTGGAGAGACAAGATGGTAGAAATAATCAACAAATGTATTTAAAGTTTGCAGGGCAATTGTAGAGTTTTATTGGGTAATTACAATGTTTTGGGCTTTGTGGATAGAATTTTAGCGGCCAGTTTTAGTGCAACTAACCCCTGAGGCGGGGGCTTTTGGTCACCAGGTGGAGCAGCTACTAGTGATCTTACATTGTTCTTGGTTCACGGGTTGGTGCTGTTTCCTCTTTAGTGCACGCATACTCTGTTTGGCCCTCTACATGATGAACTTGCACGTCTTTGGGTTTTGAAGTCTCTGACATTGCTCTGCTCATGGAGGTGGAGAGAGACGATGAATGTTTCTGATTGCTCGAGTCCTGCAAGGTTTGATCAGCAAGGTACGAGTTTATTCACTTTGTTGAATCGGCAAGCATACTACCTTGGATTGAATTCTTTGTTTATTGTACATAGTGCATACAGACTAGTCATGTAGACAGACCTTTTTTCCTCTATGCTCGATTGTCTTGGATACTGGGTAGTCAGGATATCAGCATACCAAAATTTACTCCCTATTCTTTACTATGGATCGAAGAGTTTGTTTTCTGGCAAAATTTTCGTCATGTCATCAAGCTTTTATTTTTCTTCTAACTTTTTGTTATGCATGCCTTATATTCTGTAGACAGGGTTTAGAATCAGAATTGTGGCCTGCCTGTGAGAAAACCGGCAAATTATACTGGGCAGGAGAGCTATGGCTGCTAGCGAAGTGAAGAAAGTAGCGTAACTTTCATGGTTTTCTACCTTGTTCGAACTCTCCGGAAGCTTCCCCGATTGAGAGGCCAAGAACTGAAGAAGCTCGATTAGCACTTTCTGTACCAATACTGCAGAGTTCTGCCAGTAGAAGATAGCTAAATACCAAGCTCTGGCTCTCCACTCCATCAGCTTCCTTTTGACACTGTTCTCGTGCTGCGCTACAAAGGGATGCAGCATGGTATCGTACACATGTGCAGTTCCCTGTGAAACCGGTAATTGCACCACATTTGGTAGATGGAGAAACTCAGTAAAGCACAATCTTCGGTTGGTCGAAGACTCTGTCTGTTTATGGTTGGTTACCTTAGTTTTCGGGTGCCACAAGTAGAGGATGAATGCCAGTTTCAGTTCATTGTACATTGGAGACCTGCGCACGAGCCGGTACAGAGTCGGACACATGAAAAGTATACGGAGCATCTAAAAATGCTGGCTCTTACCATGAAATGAGAATGTCCATAATTCTCTCCAAGATTGTCACCATCGCCACGATTATCCTGCAGAAAAAAGATCACTGGTGTCTGCAGCCACGGATTCAAGAGCAAGATTGGAATGGAAACGTGCCATGCCCTCGTAGGGATGATGGTATTCGTCGGAAAGTGACCCCAGTGAATGGGAAAATTGGTCTTGTGAAAAATCAAAAGCATGATGATAAAAACACCCTTGGTGTCGTTATTTATGGAACATAAATTCAAAGAAACCGGGACGTGAAGTCCCCCCTGTTGAAGCTCTACCGCTTAACCGTAAACATGTATCGGCAATAATGACGGTAGGCTCCTCTCACCAGTATCGGCACCAGAACCGGAGTTCTTCGATCTCCACCTGGCTTCTCTCCACCGTCTTGAAGCACTGAAAGGCCGGGTAGGCATACCCGAACACCAACCTGCTCCATCGGAAGCGCACGGCAAGAAAACCAATGGGTCAGATGCTCCCGTTACATTCAGAAGCAAAGAAAAATAAGGATGGTTTTTGGCAGCTTACAGGAGGCATCTCGTAGCGAAGTCTCCCAACATTCCCAGTCGCCTCCTTCGTGTATCACGTAAAACCCAACAACGGGCGCAAAATCAAAACGGATGGCCGAGTAGACTGGAAATGGGCAGAGAAAGGGAGAGGGAACTAATGGCAGAAACAGAGGGGACGCAATGTGTTGCCTTCCAAAGGTGCATGATCCGGAGATTCTTTGGGAACGACTTTGGTTTAAGGATAATCAGATTCCTTCGAGAAGAATCAAGATGAAAATGTAAAAACAGAGAGAAAAAGAGTTGTCAGGAAGACAGACGAGAGGGCGAGTGATACTGACATGAGTCAGCCGATTATCATAATCGATTGATCAAAGAAGTAGGGGGACGATGGATGGATTGGATGTGGTTGAGAGAACGACGAAGGAGAGTTGACAGTCAGCTGATGGTGGACTCGGCCGGCGTGACAGAAGTTCAAACATGAGACAGACTTGGATCAAATCGAAGGCTCCCCGGAGCTCAGATCACGGTGGATCCAACATTGGCACCGCCTAGAAGATGTTAGGACGTGGCCGGATCCCCTCGGCCTCGAACAATGATTCTTCTGTCAGGCGGGAACATTAACCCTTATGCATGGCCCTATCAATTGGGCCGATCTTGGCCTATCGGGCCCGTTTCCTCTTAGTTAATCACATGAAATGTGTCAACTACGTTTCTGTGTGTGTTTGTTTGTTTGTTTTAGATTAATCACAGCCGCAAATCCTCCGAAAAAAGGGAATAAAGTATTGGAGTTCCTTGCTCCTTGCTCGCTCACTCATGGCTCATGTATATACCTATCACCATGCTCCTCTCTAGAGGTCACAGCTCTGTAATTGCGCTGTGAAAATTTACTGAGCACAGCCGCTCATAATGCCGTTTAACCAAGCTTTGTTGTGAGATAATTTCTGGCTTTTTAAGGTTATTTGTTCTGTGACACAGGCAGTAGCGGACGAGAAACGCAGTCTTGTACTATCGAAAGGAAAAAATGACCAGATGGTCTTGGTTGTTGAGAGACGACAAGGTGATATAACTCTGATCGGATGTTGCGTATCGTCCGGTCCCGCAATGTTTCTCGCAATCACAAGGTACCAGAAACGAGGAGTTTTGGTCTGTAATGCCCCCGTGATTGCTGATCTAAGGAAAAACATATACATCAACAGTAATGGAATGTTGAGGGATTCATTTGTCTCCTCGATAACGCTGTCGGTGTTAGCTTGGACGGTACTGGAAAGAACAATAATACAGCTTCCTCTTCGATCATTACGCAGCAAAATGTGTCCTTTTATGGGGGGGTTGTTAAATGAGAACGAAGCCCTTACAGATTTCATGAGATGTTGAAAATTCTCCGGTCCCCTCTCTGCAAACATCAGACAAATCAATGGGCCGGCCAACTTGAGCGAACCTTGATTCCAGTCTATCACGCCAGACTACTTTGCGAACAGACGGAATTCGAGTCCCCAGCCGGTGTAATATTCACGGCTCATTGTTACCGAGTTTGCGGGATCATATCCTCGCCTCAGGCGGGCCATCTGTTCTTTATCACTTGAACTTGCTGGGAAGTCAATAACGGGATTCGCACATGTGGTCTCGATGTGAAGCTCCTCCGAAGGAGGTCTGTAAATCAGGGAAATTATTGCAGAGCAAGCTAATTAGATTTCATTTATGGCACCAGGATTTGAACCATTGGTTTACTTGGTTCTGCTGGTTTTTAGCAGATCCAGTGGATCATATAGGCCAGATGCCAAACAATTATTTCAATCCCAAGATCATTCCTAACTGATGAATCATAATCACCCGCTGTGAGCTTCTTGGCTGCCTCTGAAAATTCTTCTATCACATATCATATACACCCGAAAAAAAATAATTACATATTTCTTGCGGTTGACAATTCTTTATAATGTGCAAGAGAAGAGGTGACAGCCTTGTCATGACAGCATCCACTTGGATCATAGGATTCCAAGAAATCCCAACCCAATCAATGCGGTTAGCTTATATAGTTAGTTCGATGCATCTTTTTTTTATATGAAATGTTGGATAATTTAAGAACTCATTGACATAATGATTTTATCTTTTTTTTTTTACTTTATAAGAAAAAGTTTTATCTCTTAATGGTTTTAATTGGAATCTCTATATTTAATTGCAATTTATTGTGATTTATTGATGCTAGATTGATGCCAAACTAACATAAGCTTGATTAGAAGTTCCATCTTATTATTTATTTATATAATATGGACCCACGTACGCACGAGCTCACACGGAAGAATTTATAGCCCGCAAGAGACTAAGATTAACTATTTATATACCGTGATGAATTAAATGTACAATATNTGAGCTCACATGGAAGAATTTATAGCCAGCTAGAGACTTAGATTAACTGTTTATATACCGTGATGAATTAAATGTACAATATATAGATGGCCTCTGACATGTCAAATCCTTCATATATATCCCCATGCGTCCTCGCTCCATTTCCCAACTCAAACTCAAAGCGCTCCACTGATCTCTCTTTCTGTGTCTCTGTGCGTGGAGCGTGCCACTCTGTGAAAAGAAAAATGTCTCACAGTGGTCACAGCAACAAGAGGAAGCTCCCCCTGAGCTCAGTGACAGTGGACATGGGTTGCAACTGCAGAAAAGCTTCAAAGCTCGTCAGCTTCCTGCACCCCATGCCCAAATTCACCTCCACTGCCTCTCCCTGCCCTCCCTCCTGCGCCTCATCCTCTTCCCTCAGTCACCATGGCTCTTCGGGCGACAGGAGTTACTACTCCCTCCGCCAACTCCTCGATGCCGAGTCAGCCCGCAAGGCCCCGGCCAAGCCCGTGAAAGGCTTTGGCCGGATCGACGACGAGGGCATCGCGGTCGAGAAGGACTCCGACAACCCCTACTTAGACTTCCGCCACTCGATGCTGCAGATGATCCTCGAGAGCGGGATTTACTCCAAGGACGACATGAGGGAGCTCCTCAACTGCTTTTTGCAGCTCAACAGCCCCTACCATCATGGCATGATCGTCCGGGCCTTCACTGAGATCTGGAACGGGGTATTCTCCGTCAGGTCGCCTTCCGTCTTCAATCCGTATCATCGCTCATCTTCTCCGGCCGACAATAACTTTAATCCTTACGGCGGCTACTACAACAAGTCTTCGTGGGAGTGTTGAATTGATCGGCGCACCACTGCAACAATATCTGCATCAACATTGATCGCAGTTAACTTCGTTAATTTTTAACATTCTTGCTTACAGCTGGTGTGTGTGGCACCGTAAGTTCTGTCCATATTTGGTAGCTAGCCGCACTAAACTTCGTTTCTTGCTTAGTGCACACTGCTGTGTTAGTCGCCATGCGTGCATTGGTTGTATATATATATATATATATACATAGATATATCTGTGCAATTGTCCGGGGGTAGTAGTCTCGGGTTTTTCTAGTGGGCTACGGTTCCATTAATAAGCTAGTTAGAAATTTCTTTTTCTGTGTTTTCATTTGATTTTCATGTCAAGAAAATGTGCCAAAAATGCATGTTGAACTTGGGTCATTTTTTGTTTGGAAGTGGCAAATCGTCTCTCTTGATGCACAGTTGTGATAATAACTTGCAGTATAATAGTGGATAAAGGACAATTGGAAATTATGGATAGCCAGTATTACCACATATCCCTTGTGCCAGCGTACACGATTGGCTCAAAAATTCATTAATGGATTGGATCACAGTAGGATTTACTGTGACTCACACTGGCAGGGCAAAATACATAGTAACGATTTCTTCTTTTTCCTTTATAATTATGAGACAGCAGACGCAAACACACGGAAAGCGATGAGTGGGTCTAAGCCTCGAAAGAAGGGAAGAGCTGTGAAGGGTTATACGGTCTTCGGTCAAAGTCACACACGTACATACACTACATTTAGTATGTAATTATTTCTTTTGGTGATCATAAACTCTTTGGGTTAAATTAAATTAAATTAAATGCAAAATTTTTTAATGTGGGTGAGGGCTGCCTCAATTTTCTTTTTTGAAATTTGGTTATCGATTACCGTACTCATCTGATGCTCTCCAATTCATAATATTCATTTCTCAACACTATGCTGTCCAAGAAAATGTCAAGTAATCTTATTTGGTCATTGTATGATGAATGAATCTCACAGTCGGTGGTAATTGCAGCAACAGGACGACAAACACTCAGATCATCTATCTGTCGCATTGCCACCAATTCCCCCTTGAGACACATGACGAGAGATTAGGTTGATTGAAGAGTTTCTCCCTCAAAGATAACAATGTATTCTGGGGGTGGTCTTTACTGTCTCTGCTCCACCTTGTGTCAACATAGAGTCAATACACATTTTCACGGAACCCAGAGATGGGCTCCCCTTGCCGGGCATATTCATAATATCATGATTATCATCCAGTATGGATTAAGGCAAGTGGGAAGGGAGTGGCTCCCAAGCTACGACTTGAGAAAACATTTAATTGATTTCATCTGCATGTTTTTTTTAAAAAAAAAATCTTATTTTTCTTTCTTCTTATTGGTTTATTATTCCTTTAACTTCTGGTGATTAAAATTTGTTCTCTTTGATATCCTTCAAGTCGGAATTGTTATAGGCCTCTATTATTTGCCACTTCTGTATATTGTTCTGAGCAACAAATATGATTACTCTTCCCCGTCTCCGCAGATTATCATTTATGGTCGACATGAAACCTCTGGACAGGTCTTGAACTCATCTGATGCAGACAGGGTTTCTGTAATATTTTGAGCTACATGCATGCTCTCGTGATTTTGTCCCCATTTTAGTGTATATTTCCCCCAGGAAAGAAATATGTAAGTACGTACGTATAGATATATCTGCTTACACCCAGAGAGTAATCTAATGCACGATGATCATGATGATAGCGGGAGAGCAGCTTTTATTGGTGACCATCATCACCTGCTCTGCAAAGCGCTACATCTGCAGCTTTTAATGACCATATATATGTATCTGTGAAAAGCGTGAGATGTATATATGCAGATTAGTGTCTCTATATATTAGTGACAATTCTGCCGTCATTGAAAATTGAAAATATATTGAAAATTTGGTATACAGTATATTCAATGTGACATACATATTACGAGATCAAAAACTCTAGAAGGAAGTCCCCAAGATGAAACTACAAAGGATTGAAATGCATCATGTTACTGCAGTTTAAGCTCAGCGATAAAGCTATTCTAACTGATCTTTTCATGTTCTATAAGATACATGTACATGACCTTATTTAAGATGTAAGTGAACTGATCTACATCAAGTGATTCATTCGTTTAAACAGTGGCAGAAAAAACAAGAGCATGCTGTCAAGACTTTCGCATCGATCCCTATGAAAGAAGGGAGGGGGAAAAGAATTAACTCGGTGGTATCTGTGCTCCGACAGATTGAGAAGCTTCTAAACAATTGAAGATAGGCTGATTTCTCTGCTGTTTATAAACATGCAGACGGAATTATGAATTACTAATCCCCAGATCGATAAACTCAATCAAACAATTAATAGTTCTAGCCTTCAGGAGCCGCTAAATCCCAAGGGGGAAAAAAATCAACTCTAAGTTGACATATATAATACATACATATATATATATATATAAATGTTCGAGGTAACTCTGATGGCTCTGCTCTTTACAATTACTGTCGAATAAATAGAGCTAGCTGTCTGATGACTTAAGAGAGAATTGAATTGCGGGCCCATAATTTGAAGTCCTGGTCAAATGCATCATCACAAGGAATCTTCACATCGTTAGTTACTTTTAACATTACCTTAGCTGACCTATATGTACATAGTTCATGTATGACGATCAGATTTTCGGTTATATATATATATATAGAGAGAGAGAGAGAGAGAGAGAGAGAGAGAGAGAGAGGAGATCTATGGTACAAGAACGGATTCACAAAATTAGCTTAAGGGAATCTAACTCAACGAAATAATAAAAGAGAAAGTATAATTGGGTTAAATGAGATGACCCGACAAGAATTCACTAAATTAAATAAAATTTATATAATGTTTAACATGTTCTTGCAAGTTGAAGAGTCCGATTGTCCCCTATAGCCCCTGATGAACCGATGAATGTGTGGTCTGAAAGAGAATAGAAGGAATACACTGCAGACGACCGGACCTCAGGCCTCTTTGTTCTAGATAATTCCACTAGAATCGATCAATAGGAAAAGGTCTTTGGCTAATCGAACATTGGATCGAGTGACACATGTTTTGCACGTCGATGATTGATGTTAAACAGTTTCGAAGACCCTTATCAATTGAAGTCGTCGATGCCACCCTTGATATGGGATAACCGAATCATGTTCCCCCCTCATTAGCCAAGCAGTCCCACCATTAGTCCGATTTGCATAGTGTACATGCGAGTGTTTGATAAAGACCGAACAATACAATATGAAGGACAATAAGACATCCATGTATTGGTTTAAAAGTCGTTCGAACTTATGGGAGAACAAACTGAAGAGGATGTGGGACAATTGAGCGATGGACCAGTTTTAAATACGTTGATTTCCTTCTGCCTTTTATAAGCTGTTTACATTCTTTCTGATTTTCAAAATCAAACTCTAATTTGGATACACATATGTCACGTTGAGTACCGACTAGCAGAGTTCTTAAAAAAAAAGACAAAAGGAAAGAAATTCATCTTACCATGATATAAAATGGATATATCATATTATGATATCTCTTTTGATTTAAAATTTAATAAGTTTAAGATTAGTTTATATTAGCCGAATTTTTTTTCTTGGAAAACAAATGACTCAAAATAATAATTGTTCATATATATATATATATATATAAGTTTATTATGTTTTAGATTTCTCCTTCGGGATTGGACATCTCCACTTAGGGATGAGTATTATCAACAGCAGCAAAAGGGCCCAGCGAGCCCGAGAATAAGGAACTTGATATATTGACCTTCCTTCTTTCTCTGCCTTCTATATTTTTGCTTGTGGCGAGTGAAAACCTACTTATCTAAAGAAACTTGCTCGATCAGACACACGGTTTTGATTTTTCACTTGCGCTGAACGGAGGTCATGATAAAGGACGGATTATCCTGCTTCGCGTAAATCCGCATGATATTCCGGTTGAGAAGTTTTCCGGGACTGTGCCTTCAGCTTCATTCTATTTCTCATGGTTTATGCTGAAAAGAGAGCTTAAGAAAGTGGAACTGCATCTGTTGCCCAACCTCCCGACCGCCCACGATCTCTTAAAGTGAAATTTGTGGTTGTAAAAACAATGGGAACAAAAGGAGATTTCGAGAAGGCTTCTGCTTCGGACATGAATAGACTTTGGAGGAGATGGGGGAGCTTGCTAGATTTGATGTTGAAGAAAAGGTTTTGGTTCCCTAAAGGAAGACATGCTGCCACCACCAAGCGCTCGACAAGATTGCTCATCCTCTATCCTAACAACATGACCGGAGCCGAGCAAACCTAAATATCAGTATATAAATTCTTCTATTACCTTTGATGGTAATGAATACAGTCCCTCGAATCCAGCACGAATTACACATTAGATTTGCAAGAGGATGGTATGATGAACCAACTCAAGCATATATATATATATGTATGTATGTATATATAAGAATTCTCATGAGTCCTATAATGACCTGAATTTTATATCAGTAGAATATCTTGAATATAGTGAGTACTCATGACCTCAAGAGTAACTCAAGCTAGCACTGTTAGATGATGGACATATCGTGTTATATATGATAATAGAGCTAGCTCTTAGCCACAAATATAAGAAATTATGGTTAATTTATTGATATAATCCACTGGTTAGAATCAGTGGAAATTGTTAGATTTCATATGAAAAGAATATGGACATTCAGACTTGGCCCAAGAGCAGGGAGGACACTAGGTTTTAAAGAGAGGGAGTTTGTAGTGACCTAAATCCTATATCTTTTATGTAATGAGGAGATTTTGGGTATAGTAAATCATAACGATCTCAAAAGTAAGTCAAGTTAACACTTTTGAGTGATAGGCCATCCTGTTACAAGTTCAAACTAGCTTTGTTTGGCAATTATGATGATCGTAATTGTCTGTTTCTGACCAATATGCATGTCAGTCCATATATTGAGTTTTATGAAAATTTTCCTACTTTTCAGTAATCCAAAAAACGAAAAAACTTGGGCCATGAACTGGCTGGGCTCAACCTTGTAGTTGTACCCATAAGAGGGCCTCCAATGGGTCGTCCATAGCCTAGATCTGAGTTCTGCCCAGGACAGCATAAGCCAAGTTGTCTGTCTCCATCTCCTTTTATTTTTCCATCATCTCACATTTTGGCGTATCTAAAACCCAAAGAAAAAGAAAGAAAGAAATGATTTTAGTGATATAATTCTTAACATATAATTAAATGCCAACCATCGGTGGAAGGGACTCTCAATGTTCTTTCAGGCCCTCGCTTTTACCCGTTCTAGGTCGTAGCCTTCATTGAAACCGAGAAAACTAAGAGAAGCGAAGGCTTGATCGAGCACAACTAATTTACACCAAATGGCTTGTAGTATATTACTAATGCGTTAAATTCCAGGCTAGGGTTTATCGAGTAATGGTCATCTTGTCATGTTTATATAATATATGACATATACATGTAATCGGTATTGTGTCGGATTGATAGGAATTAGCATGGTGTGTGATGAGACACCTTCTATTTAAGGTATCAATTTGGGTAATTTGCTCCCATAATTAATTAATAAGTGGTCTCTTTTTGGGCTTACAAAAGAAAACATAAGAGACAAAGGCCAAGCGCACAGTAATTGCTTCGGTAAACGAAATATACATTTCCATTATAAATGAGCCGTGAGCGATAAGGATAAGGTAAAAGGGCACAATACCAACTTGAATTATATTAGTGATTAGTTTACTCGATCTTAAAATAGGTAATTTAAGAATTAAATATAATATTGAGAAAGTCGATAGAAATTCTTTTAAAAATTTCAGTTTGACCGTAAATTAGTTTTAACGTGCGTTTTAACTGATGTAGAAATACTGCGTGATGTAAATAAAAAATAAAATAAAAAGATGTATTGATATGTTATCGATAAAAGATTAAATTTAAAATTTTTTAGTTAGAGATGAAAAAAATGTATTATTATACTAAATTATCATCAGATGAATTTTTTTGTCATTGATAAATGCCAATTGTGGAGCTCATCAGGCTATGTGTGCACCGTGCCCTGTTACGTTCATCGATGCGCAATCAATTAGAAAGTCGGACATTTGGGCGGGCGCGGCGAATAAGTGAAATGCAATCAATTGACTGATCTGACTCTGCTAAAATCCATAACGTTTATTATTATTATTATTCTGTCTGCGCCGAAGCTTTTCGTAATTTTTCTTGGTTTCAATGCCATTAAATTGATTAATAATCACAATTACTGAGCAAAATAATAATCATAATTTAGTGGTTGCATCGTCATACTGAATTCATTGGACTTCTCTATTGTTTCACGACAGGTTAAAAGCCTGCCATATTAGAAGTTTCCAATTTCGTCTGTTTGTCTTAGAGAAATATACACGTAAGTGCAACGTCTGCCTATTCCACCATGTACCTTTTCTCATATTAGTGGCTCACCATAATCAAGAAAAAAAAAGATACACACGTAAATCATAAATCGAGAATGAGAATAAATAATAGAATCCGTTTCACTAATAAAATCAAATCAATATAATTTGATATTGAGAGTAATATTAACAAAAATAAATATTCTTGTATAAATAAGATCGTGATTAATTAACTCTTTAAGAGTTTTATATTATTATGAGAATGCTTTATTTATAGCATTGATCCAAGATCTACTGGTACACTATCGATCTACCAGTATTATTTCAAATGCATAAGTAACTCCAATAGAAAAATATGGATGCCTTATCAATAGAACACTAATTAAGACAACATCCACCCATCAATAAGTGACTTGAGAATAGAAAAATGGCTTAATTTAATTGAAATGGTAAAAAATAAACTAAAATCCTCACAATGATTGACCGATCCATCACAAAACATGGACTAATACTTGGATAAATGGAATACATATATGGGGATATACAAACATGGTGTGCGAACATGCACATGCCGTCATGATATATATATATATATATATATATACATAATGTATATCTCGACACAACAACGAAACTAGTGGCGATGATTATATAAATGAAACAATCAGTTTATGGCATTATAACAAAAGGGGCTCCAAAATCAATAATGCAGAACCTAATCCAACTAGCACTTTACTTAAGGTTGTCTTGTCTATATATATATATATATATATATATATGCGCACACACACACACACACATTATCTCGAACCGCCTTATATGTAGAAAACCAATACGTCCTGAGCCNCATTATCTCGAACCACCTTATATGTAGAAAACCAATACGTCCTGAGCCGGATTGGCTCAACTCAATATAAATTTTTTTTCAATATTCCGGTTCGAAATTTTACTGTTAGTTATAATTGATTATGAGTATCGGAAAGGCCACGTGGCGGTAGGGTTGGAAGCTTTGGCCCTGCAAGTCCGCAACAAAATGAATCTTACTAACCGTAACTAGCCTTTAAATAAATAAATAAATAAATATATGTATGTAATATGCGAATACTATATTCACATTAGAGATGTTAAACAGATCAATTTGACCCGAAAGAACTCATTCAAACTTATAATTGGCCTAGCCTGCCTCATAAATTAGTATGTAACCTTCTTATTGGGTTAAGGAATGGTTACCGAACAAATCTAAGAAATGAGACTATTGATTGGAACCGATCTCACAAGTTTTTTCACTGATCTAGCCTAAAACTATTGCAAAACGGGCACACACCATCAAAACTCTTTAAATCAATAACAAAATTTTATCAGATGAATTTAAAAATAAAAAATAAGAAATATTTATTTTAAATAATTTTAAAATATAATTAAAAAAGAAATATGGTTCACGGATCAAACTAATATAAAACTGTGGATCGACCTGCTTATACACAGTTTTGGGCCAGTTTATATATATATGAACTATGATATATAATCGGACCAATCTGTTAAACAAATGGAGCAAATCGTAATCAAATCAAATAATTTCAAATTCATAACCAGTTCAGACGGACGATTTTAACATTTTTAATGCACATATATATATATATACGTGATGAGTTTAACTCATGCACAAAAAGGAAAACGCACTGCAGTATAGTATAGTGTACATGATCTCGAGTAACGTGCGTTGACGATGAATTCTCACTCATGAAATTGATTAATTAATTAATTAATTAGTTAATAATGAATATACATTTAATATTTTTCCTCATGCAATTTTATATGTACGTACACTGTATATACAAAAGAAGCACATGAATGATACGGCAACAGCTACGCGCTGGATGGATTTCTATTGCACGGAAATTTGTAGCACATATGAGTAAATATGCTTAATTAAATTATAACCGTGATTTATTATCGGGGATTTTAATTTAGTCTTACTTTCAGCCTTTTCTTGTGTGGTCTAAATTCCGTGAGGCTGATATATAAGATGTAAAAACAAAAAAAAAAACAAAAATTGAAGAAATTGTGCAGTAAATGGCTTGCTGGCAGATGTGCGAGGGAGGAAGGCCCACTACAACGATTTCTCATCTCTCGTTTACCCACAAAAACTGGTTTTTTTTTTATCGGATATCCTATTTATGAAAATTAAATAAGATAGATGACTTATCCTTTCGCTTGTACACGATCGACTCACGAGCTATTGATGTACAACAAGAAGAAATTAAAGGGAGACACGTGAAATCGGATCTATGCCATCGAATTCATTGCACCAATTAAGGAAAAAAAAAGAGGATTATTATTTCCGTTCACTGAGTGGTTGAAATATTCGGACAATTGGCAGGGAGTTTTAACAATAGTGACTGCGTCAATTTCAAATTCAACGGCTAAGATCGGAAGGCCTTTGTGCGCGTGGCAACTGGCGTTCGGGTGAGAAGGGATCGTTTCAGCCAGCGAATCCAGTCGATGCTTCTCAGCAGAAATATATGTATTATTTTTTTCCAGGGGAAATTTAATTAGCAAAGAAAACTCAAGTCAGGTAGTGAAGTCTGCAATAAATCCTTTAATGCCGTTGAAGCAATGTCTCCGGCATTTCGGTCCGCAAGGAATGCAAATTCCACTTTCCCCCATTACAATCAACAATATTTAATTAAATTTCAAGTCAGATTAATGTATTTAAATATAAAATTCTTTTAATTATAATTATTATAAAATATTTGAAATGATTACATAATTATTTTCCCTTTTAACAACTTTTCAGTTTTAGCATCATAGATTTACGTAGTGAGAACTCGAATTTGGATTAGTCTATAGTCGATATTAGACGATTTATAACAAAAAAAAAAGTCTCATAGTTGTGATTTCTTCATTCATATGTAAAATCTAGCCCACATTGGCAATTTTCAATCGGAACAATTCATCGAGTGTCCAGTCTCATACAAGAAGGATTCCATGGACTTATCTATGTGTCAAGTCCGGAAAGCTGATCTCAATGCAATTGTAATTCATTCAAGGACAGTAGCCGTTGCTTGTCTGTGTGAATGTAAAATATATAAGATTCAGAAGTGACATTCTCCAAAGGGTTTTTTTTTTCCACCCTGTTTATACCAGCTAGAATACGAAAGAACATCAAGACCTGGCTAATTATTTCGAGCTGAATTGGTCGAGGGGACTGTCCTGGGTTTTGCCATTTAGGCTGTGAACTGAGCTTTAAGAAATGGGGTAGTAGAAAGAAGGAAGCAGCTGAGAAAGGAACCGGTCATGCTCAGGTTTTCACCCGAAGTTTTCACTGTTGTCAACTCTCAAAGTACCCGGGAAAGAACATTGCATACGTACGTACATTAATTTCCGCCAAGAATATCATACATCTGATGAAGAAGACGTTGACGAGGAGCTCTCGTCCCGTTCCGGCGGCCTGTTCTGCTCTGCCACTCTTAACGGCAAGCGTGGGCCTCGCTGCTGCCCGGTGCTGACGCTGCCGCTGCCGCTGCTACTGCTATTCTCCTCAGCCTCTCCGATGATCGAAATGCAGCATGGCGTCGTTGAGAGGGAGTCAGAGGATGAGAGGCACGAGGAAGAGGATGTGCAGAACGACAGCGGCGAGCAGGGAGAAAATGTCGTGGGAGGAAAAATACTGGTCGTGTTGCCGCTGCCGCCGTTGTTATTGCAGTTGCAGCTGCAGCTGGGGCCATCGGCGAGAGCTCCTGTCCGTTGGCAGCCGGAGCTGAGAAGCAAGTCAACGAACGCCCGGAAGATGTACGCGTGGTTTGTCCGGTCGTTGACTTGCAAGTAGCAGCGGAGGAGGTCCTCGAGCGAATCCCACTTGCCCGTCAGCTCGTGGGCCTCCACCATCTCATCCATCGACATCCTGAAGTCTCTGTACGGGTCCCTCGACTCCACCTGCACACACATGGCGACCCCCTTCCCCAGCTCCTCCTCCTGCTCGTGCTCCCCAGTCGCCCCGTCCTCCGACTCCACTGCCAGGACCGAGCTCGTCTCCCCCGCGGGCTCAAAAAACAGACGACCCTCCGATCTCGCTCCTCGGATCACCGTCTCGATAGAGTCGTCATTGTTCCGGTCCTCGTACCCATCCTCCTCCTCCTCCTCCTCCTCTTCGGAGGGCTCGAGGGGCGAGTCGAGGTCCTCGATGAAGGCGGAGTTTACAGTGCGGAACAGATCGTCACCTCCTCGGAATGAAAGGGTCTTCGGCCGGTGGCAGTAAGCTTGCCACGGCCAAGAAGACGGCCAAGCTAGGGTCGTCGTTATCGTTGTTGTAGCTGGGCTGTTCTTGGAGAGTGAGAGGAGTTTCATGCTCCTCCTGCTTCTCCTTCTCCTTCTCCTCGCTCTTTCGTCTTGACCTAATATGCTGATGCGTCAGGGATTCAGTATCGTGATGAAATGGTGGATTCTTGGTTTTTCTTTTCCGTTGTTTTTTATGTCATAGACATATGAGAAGTGGGCATTAATGGAGAGAGAGAGAGAGAGAGAGAGAGAGAGAGAGAGAGAGAGTGTTGGGACATGGGAGAGATGAGATGAGAGGGTGGGAGAGTGAGGGGGGGATGGTTTTTGGCCACGAGGATAGGCATGGCGGGGACAGGGTGGGTCCTTCTCCATTTAAATGAATAATCTAAATTCAAGAGCAAAACACCACAATCGCTTAAGATAGTCTGATCTGTCTTCTCCAAATAACATGTACGATTGAGAAATTTATAATTATAAAAATTTTATTCAACTTAATTTAAATTTAAATTGATTAAAAATTATTAAATTTTTAGATATATAAAGTTACACATAAA
>CXYZ01012692.1:758235-784546 GCA_900006705.1 Sonneratia caseolaris
AGATTTCTAAACTCATTTATTTTAATCTTTATTTTATTTTATTTTATTTTATAGGCATATTGGCTCTTTTATAATACGAAAAAAGGGCAATATTAATGGAAATCGATAATTGAGGGAGAATAAAGGACTTTTTATTGTCTCGCCGAAAAAATTAGAATCTTAATTATATATAGATATATATATAATTTATCAAATGATCAACGAACGAGAACTGAAAATTGAACTGAGACCTTCAAGCTTCACAGCATCAAACTCTTCTCATGAATCCCTATACAAATTTGCTAGTAATAAACTAATGTTTGTGTTCAGCCACAGACTTGAGATCTTGGGGTGTGTTTTTATGATTAAATGTGTATATATATATATATATTATCTGGATCGGTACAACATGAAACTCTCAAGTTCTCTAATTTCATATATTACGTACCGCCAACAAAGCTTATGGCCCTTATTTGCTCTGTCACAATGACAACATCATGGTCGCTGCACCGCTCTCAATCATCAGCCTGCCCGAAAGTCGTCGTGACAGTAATTTAATTCCTAGACCGCTTCGTGTGTGTGTGTGTGTACATACATATGCATGTATACGTATATATACCATCACAACAAACCCAACCTTTCGCGTCTCTGCAGCCACGATCATTTAATCGCAGTACTTCAACCCTAAAACTAGCGGGATTTCTCTATATGCCGTAGTTTCCATCACTAGTTCGGCTTTGTAGCCCGTGCAGTAATTACATCCATCGACTGCAGGTGAATCAGCGCAGTGAGAGCTAAAGTTATTAAACTTAGTATTCAAAATCTTGCTCAAGGTAAAGAATTGTATGGAACGTGAAAGTCTCTATGTCTCTCTCTGTCTCCTGATAGCACATGTGTAATGAATGCCACATTAACTTTCTTTCACGCTTAATCCACCTACCCTCCCTCAACCTTGCCCGGTTTTATTTGAATTTGCATGAAACACGCCACGCCTGAATGGAAAACGGTGCATAGTAGTACTCTTCCCATGCATCTTCTGATGGATTTTTGTTGCTGCAGAGATACATCCCGGTCGCTCCAGTTCCCTTGATCCGTCATTTCGTGAGACCAACATTTGAAGATATCTCCATGTTCCGTGTAGGCGGAGACGTTCCGATCCAGAGGATCATGGACTTTGCAAGCAGAGGTTCAGTGGGAATTTTCACTGCTCGAGCACAAGCTATAGTCTACGGCCATAAGATGTTTCCGGCAGCTTTCAAACTCTTGTGATGTTAGTGACCTCCGCCGACTAGCTTTTCTTCCTCTTTTTTTCCCCCCACCTTTTTTCCCCTCCTTGAATATGCCACAGTAATAAACCCTTAACCTGCAGCTGACAGCATCAGAAATTCAGTACCCAGCGGGGCCCGGTCTCGCACGTATTTCTGGTGAAGTCCCTTTTTCTCTGCAGTGCCTCCGTAATTCAGTGGCAAATCGTGGTCTGAAATTTGAAGTACTCGCGTTACATCAGTACACAGACATGATATGAAGGGGCAATCAAGTCGCCACTGAAACCATGCCCAAGAAAAGACCAAACGAACACATGGAGCACGTGAGGGACGAAAACAATGTGCAATTTCGAATCTTATCATTGATTCCATATCATGTGCCTGCGTCCTCCCATTTAAAAGATCAAGAGAGATTGCTCACGGGTTGCAGTTTGCCTTGTGATGTCGGTTATACATATCTACAGTGTCAGACTTAAACTTATGACGTTGGCTGCCGTCTCAGAGGTGTTCATAATATGCATGACCTAAGCTATTTCGATATTTATACTTTGATTTTCACTCTGAAGTACAGCGTCGACTGTGAAGGAGAGACCAATTAAGTTCTTGGAAGACATAGACGTTGGGCAGCTGTTGTTCGGTCCATTGAATTCAGTTCTTTCCTCATTTATACAGCTCTTGTCGTGTCACTAGCTATTAAAAGAATATTGTAAAACCGGCATGGAAGAACACAAAGTGGAAAAACCGTGTAGGAGACGAGGATGAGAGGCCAAGAAGGGGGGCTGGGATCAATCGAGGACAGGAAGAGGTGGTCATCGATGGGTTGTTTTCTCAATTTAATGATTTGTTCGGTATGGTACAAGAGCTTCAGAACAACAGCAACAGCCTCAACAGCGACCTTCTCAAGATCTTGATCAAGCAATGTGTAATTCGATGGTACAATGTCAAACACCTTATTCCTGCTCTGCAAGGTCATCCAATATCACGTAAAAACATGAACTTGAATCAATTCGTGTTTCAGACACAGCATTTAATGTCTCCAACAGTATGTTTGGTGTACAGCTAGAGAGTGGTCCCCTGATAAACCTCTTGGGTCCGCCCAAGCTTACCGGATCCACAGGTTTATGTAGTGTTTACGTGTCCTGTGAACACTGAAGTCGGCTCCGTGAGAAGTCCCACAGCAATGAGGGAAGAGGTGGTCCACCCGTGGAAAAGAACGGGGAGAGAGAGAGTGGTCCTTGGCTTGGAAGCTCTTATCTGCTACAAATAAATCCATAGGAAAATTTTCGGACTTGACATTCACATTACTACATGAAGACAAGGCTGTTCTTGCTGAAATAGATATTCATTTCCAAAGAGTTCATAGCCACTCGTGGAGTAGCATAACCAAAAAACAAGACAGAGCAATTGCGATAGTTTTACACAGAAATTGGCTTTCTTCTGTTATCCTGGTCCTCGGGGATGTCTGCTTCCATTAATTGAACAGTGTTGTCAAAGTGAGTTCCTGTTTCATCTGACCAAGCAGTGCTAGAAATATCCTCATGCCCACCTTATTAACTCTGATGTCTCTTACTTTTTCTCCACAACTTCTTCTTGGCACTGATAAATGTCTTGGCTGCATCATGTCAAACATGTGAAATATCAACTCTCCGTGGCTGCCCTTCTTTGAAGGATTTTATGGGGTCTGACTTTATGTCACTTTTTGCGTACATCTGTTCATTTTGTGATTAATGAAGGTTTGTCATTTTTGTAATTGGTGATGATGTCTTATATCCTCAAGATTTTCTTTATGCTTTCCAACATGGATTAACCTTTCTTATGGGAAAAAAGTAAGAAAGAAAGAAAGAAATCGTAATGTGGAAGAGCCACACAGAGGGAGATTTCCAGCTATGTTATGCAGGGTCCCTCTTATCCTCTGCTTCAAGCTTGGGGGCCATCACTTGCGTTCTTGGGTGGTTTACAGGTAGTGCCTCAAACTAGAGGTCGACACACAAAATCACATACAGCTCTTCCAAGGAAATTACTAGGAAATCAGTCCATCTCCCGTAATGCTGAAGCATTGTAGAAATGTATAAGTTTCTGAACCCTTAGAGCCAAAATCTCTCTGAAGCATATTGTTCGTGGTTCCGTCCTTTGACAGAAGCACATGCAACGGGAATTTGTTTATACTTTGTAGCTGATGAATTTCAAGGCCTATTATGAGGATGGAATGCTCTTCTAGGCATTTCTTTGCAAGAAGCCTATCTAAAAATGACCAGAACTTGTCGTCTGTACATTTTAAGTTTATTTCATGTGTCAATCATCAACGTTGATACCTTCTTGGGAGGCAAAACTTGCAGATGTCAACCATTAGCTTCGCCTAACTCTATTAAGTTCGAGTCAATCCACAAGGCAGGTATAAATTAAACCTTGACCTCCAATCATGGGATCAATCATGCCGAGAGACAAGATCAACTACCAAAATTAAATAAGAAGAAAGTCTGTAGGCCATGGAAACCAGAAGGTGATCATTTGTTGACTAATCATGTCGGAGAGATAAAACAGATCTCAACTCTCAGGCATATTTGTCTGACCTCTGCAACTTTCGTAACCAATAAATACAGAAGAACATCCACATCCAGTAGCCTACAGCATTACATCGAGGGATGACCAGAAAAACTGAGAAATATTACGATCACCGTAAGTTCTGACATGAATTGTGGCCTCATTCAACTCCATCGATTGAGTTGCACTGATGCAACTGGCGAAAAGCATTAGATCACAACCCAATCACTTGAAATGCTGTATGAAGAGCCTCCAAGGATATGACTCTGCTCTAGAAATGAAATCAGATCTACGAAAATTAGCTACACAGATGCGGAAGATTTCCTCCATACATCAAGCATACGAAAGGAGTTTCCGAAAATACAGTGTATGTACATAATACATTCGGTTTACATTAGATCTAAGTGAGACTGAAGTTGACTCTTCTGAATCAATCTCATCAGCACGTTCACAAAAGACGAACTTGAATTGAAGTGATTTAACCTATCGTCAGTCTAGATTCATACATGCCAATTGAAGTCCGCATCTCCAAAAAGCAAGTTGATACAAGTTCTGAGAAAGATGTAATTGAAGCAAATCTGAGGAAAACGACCACCCAGTGTGATGGAAGATTCAGATCAACCATTGTTTCTCTCTAATCTGAAAGATGAATATGCTGACCACTTTCATGCATAATATTCTCCAAGTTCTACGTCCAGAGGTTATATTGCAATTGGAGAACTTCTGCGGGGCATAAATCAGTTCTGAATCACTACAGTAACCTCTCGACGTTTCATCAGCAGGATATGTGCTGCCATGTCCTAAAACCGTCACTACCCAATGCTTCCCTCCTGATTCTGCGGACATTTTCTACCATATCTAGTTTATCTTATCAAACATGACGCTACAGTTATATATCAGTGTCACTGGAAACCTAACAACATCAAAGGTGAAGATCCATCATCTGTTTAAACACAACAGACATGCAACAGCTTTACTTCCCGAGTTCCATCTACCACAGTAAAAGCAGCAAGCAGAATGGTTACGATGGTATACTTGTTCTATCATCAGAACAAAGTCACCCTTGGAGTGTCCGAGAATCAACATCAGAATATTGTCTATTGATACTGCACGTATTCCATAAAGATAAACCCCTTTCTCTGCCTGGGAGGCTAGGAAATATGGATCAAGAAACTTTGGGTTCAGTGCATCTTTAATCAAACTTCAAATCATAATCACCAATCAGAAGGATCTCTTCTCCTTCACCAGGCATTCTTAAAACCAGACAAGTGCAGAGCCTCAGTTATGCATCGATAGGGAAATCTGCCACTTTAAATGTAGGATTGATTGCGAGTCGTCCTCTGCTCACAGAAAATATATGTCAGGTTGTCAGAAGGATTCTCCATACTAGACGGTGATGATGAAGTAAAATGCACATAGCACCGGCAAGAGTTGGATTGATGCTTTGATCAGAGCATCAGGATGAACTCGACCAGACTTCCAGCCAAAACTCTGATCGTGTTCAGATGGGATGGCCCATGATATAGCTTCCGTTATTTTAATCAGGTTGGCCATGGCTTCTGTGACTTCTACTCTAGTCTGGAGTTCCATTTAGCGGCTTACCATGCAAATAGAGAGCTCATAATTAAGACGATTTTACTTAAGGTTAAACCGACTTTTAGCTGAAAGAGTTCCAGACATTAGGTGGAAGAAAGGGATTGATTGAATTCTGTTTGTGTTTATAATCTGACGTAGTTGTCCCTCATAATTCCCAACCGTCTCAGTTACTCCCGGTTTGCATTTATTCCTTAAGTTAGTGATCTACACCTTTCGCTTCAATCTTCTCAACACTAACCTTTGCGCCTCCCTCTTTTTAATGCACCGAACCACCCAACTTTGTGTGTTTTACCAAATGATCCCTCGCCTTCTCCACCTACACTCCGATCTGACCCTGTTGATGTGATGCATTTGATCAAACTTACTATGATCCGTCAACTCAACGTCCATGGCGTACTTTATCTCTTTCCGGAACAAGAAAGGGTAGACTACGTTTCCGCGTGTTGCATCTGTTACTTCATGTGCACCTGTCCTGTGGACTAGAAACCGTATCCTTGTAGTGAGTTCAGATTTCTACTGCAGCATTCGGAAAGCCGATGGTTTGGAGACATGACGTTACCCTCATAGAGACTGGTTCCGGTTTCCCGAGATTCAGTTTGGGACTGCTAGTCTGCTCGACTTTCATGACTGTAGGAAAAGAAGGAAAGCGACAGCTACTAGAGGGAATTCTGTGGCCTGAACTCCTGTAAATGTTGGACCTTTAATCCTAGGATTTTGCTGATGTGGTCAAATCTATTAGAGGGAACACGGTGGGCCAGTTCTCTTACTGTTTTTTCCTCCTCGTATAAAACGTTCGGAATATCGAGTACAATAATATACCGCGTATATATATAGATATATAGACATATGTTTGTGGATGTACCTATGTATAGATATATAGATACAGATGCACCTTCTGTGATCTTGAGTCTGATCAGTTCAAACTTCCGGAGATTTGTTGAAAGCGGTGGATATTCTATATGTGGGCATTTTCTAATGAGTAATATCCTGATAAGAATTTATTTAAGGATAAATAGGCTGCAGTGGATTCAAACTTTTCACTTAAATTATTCCTGACAGGATGTTATCAAATGAGATATAAATAATCGATGTGCACTCGACTATTGATACCTCTGAGGATGTTTTAACTGCCCCAGGCGCACTTGCAGAGACTTCACAGAACGGAGAAGGTTGATGACAAACTAAAGTAGAAAGAAAATCAGAGATGACTTTGAAACGTAGATTCGGATTAGAACACCATGTTTAACTAATCAGCATGAGTTGAGCTGAGGCAATCGTGCGCCTCCATGCCCTTGAGCAAATTCAGAGATTCAACCCTTGCATATGATCGAGAGACTTAGGATCCATTAATGTTCTTGTATCAATTGTGCAACTGAAAAATCCTCTGTGTCGACCGTCAAGGAAGACATAAAGATCTTTCAGTAATTGTTTTTTTTCCCATTAAAGCTATTCTTGCATAATTCTAAGATTAGAAACAGAACCAAATGATGCAGTGCTTAGCTCTCCTCTTTCTTACATTCACCCTTCATTACACACGGACACATATGTATATGTGCCTTTTTGGTTTCTTTTACCCTCTCTCTATTATCATTCAGATGAAGGGTACATGGGGTTAGACCTAAAAATGGAGCGGACACAGCATAGCATAGCATAGCATTGCCTGGAGTGCAGAAACAGAGCGGGAAACAGAGCATGAAGAGGCGGGAGGAAAAAACCGAAATTAACCGACACCTTTTAACTAACACCCCTCGTTAAGCGGGGTAAGATG
This sequence comes from Sonneratia caseolaris, assembly GCA_900006705.1. Taxonomy (NCBI): domain Eukaryota; kingdom Viridiplantae; phylum Streptophyta; class Magnoliopsida; order Myrtales; family Lythraceae; genus Sonneratia; species Sonneratia caseolaris. The sequence continues at coordinate 765,385 of CXYZ01012692.1, forward strand.
GTAAGTTCATTCAGCTCCTATTCCTGCTGCGGCTGCTCTTCTTCTTGTTGTTCTTGTTATTGTAAATGTTGGTCTCATGAAGGAAGTCGAGCAGGACCGAGCTCTTGCACTTGGGGCACTTTGGATCGTTCTCAGAGAGCATGACGTACATGAGGCAGCGGGGGCAGCCAACGAGCACCATCGAGGTCGCTTCCGGGCTGCTGCTCCGGTTGTGGTGGTCCATCCCGTTGACTTCCGACGACAGGCACGAGCTCGGCGACACTGACCCGGTAGGGCTCAGGTTTGCGGCCGACCTTGAGCTGTGTGCCTCCGGCGGGGAGAGGTTCAGTTTCAGGTCGAGCTTTAGACCGGCGCCACTCCTCCTGCTCATCCTTTCGTTTCCTTTGGAGTAGGACACTTCACCTGTCTGCCCGGAGACAAAAATAGAAACACCAAATCGTATTAAGCCGGAAAGTATATTTCCTTCTCTAGGGCCATACATAAATCGATCTGGTCATTGAGAATTCTCCATGTCCGATCATATTTTCTGGACGACAAATGCAGAGTACAGGAAGACATGTTGGATCGAGTCTATACTCTGACAAAGAAGGCTTGGATCACAACACGTCTTGCGAAGTACAATAAAAACATATGCTTATGTAATTCATCTACTAGAGAGAGGATGAAATCTCGGAAACTTCTTTCTTCATTATCGAAAATTCCGAGCAGGAGAATCTTCAATTCAATTACCTTAAGATCGAGGAACTTCTGCCAACCGGTGGGGAGAGGAGAGGGCTCCTCCAATTCGATGAGAAGGGTCGGGAGGAGGGCTGTGTGAAGCTGGTCTAGATGCAAAGGGTCGAGAGTGATCGGGTCGAAGGTTGGTTGGGCTAGAACTAGACAGTAGTTGCAACAACCATTAGAGGGTGGTGAACCATCAACAGCAGCCGGATGGTCTTGGTGGTGTTGGCTGAATTGAACCTCTGGAGCCGGTATATATTGATAAAGGGAACCGGGTTGTGTGTGTGTGTGAGAGAGAGAGAGAGAGAGAGAAAGAGAGAGATAGAGAGGGAGATGGGGTTGCTTTGAAGCTTAATTTAATTATGGGGGAAGAGAGGTGGAGAGTATACGGTGTGTACAGAGAGAGATTGAATTGAATTGTGGATTGAAGATGAACATAAATTGAGGCCAGCAAATGTATTAATTGTTGGGAAGGAAAAAAATCCAAACACAGTGTTGAAAAGAGGGAATTTTTCAATCGCTTTTCTTGTTTTCCTCCGAAAATGAGGAGGTTGTTAGTGATGATCAAATCTTGAACATCTTAATTCTTAGAGACAAGAGTGCTGCCTCACCGATCTCCATTCCTCTGAATTTTTTTTTTCCCATTGTCTCTTGCAATTGCAAGGAGCAGTGGCAAGGGGAGCTCTTCCCATTCACTGCATGTAAAGGAAAACACAGAAACAGAAAACAGTGTTTTTTTCCCTATTGTCTCTTGCAATTGCGAGGAGCAGTGGCAAGGGGAGCTCTTCCCATTCACTGCATGTAAAGGAAAACACAGAAACAGAAAACAGTGGGACAGATGGAGAGGAAAAAACGAAAATGAAAAAAAGAAAAAGGAAAACATCAGAAGCTTGAGAACAGTGTATTAAAGCTCAACCTCACCTACATGTATTAATGGAAAACAGCAGTATTATTTAATAGCAACCAAAGAAAGGCGAAGGAGTCTCTTTTACTCAACTCTCCTGCCTCTCCACACTGCCTCTGACTGTTAAACCCTTGTTAAATTTAATTACACCCACCAGCAAGCTCAAAGGTAAAGCTAACTCAATTTGATTAGTCATTAATTGTTTTCCATCTCAAAGTGTTTTCACATGTATATATGTATGTATGTCAGTATCAACAGTTGGATGGTGTAGTAGATCAGTATGTGGAATTTTATGAAGATCTATCTATACGTGCTACAAAAGACTCTATGATTAACACGGGCCGGGATAATCAACTGATTGAGATAGTATGTAACACTTGGTAACTCAAAGCCTACTAATCCCTAAAAATCATTCGATCACATTCCGACTTCATCAAGAAAAGATATAAGGATGGATGGTGGGAGAGGAGTCCATACATATATTATCGCTCATTTATTATTGACCAATTTAAGAGAACCCTAAGGAGGTGGAATTCATGAGATGGCCATAAATAGGGGGCTTTAAATGCACTACTGACCTCAAGTAATGCTCCATGACCACACCTTAATCGACCTTTAAATTCATTATTCTATTAAACTATGACTTTGACGTGCATGAATTAATTAAGGCTAAGTATTATATATTATATCTTCATGATATTAATTAGGCGGGGGCAGGGAGTGATTGAACGCTGAAATCTTCGAATAAACTATAACCAACATGTGAATCTATTTCTCTAAACTCTAATACCCTAGCAAGCTATAATTTCACATATACTATTATCCCCGTCGTGGTTAGCTAGAGCAGTTTTTGAACGCGTTCAGACTTGTAGAGCTTCTTCTGTTTCGACCAGATTGTTGGGTTTCTAGGGTTTCGATTCGAACTCAAGAAGTCGTACCATAATGATTTTACATTGGAAAAACGTACAGAAAATCTTATTTACCGGTTCAATGTCAGAGCTGATCCACCATCGAAACAGAAAGGAGAGAAAAGAGGGGCGATGAAATCTTTTGGTGGACCGGGTGCTGACTAGTTGGGCGCCTCACCACGATGAAGATTCAGTTGACCCCAGAAATGTGGATCTTCTTCTCTCTGTTAGACCTCCTCCTCCTCCTCCTCCTCCTCCAAATTAGATTACCAGGGGCACTTCCCTCGCATTTCAGCGATGTAGTTTCATCAACCAAAATGATATACACACAAATATATATAAATGCATATATATTGTTTCTCATAAAGTATATATATATATATATATATATATATGACTTCTCCCCGTGTAGATCTGGACGAACTTAACTATTTTGTTCACGCACGAATTCAAACGATATTAAGACATAAAAAAGATATAGTTACTTATACACACGGCTAGCATGGCAACCTGTGAACATAAAATAAATTCATGCACGTATACATATGGTGAGTGTCTGCCATAAATAAACTTACTCGTGGGCACGTCTCCATGCTATATCTTGGATATATATATATATATATATGTTCTCTAAGATATGATGTTATCTTGGACCTCTGTTAGGTCCCATAAATACATTTTCTTTTCGCCTGCAGAGGGGAGAGACGCACTGACAGACACCTTGGATTGTGAGTGTATATATATATATATATATATATACTGAATGAGATAGACATATCGATAACATAGCTAACCTTTTTTGGCAATTTTCCGCATATAAAATTAGACGTGCTCTACTCATCTATGCATGAAACTATATAATATATATATACTGTGCACGAATTTTAATATATATATAGATATAATATGATTGATTGATTGAAATATCTTAGGACCCAGTTCAACCTGAAAGTTGCATTCTGGCGATTTCTTCTGCAATTTGCTATGAACGTAGTCCCATAATTAAGGACAACTTATGGAGATTATTTTTATATTAATTTTGCCTTTTATGATCAATTTTTTAGATATATAAATGGTATAATATTTAGAAATCATTGAACCATGACTCATCTAGTTCCTGCTAGGTCGGCTCACTGAGGGGACAAAACTATCCAAATATAAATTTTTTCTTTATATTGACAATATTCCAAACCGAGACCTTACTTAAGAGGAAGATATTGCAAATCGTCATAACCAAGTTATGATGATTATAATCAAAATTCCAAGACTTTAACTAATATGTTCACATCCTTTATGGATCTATTTCTCCAGTTGACACCTCTGTGCCTTACTTTAAAAGGAAAAAATAAAAATGAAAAAAAAGAAAGAAAAGAACTGTACCAGGCATAGTTTTTAAAACCGGACCGGGCCGGGAACCGGTGTAGGCATGGGTTCATGGGTTCATGGGTCGGACCGGGGGTTCAATGGGTTGAACCGCATGTTTAAAAAATAATATTAATAATATAATATTACTAATAAATATACATAATATCATAATTTGAATATAATTTATAACAAAAATCATTAATATAACTATTATATTAAACAAAGTTTAATATAAAATGTAAATATAAGTTTAGTAAAATAAAATAGGTACATTATAATATGTTTTTGTTTTTGTTTTAATTTTAAGTCGGCCGGTTTTCTCATGGGTTCAATTGGGTTCACCGGTCGGACCGGGAACCGGCCGGTTCAATCGGATTTTTTCTCTTTTAATGTGCAATTGGGTTTTTTGAAGGAACCGGACGGGGTGAGTGGCCGGTTCNGAAAAAAAAGAAAGAAAAGAACTGTACCAGGTGATCCTTTTGTTTTAGTGAATTTGGTAGAAATTTAAAATAATATAAATATAGTGTAGAAATAATAAAAATGTGTGATTACTCAAATATTAAATACATGAGAGTATTCAGTAATTTTTTATTTACCTTAACTTAAAAAATAATATTAGATAATTAATATATTTATAAATTTATAATAATAATAAAATATGATAGTAAATAATATTAAAGTATTATGTGGATAGATAAATTAAATATAAAATATTTTAATAATTTTAACTGTAAAAATTAAAAATTTTAATAATAATAAAGTTAAATCTTTTATATATATAGAGAGAGAGAGTGCGTGTGAGAGCTGAATCCTCTAAAAATATATATTTGTTGGGTGCAAAAATCAAGAAAAAAATGTAGGGGAGGGAATCCTAGGACAGATTGATATTTGCCCTGTTTCTGCGAATTAACTAAACGGTCAAAAATTGTAATGACTATTATCCGTATGAACTCAATCCGCTGGTGGCTCACGTACTCATATTTATTGGCATAGCCCGAAAATTAAGGTGGGGAAAAAAAAGAGAAAAAGGAATAATAACGTGCTTACGTGAAATCGGAACGTGCTTCCTTAGTGGACATTGATTGATATAAGCTGTCTGACACGTCTTATCGTTATTGTGATGGCGTAGCCATCCTTAATTATATAGCCTCGACCATGTAATCGTACGGGTAATTAAGGAAATATATATATATATATCTATATACATACTTTGATATAATTAATAAATGAAGGCCAAGGGATTAAATCTCAATCTCCACGTAATTTGCACATTCAACGAGACTGCCAAGATTGCAGGCACTAGAAACCAATCGTCTTTATTATGTACGTGGACGGTTTTTCTAGCACTATGACGATCGATCTTATGTTCTTAATTTCAATCTCGATGTCTAACCTCACTGGGTGTCGCGTTCCGGCAGCCGAACCTCACTCGTGGTGGCAAAGTCTTACAGCCTCTCTCGTCAAAGGAGATTAACGTCTGAACACGATGTTGAATCTTTGTAGCTTTCAATGCCGCTTGGAGTCCACACGGCGCGAATCCGAAGCAACACTCAAGATATATACATATACATATATATATGTATGTTATGTTACCCATCTTAAAGGATTTTCATTGGACATGCCGGTGGGTGAGGTGAATTCGTGCCCAACCAACCCACGAGTCTAAATTAACAGACAGTGAAATCGTGATATATATACACAGACATGCACGCACGCCCGCCGCTACGATGGAGGTTCAAACTGATGACATCGCGATTGAAAGGAGAAAGGAGAGAAAAAACTGTTTTTTTTGAGAGTCCGTCAACGATTGGGGGTGGAGGAAATCGGGGAACCGAAACCTTGGGCTAACGTCATTTCCATTATGGATCGGTTGACACGGAAAAATGTGGTTTGAATCTCACAAAGTCAAATGTTTTCGATGGATGTGGGTGAAGATGAATGCAAGAACCCTAAGAAGGTACGGTCCAATTCCAAAGGTTTGTTAATCTGCCTTAATGGCCTCATTGACCGCGGCATTTTTAGGTTACACAAGTTGGAAATGTTGACTGCCAACCCAATATATATAATATATACACACACACACGCATATGTGCGATAAGATAATTAATGCATATGCTATGATCTACCTATATTCTTATATGAATAGACAGAAATAAAATAAATAAGTCATAATGATGCATTTATGATAAGACTAAACGCAAAATATTTATCTACACAAGGACGATTGACTATATATATATATACACATATATATTCTCAAAACTCACCCTTTTTTTTCTGGAATTATAATAGGGATATGTATATGAAGAGGAATCAGATCAAGAGAGAAACAAGGAGTTACAAGGAAGAAGGGTTACATAAAGTTATAATTATAAGAAAATTGACTGCATGATTTCCTTAAAATTTAAATCGAGATTATTTTAAAAAAATAACTAATTAGGAAAAAAATGGGGAGCAAGAGAAATTAAGTCANATAACTAATTGGGAGGGAAAAAAATGGGGAGCAAGAGAAATTAAGTCATTAAGGGCATTAATAGAACGGGCAGAACACAAGTTCGTTTGGTGGCGTGGCGGTGCGGGCGGTGTTGCAGAATGGTCCTTAAGTAAGACGTTGAACATGAGATTGACCCCGACCCTGACTCTAGCCTACTGGCAGCCTGGCAGCTCCAGACTCAGAGCCGGCAATAACGTTGAAACCAGTAACGGGCCCGCTCAATAGCACAGTTGAAGCTCGGTCAAAGATCCACTAGCATGGGTCCGAGTCCATGGTCCCTTCACATGTCCTATCGAATGGCTAGTAGCAGGCTCGGTCAAAGGGCCACGAAGGGGCCCCGAGAGGTCCAGAGATAAGCCTAGTCAAAGTCCCAGTCATGGGCGCTGTAACAGGCCCAGTATTGGAGCCCGATCAAAGGCCGAGCCCGTCAGTGGCCCAGTAAGTTCCAGGTCAAAGGCTCAGCAACAAGCCTGGTAAACGACCCAGACATTAGCCTGGTCCGCTGGCCAACGTTGGGTCTGACCTAATCCCAGTCTAGAGCCCGATCATAGACCCAGTTATGGGGCCAGTCAAAGGCCCATTATACGACCTTTCAAAGGCTAACTGACGGGCTTGGTCAAAGGCCCCGTAGTGGGCCCGGCCGAATCCCCAGTCTGTTCTCTGTCAGCGAGCCATTCAAGGGCCCGGTTGAAGGCCCAGTCTCTGACTTGGTCAAATGCCCAGTTAAGGGCCTATTTAAAGTCCTGGACTGAAAGAAGGGGTTCGGATTCGAGAGCTGATCGGAAAGCTCGACAACTCAGCAATCGACGGTGGCTGTGCCTCCATTTCTCGTCCAGATTTCGTTCCACAGGGAATATGTATGTATGTATGTATATAATTCGTTCGAAAATAACATTTTTCACAATTATTTTTCGTCGCTTTTTTTTTTTGTATAAATTAATTTTGCGATTGTCCCCCGAACTTTTCAGTTTTTACAGTTGATATCCAGATATCCGAGGGACCTCCATTTCCGTCTTCTCCGACCTGCTAATCTACCGGCATAGAGGAATCCTGATAATTTGATTTCGGCAAGACAGCCATGGGAAACGCTCAGTCGCCTTCGGCAGATCCTCGCTTCTCTTCCGCCTCCAGGTAATCCTTCTCTCCATCTCTAAACCTCTCTCCTGCGTGCATGCTTCGTCAATTGATGACGATGTAACTGTTGCAGAGCATTTACTGAGAAGGAACTGGAAGATCTCAGATCATTGTTCGTGTCTCTTGCCGCGCAATCTCAAAGCGGAGGGCATCACATCACTCTCCCTATCTTCCAGGTCACACTGCCATGTTCCTCTTCTTATTTGCTTCAGCAATGCTATGTAGCCTGCAGAATTAAATTTTAATCGTTCTGACAATCGGTTCGTTTCATTTCTAGACATATTTTCAACTGCATGGCCCTCTGGGAGAAAGGGTGTTTCACCAGATCACTCAGAAGCGAAAAGATGAGAAGCTCTCTTTTGAGGACCTCGTCATAGCTAAAGTGAGTTTAAATCCTCAATTCTGCATTTTATCTGATATAGTTCCCTCCATTGCTCGATGCAAGATCATATTTTTTCAGTTAAATGCACTACATGCAATCTAGGATGTTTCCACTTCCTAGAGTCCACAGGCAATGGCAGGAACTTATCCGCACTCTAGGATTTATAGACTTCCTCCTATGGTTAATATTGGGATTTCTTGATAAATGGTGTTATTTTGTGTTTGCTTTTGCTTACATGTGCAGGCCACTTATGAGAAGGGCACCAAAGAGGAGATTGAGGAGTTCATCTATCAGTTTCTAGATGTAAATGGTGATGGCATTCTTGGGAGGTATGCACTTTCATTGAAGAGTTATGTGCACTTGACTCAGCCATGTGTACTTTCCAAAACTTTTGTCGTTTGTGAATGTCCATATTGAAGTGGTGAGTTTTGTCTCTTGCCTCTTTGTGCTTCTTTAGTGAAAAACTGACCCTGCCCTTGTATGACAGCAACTGGGAAGGTGTTGCAATTTCTTAGAGGATGTTGTTAATAGTTGACCATTGTTTTATGAGCTTGAGTAGTCATTTTCAAGCCTGACTGCTTAAGTGTCGCGAAGTCGGCTATCCAGTGTCAGTTAATTCCTTGAGCAAATTAGCACTGTGCTTCATATGGTTGAGCGGCAGTGAGCAAGTGTTACGTTCGTAGTTTTGACAGGGATTGTGTTTCTTACAGTTCGAATTGCTGGTGTTTAATATATATTATTTCCTCTGTATGCTGTATACAAGAAAATTCTGATAATTTTCCAAGCTCTCTCATATACTTTTTCTCTGAAATGGACGTCGAATTCATTTGCAGGTCAGATCTAGAATCCGTATTGATAACCATATTTGAAAACGTATTTGATAACAAGTTATCTGAAGACCATTACAGCTCAAGTCAAGATATTGTTCACATATTTCTTGAAAGTGCTAACTTTTCAAGAGGTGTTGAAGGACATGATGAAAAGAGTATGTCTTTAGCGGATTTGAGGAGTTGGTTTGCAGTACTACCATCAGCAAGGAAGTTTCTTGGGAGCTTATTGGTGCCTCACGATCCAGGTTATCTGCATCTCACCCAGTTCGCATGTCGATATGTTTGTCCTCTGAATTATGATTTCATGAGTGTTCAACCTGTTACATTTAAATGTTTAAGCAAAGAAACAGCTTTTCTTTTGTTTGATTGGCCGGTAGTCTCCTAATAGTCCTTGCTCTGAGATTAGCTTGAGCTCCCTGATGTCGGTTATTGAGCCTTTTCCCTTTTTGTCTCTTTAACAAACCAGGCTGCTTAAACTGATATTTCTCAGATCCATAATTTCTCTTCATAAAGGAGCTGTTGATATGCTTTGGTTAAATAAGCTGTCATTCCAATTGCCTCTTCACTGGAGGCTGGTGCATGTTCAGGAGAACTAACATTTGTATAATGTAAGTTGCATGTGGTTGTCAATTAGAAACTATGTTACTTCTGTATAAACCTTGGGGAGTGCCGTCTCCTACCCCTTCTCTGTATATTTTCTACTCTTGGTAGTTGGTAAAAATCTGCATTCTCATTTATTTTGCATTTTTTTATCAATCTGGAGTGGTGGTTTCATTATCTGTTAATAGTATGTTTGAGAAATTTGTGATATCTAAAGACATCACTTGCACTTTTTACTGATTCTGGTGCTCTCTCTCTGCCAGGAAAACCTGGTTCTCAAGTTCCTCGCCTGTTACATGGAGACAATGTTGATAGCAATATGATCATATTAAAGAAAGAATATGCTTGGCATATTGGGGGAGCACTTGCTGAGCAAGAACTAGAGGAATGGAAGCTTGTATACCACAGTTCTTACAACGGACTAAGTTTCAGCACATTTTTGGGTAACATAAAGTAATTCACTTTTTGTATAAAGCAATCTGTTGGATATTCTCTTGTTTCCTCCATGTACTTCCTTTTCAGGTAAAGTTCCCTCTATGTACTTTAATATGCAACTAAGGCAACTTACTTTAAACTGCAGCAACAAGCACGGGAAAACAGTCTTGATCATCAAGGATAAAGAAGGTCATATATATGGAGGTTATGCCTCTCAGCCATGGGAGAAGCATGGTGATTTCTATGGAGATATGAAATCATTTATTTTCCAGCTATATCCAAAAGCATCAATATACAGGCCCACTGGAGTAAATAAAAACCTGCAGTGGGTAAGTCTCTTCTTGGTCTGAATGAGGTATGCACGGGTCATAAATTTATAAACCTCCATTTCCAGACTCTCTTCTCCTAAAACCTATACAAATTATTAGTAAATAATTCAATGAATATGCCAGTTCTAAGATACATAATCTTCATCGATAAGATGGGCTAAGTTGATCCTTGTTTCCACCTGAAACGGAATTATTGTTTATTATGGAAAGCACAAATAGAACATTTACCCGATCTCTTCTGTCATTCACTGCTATACTGATGGGTTATGTGCTGTCTGTTTACTTAAAGTGTGCGGTGAACTTTAGTTCAGAGGACATTCCAAATGGCATCGGGTTCGGTGGAAGAGTGAACCACTTTGGGGTCTTCCTCTCAGCAAGCTTCGACCAAGGGCAGACCTTTGAGTGCATCACCTTTGGCAGCCCCTGCCTTTCCCGTACCAATCAGATTTCCCCCGAAGTGATAGAGTGCTGGGAGGTTGTTCAAGGGACGAAGCAGGAAAAGCACGAAGCCATGAAAGGTACCATACTGGAGAGGTTCAAGGAAGATCGGCACATGCTCAACATGGTCGGGATCGCGAATTCCAGTGAATGATCCATAGCTCGTCGGTCATCATGAGTGTGAGGTTTTTCGCGGCTTAGCCAATTATATATATATATATACCAAGTGCTCGGGCAACTATACTGTTGTGCTCTTGGTAGCTCACACTAGTTTGTACGGATTATGTACTGTGTTGAGTGTCTTTTTCTGTCAGAGCTTTCATGAACTTTCAACCGAATTTGATGCGCTTTCAGGAAGTAATGTTAATGACACCGATCGAGTTCTTCCTAAGATAGTTCAACATTCCACTGGCTCGCTCAACTTCGAGTTTTCTAAGACCACGTCCCAACCACCATAACCTTTTACTGTTCATAATGCTTTGATTTGGATTCGATCCGCGAGGACCTCGGATCAACTGGAGAGCTTGCTCTTAAGAGCCATACTAAAGGACTGGTTGGTGGTGCTGTATCCTCCATCGACGACGAGGTTCAGCCCGCTCACGTACTTGGACTCGTCGCTGCTCAGGTACAGTGCTGCTTCTGCCACGTCCTCCGGCTCTGGCATGGCTCCCTTCAGCACCGCCGATGCACACACGAGCTCCTCCACTGCGGCCTTGCTCAGCCCCATGGCGCTTGTCAGCAGGGGAGTTGCCATTGCACAGGGGGAGATACAGTTGACCCTGATCCCGAGCTGCCCGAGCTCGACACACAGGCTCTTGGTGAGCCCTACCACCGCATGCTTCGACACTGTGTACGCGTGGGGGGACTCGCCGCACGACACCGAGGCCACACTGGAGGTAAAGAGTATGGTGCCACTCCTCGCCGGAGCCATGACCCTGGCGGCATGCTTGGCCCCCAAGAAGGCCCCATAGACGTTGACGTCGAAGACCCTCTGGAAGTTCTCACAGTCGGCCCCCACGATCGAGGGGTCCAGCTTCCCGGGGATCCCGGCATTGTTGTACATGATGTCGAGCTTCCCGTACCTGGAGATGGCCGCGTCCACCGCGTTCTCCACGTCCGCCTCCTTTGTGACGTCACAGTGTACGTAAGAGACGGTCTCCTCCGGGCCGAGCTCCTTGCAGAGGGAAAGCCCGAGGTCGTCCTGGACATCGGCCACGAGAACTTTGGCGGCGTGCCGGACGAACAGCCTGGCGGTGCTCGCTCCTATGCCACTCGCTCCGCCTGTGATTATTGCGACCTTCCCCTCGAGCCTGATCCATGTACGCATTTACCAGACACATATGTATTATTACTACTTAACATAAGACTCTTAAGTCAGTTCGATCCCGATGAGAACAAACCGATAGACAATGGAAATTGTTTTGATTCTCCGGAGAAAATAAGTCGTAGAACATCAACTCATTGAGCCTGTAATCGTATTTATTACCTTCTGGAAGGAGGAGCAGAAGAGAAGCGGTTCATTTTCTACAGACTGCTTCCAGTGATCTTCTGACAGAAGACGGAAAGAAAAAAAAAACAAAAGAGGAAACTCTCACGCCTTTCTCCCAGTCAGTGTGAGGGATCTGCCACATCTTTGGACTGCTCTTTATAGTGCTCTCGACACTGTACACTTTCCACCAAAACAAGAAATTGTATTATCATTAAATTTTGCCTGACTTTCCCACATGAAGAATCCACAGAATCTTCTGGTACACGGGAAGTTTATTGTGACCCATTTAATTCACGTTCAAATTGAATTCATATAAGCAATTAGGACCATGTGGTTGTAATTTACAAAATTGTGGTGAGAATTTGACAGTTGCGGTGTCAGTGGATAGGGGAGGGTAGTGCTGCTGCAATTTTCAAAATGCTGGGCCAGATCATTTATTTGGTGGGGGTAAGCCTAGGGGATGAGATTCCTCCTCATTCATGAAGGGGCCAATTGGGTGGCTCCAAGTGCCACCAAATTAAATCTCAGATGGCTCCAGAAGTAAATGTCTGATCTGAACCTGAATAAATATAAAATTTCAAAGTTGGCCGTGTGAAATGAAGATATGGCAGCCCCCCTTTTTTTTTCTCTTGTATATCTTACCGATAAAGGTAGAAAGACAAGAGAAATAAAACGGTTAAAAGCATATCGTTAGTGAAAAATTAAATATAAGATATATTCATTCTAATTCAAGAGTGATATATATTCTCATCCCTAACTTGGTACTTTGCAATGCCAAGTGAGGTTGAGCGGCGTTGGGTAAAAGTCGTGCAGTAGTTTTGGAAAATACTAGCTAGGATTTACTAGAAACTCTCTGCTCCTACGGTCCAACCTCTCCTGTTCTTGGGGTCCTTCGGAACGATAAGAAAACCCTAGCCAGAACGTGGTCCCGACTAAGGACGCCATCTTGGTGACCGTTACAGAATAGGCTGGAGGTCCGGGTGTCCTTGGAGCCTAGTTCATAGGCAACTGGATCCATTGAAGCGAAGACTAAAACTCGATCTCTGACCGTACCCCGAGTTGAGATAACAACTTGGATGGATTGGATCAATGTGCGCGAGAGGGGATCGATGACACTCTGCTGATAGTGATCTTCTTGTTCATCTTGGGAGATGTGGAACGTCCAACAAGAAGACACTAGAGCGCATGCCCTCCTGTCCTCTGGTCTTCAAACTCACAAACAAACATCAGATCAACTTTATATATATTAGACAAAAGACAGACCCATACCTTAACTAAGTTTTAAAAAGCGAAGGAAAAGAAGGATCCTTGCAGTTAACTTGATTATTACAGAGTAATCCACCCGTGCTGCTCGCCAATCAGGCAGCAAAATCTGAAACGTTATTTTTCAGCTTCTTTATGAGAGATTCTGTCGGGAACTGTCGATTCTCTCATAGTGCGCACACATTCTCAGTTTGTCTCTTTGCCAATGCAACGTCCTTGTCATTGGATAATGATTCGTCCCATACGTGTAGGCTGAGGGATAATTTTCGAAGCCCATGACAAGGTAACATGGACGTACATACGTGTGTCTTGAAGACATAGCCTTTTGATGGTGCATTTATATATGGGCTTAATTTTTCGAAGGGAAAGATGCTTTACCCTGATGAGATTGAATTGATGAGCTTTCTCTGAGCCCTTATCGCGACCCATCTGGCGATGGTAACATCCACGAGTTCGAAACTTCTTGCAGCTTGATAACTGATGTGGACCGGGTGAGAAGTGATCTGGCCTCCTGGTTCCCTAATTTGATCTTCCAGGTGTTCTGCGGGTGTAGAAATTACTTAACATGTTTTTACAGATGGCTGCCCAGATCAGGAAGAACGGGGAAGATAGGTTTAATTAGCTCCCCGAGCGACGTTGTTTTGTGTCTTCCTATGGATCACAGGCTGCTCGTTAATCTGGATTCTGCGTTTAGAATTCGACAGCGTGCTCAGGAGAGAGAATTTTATTGCCGATTGGATATCATTTGACATAACTAGCCAGGGTATCAATATGCTCGTTCAAAGGGTCGTGTCCAAGCAAACTTCAGTTTATTAGCAGGATAAAACATCACGCACAAAGACCGTGTATAATCGATGTTCTTTAGCTAAATTGGAGGAAAATCAAGCGTCATCTGGGTACTGAAACATGTGAAAAGACGGGTTGACAATGCTGAACCCCCCATCAATGAAGAGGTTATGCCCGCTAATGTACCTCCCTTCCTCACTTGCCAAGTACAGGGCCGCGTTGGCAACATCTTCCGCCTTCAGCGTCACCCCTTTCAAGTTAGCCAAGCTCGTCATGGCCTCCTCGAGACCCTCGTCGTCCGTCCCGACGAACGACGTCGCCAGAGGAGTTGCGAGGGCGTATGGGGACAGGCAGTTGACCCTGATCCCGAACTTGCCCAGCTCAACTGCTGCGTTCCTCGTCAGCCCCAGCACCGCGTGCTTCGAGCAAGTGTAGGCGTGGGAGGCCGCCCCGCCGAGGCCCGAGCTGATGCTGGCGGTTGAGAGGATGCAGCCGGAGCGGGCAGGGATCATCGCCTGGGCCGCATGCTTGATCCCGAGGAACACCCCCATCACGTTGACCCGGAGCACCCGCTCGAAGTCGGCTTTCTCGTTGTCGATGATTCGGGCCTTGTTGTCGTCGGCGATGCCGGCGTTGTTGAACATTATGTCGAGCTTCCCGTGAGCCAAGACGGCCTCTCGGACCGCGTTCCTCACCTGGTCCTCGTCCGTCACGTCACAGCGAAGGTAGGAAGCGCTCGACGGGCCAATTGACGTGCAGACGGAGCGTCCCAGCTCGTCCTGGACATCGGCCACCACGACCTTGGCTCCGTGTCTCGCAAAGACTCGGGCGGTGCACTCGCCGATCCCGCTGGCTCCCCCGGTGATCAGAGCGACCTTGCCCTCTAGCCTGTAGGATTCATCAGTGGACCAAATTTTTGCACTAAATCGAACACATCGTATTAACCAGTGATCGATACCGTAGATTTAATCTACAATTACCTTCGGGCGACGGATGAGATGAGTGAGGCTGCCATCTCTGAAGCTGGAAAAGATGGAAGGCGAAGACTTGAGCGAGAAGAGACGATAATGACGTATATAAAAACTATTGCTATATACAGCTACGGAGTACAAAATCTGCTTCTGTATTGAGCTGTGATGTACCTACTCTTCAAAGTTCAACGTTTACATTTTATGCATAATTGCTTCTTAATGCATGGATTACAAATTATCTTAAAAGAAATATTGCAATATTGGCTACAGAAAAGGACAATTGGAATCCGGCGCACCCGTTGCCGTAGTGGATAAGCATCTCCATCCCTCGGCATCTTCCCTTCGTAAGTGTCAATTGGCAAGACGAAGTACCCTTAAGATCATTGATGCAAAAACGAAAAAGGGCACCAACGGACTACTGGTTGGTCACTGCGAGCTCGTGCTGATGTGCTGAACTGGTATATGTCCTTTTTTGTTTGATCATGTCTGGTCATTTATCAGCATCATGCACGGCTAAACGCCCCCAGATAAGGAATCAATTGTCGATGCCCCGTTTTCGTTGATATTTTCTCCCCGGGATCTAGTCCGATATTGAATGAGGGATTGTATTATTGAGGTTGAAAGAAAGAATTAGGTTGGAAATCAACTTGCATGATCCGTGGGCTTTTGCCACCGAGGAACATGACGACAACCTTTTCTCTTCGTCTGGGCTTAGTTCATAGTCGCATCGAATAGCGACAAAACCAACTGGCTCGACAACATAAGATGAACGCTCGGAATCTTCTCACATGGTTACGTGCATGCTTATGCAGCTTCTGTAAATCATCAAAACCCTAGTGTCGAAATAAAGTCTAATAGAGTGGGAATTTTTATTTTTATTTTTGTTCATTTCATCCTTCAATCTTGCAAGTAAAATTGTAAGATTGATTTGCACAAAAACTACGCTCACTTTGAGATCCTGTTCGGTACTATGAATCGGATAAAAATTGAAATAATTATTTCAAATTCCATTCTATTCCTTACATTTAATTGCACAAAAAAGAGGGTCGAAATGAGTGCAAATTGGAATGAATGATCATTCTACTAGTTAAATTAATGAATGATCATTGATTGCTTCACCAATTTGATTCTTATATTTATTTTTTATAATAAAATAAACATTTTATTAAAACATTAATTAATTCTTTAAATTCAAAGAATTAGCCAAAAATAATGTTAAATAAAAAATTGATAGAATATTAAAACTAAGATTTAGAAAATCTTAAGATATTGTGATTTTATATAAATTTTATTTATTTATTTTGAAAAATATTTCTAAAAGAATATATCAAATTATATTCTAGATTATAATGAATTCAAAGCATCTGCCACCACTGTTGGAGCATTCAATTTTTGATGGTGATATTGCTCCATCGATCCCATTTAATTTCTCCAGCAATGGATATAACAATGAGTACTCGGGCGGTGCATTCGCCGATCCCACTGGCTCCTCCGGTTATCCAATTAAGCGACCTTGCCCTCCAGCCTATGAGGATTAAGCAATTAGTGAACAGATTAAAGGTCTGTAGGCATGTCAGACCAAACACCTCGTGTTTACCAGTGGGATTGTAGGGTTTATTACCGTCGGACGACAGAAGAGATAAGTGAAGCCGCCATTGCCAGAGCTGGAGAAGATCTGTAGGAAAGAACTTGGGCAGAGGAGTAAAGTGAACGAAACAAAGAGATGTTAATGACATATATATATATATATATAAAGTGATAACCTGCGAAAGCAGTGGCTCAGATCTGAAGCTCACTCCGGCCCACACGATTTGGTAAGCCACAGTTTACAAGTTCGGATTGCTTCTCACATGCGTATCTTGGAATTTCACATGATGTATCACATGCGTATATACATCATGTGAAATTCCAAGATACGCATGTGAGAAGCAATCCGAACTTGTAAACTGTGGCTTACCAAATCGTGTGGGCCGGAGTTATATTTTGGAATTGATAGTAAAAACCAACATGGCTACAGCTATTCTCCCTTCTATCACACACACACACATACATACATGAATACATATATATATTTATATATAAGTTCTATTGTTATAAAGTCAAAAGCACATGGTTTTGGACCTTTTCGAATGTAAGAATTAGTGCTCACGGACTTTATATAGCAACAATGTCAATGATTCAACCATTACAATTAATCTACTTCCAATAATATAATAATTAATATTGAACCTTCTGATTAGAGGTAAAGTCCATTCCTATATGTATATATATATATAACTGATGAGTGATATTGAATTTTAATTTTCTTTTTTCTTTGTTTTTTGGGGGGGGGAAAAAAAACAAAGGACAATGGAATCCATAATCCAGCAAACTCGTGGCAGCGGCACTAAATGGGACAACCCAGTACCTTGGCATCTTCCTTTTTACTGTAGTACATAGCTTGTAAGAGCAGGTGTCTGTCACCCATCAAGTATCAATTGGAGGTCATTGTCTGTCACAGAACTGACAACTCGACTGGGAAGCGAGATCACGTTCACATTGCTATGCCCATTTAGGTCGATCGTCATTTTGTGCGCTTCAAGTTTGGTAGTTCCTTCAATATCAGTTACCGGCCAAATAAACAGCACCTTCATCTGCATTTCTTCCGCAATGTACCGATGATCATCAAACGGAGAGTTTTATCAGAATGGTTGAAAGACATCAAGTTTGGATCAGATTGCATAAGTTGCATGTGTTATTGCCTTATATATGGAGGATGACTTGATTAGTTGGACTCTTTTGCGACCAAGAAATATGGCAACCTGCGACTTCGTCTAGAGTTATACCCGAGTTGAGTCCTGAGTTCGTTCCACTAGCTACAAAAGCACCTTACCGGGGAGTCAGCCCCACCATAACACTAGGAATCTTCTCGCCTGCTGATATGCGTATGCAGCCTCTGTTAATTTGATAGACCCCAGTGTAGAAAGTACTTGGTTTTCACAGATATCTTACCAAACATATGGGATCAGAGGACCTGCCCCGGGTGCCACAGTCAAAGTTTGTTATCGCCGACTTTCCAATAAAAGCATCTGACACATCAAGGTTAATATCTACAAATAACAAGCTGAAATGACAATAATAAGAGTAGGTTTACAGAGCTTTGTACTATCCCAATCAGTGTCAAAGGACTTGATGATGAGGATGAACGAAAGAATTACCAAAATCGTATACCGTGTTGAATCTCCTTCGACAGAGACTACAAGGAATCCTCCCCATGCCATTAATTAGGGGTCAGGTATGAATTCCCATTGGTAATGTCCCCATCCCTCTGGCAAGATCCGCCAGTGTAAATGCTTGCAGTGAGAACCAAGCACAGGAATTGGCGTCTTCCTGCTTACCTCTCATAGGCACGTTCTGTAATGTTTCTCAGCACAAGGTCAGCAAGTAAAGAGAGAGCAAAAAGCTTGGCTCAGGCCAATTCCTCGGCTGGTTCTTTTGAATTTGTTTCTGCGGTCTCCAGTTCCTTGACTTTCTCAAGCTGCCTCAGGAGGTCCAGTCTTTCAGGTCCATAAGTGGATGGTATCTGCCAAACAGGAGGGAGCTCAATCATGGATCAATTATTTCACATCTCAATATTTTTTTTGCTAAAGTGGAAGTTATGTTACAGACCAGCTGTGGTACATATCTCTGAATAGCAGCTAACATAGCTGCATGGCCGACTGCAGTGACCTGTCAGAAAATTGCATATGGAAACAATACGAGTAGAGCATTATACCATTGAATGGGTCCAAGATAATAAGGCAACACCAGCGAAGAATAGCTAATGAACAACTAACCGGGAGGAGCATCAAGACACCAATGGGAACGACTGATGCTAAATCGGTCAGAGTTCTTTGTAGAGCTTTCTTTTCCTTGTCGGTTAACTCATCTCCTACAAGGACCCTTCTAAGCAATTCCATGGAAGCACCAACATCAATGGCAAGAAGTTGAGTGCCTTGCCAAACATCCTGATGGTATGTATAACTTGATAATGATTAGACGCTGATATTAAGAGAAGAAACTCACAAGTCAGAAAGCATTAAGCTCATTAGCTTTTCCTCTGGAAATTGATCCCAATACTTGATTTCCAGAATGA
>CXYZ01012692.1:784633-815033 GCA_900006705.1 Sonneratia caseolaris
CATTTCTTCCGCAATGTACCGATGATCATCAAACGGAGAGTTTTATCAGAATGGTTGAAAGACATCAAGTTTGGATCAGATTGCATAAGTTGCATGCGTTATTGCCTTATATATGGATGACTTGATTAGTTGGACTCTTTTGCTACCAAGAAATATGGCAACCTGTGACTTCGTCTAGAGTTATACCCGAGTTGAGTCCTGAGTTCGTTCCACTAGCTACAAAAGCACCTTACCGGGGAGTCAGCCCCACCATAACACTAGGAATCTTCTCGCCTGCTGATATGCGTATGCAGCCTCTGTTAATTTGATAGACCCCAGTGTAGAAAGTACTTGGTTTTCACAGATATCTTACCAAACATATGGGATCAGAGGACCTGCCCCGGGTGCCACAGTCAAAGTTTGTTATCGCCGACTTTCCAATAAAAGCATCTGACACATCAAGGTTAATATCTACAAATAACAAGCTGAAATGACAATAATAAGAGTAGGTTTACAGAGCTTTGTACTATCCCAATCAGTGTCAAAGGACTTGATGATGAGGATGAACGAAAGAATTACCAAAATCGTATACCGTGTTGAATCTCCTTCGACAGAGACTACAAGGAATCCTCCCCATGCCATTAATTAGGGGTCAGGTATGAATTCCCATTGGTAATGTCCCCATCCCTCTGGCAAGATCCGCCAGTGTAAATGCTTGCAGTGAGAACCAAGCACAGGAATTGGCGTCTTCCTGCTTACCTCTCATAGGCACGTTCTGTAATGTTTCTCAGCACAAGGTCAGCAAGTAAAGAGAGAGCAAAAGGCTTGGCTCAGGCCAATTCCTCGGCTGGTTCTTTTGAATTTGTTTCTGCGGTCTCCAGTTCCTTGACTTTCTCAAGCTGCCTCAGGAGGTCCAGTCTTTCAGGTCCATAAGTGGATGGTATCTGCCAAACAGGAGGGAGCTCAATCATGGATCAATTATTTCACATCTCAATATTTTTTTTGCTAAAGTGGAAGTTATGTTACAGACCAGCTGTGGTACATATCTCTGAATAGCAGCTAACATAGCTGCATGGCCGACTGCAGTGACCTGTCAGAAAATTGCATATGGAAACAATACGAGTAGAGCATTATACCATTGAATGGGTCCAAGATAATAAGGCAACACCAGCGAAGAATAGCTAATGAACAACTAACCGGGAGGAGCATCAAGACACCAATGGGAACGACTGATGCTAAATCGGTCAGAGTTCTTTGTAGAGCTTTCTTTTCCTTGTCGGTTAACTCATCTCCTACAAGGACCCTTCTAAGCAATTCCATGGAAGCACCAACATCAATGGCAAGAAGTTGAGTGCCTTGCCAAACATCCTGATGGTATGTATAACTTGATAATGATTAGACGCTGATATTAAGAGAAGAAACTCACAAGTCAGAAAGCATTAAGCTCATTAGCTTTTCCTCTGGAAATTGATCCCAATACTTGATTTCCAGAATGAGCTAAAGATTTTTTTTTTTGTCTAAAGGTTTCACAAAGCAACTTTTGAGGCTGCAGAAGGTGTACTGTCACTTTTGTAAACTATATCTTCTACAGGAAGCTTAAAATAAGTGTGTGTTTGGGTTCAATATGAAGTTCAGTTGTCCATGCAAAATCGAAACCTGCAGCAAACAATACAGTGTTTGCTTGCAAAATCTGTTGTAAAGCAATGGTTACATGAATTAGGACTTTATAATCGTGGTTGTAAAGTTTGTTGTAACACAAAAATCTTAGGCTCCAAACAAAATAATCCCATTTTTAACTCATTACCAAATAAAATCACATGATTGAAATTTTCATTGTGATCTTAAAGTTTTCCATAATCTAGCAAACTCGAATCAAACAACCCTTGAAAGAGCAAAGACTCAGAATGCGGGTATGATACAGCAGAATATTCAACCAATTAATATGACTATCTCTAAGGCCCAATGACTTGACAGTTTAGCACCTAAAAGCTAAAATTCTTCCGCTAATGAGTTGGAAATAGAACACAGGCTTACCCTGCTAGTATCTTTCAGTTTGTCGAGTGATTTCTCAATGACGTTCTCTTTCTTCTGAACCTGGACCAACTCTACATCTCCAATACTTTCATCATTTTCAGCCACAAACTGAATATCCTGAAAATTTTCCAATATCAACTGACACGTGTGAGGTAGTTTGTAGAAATGTATCACAGCAATCAAGGTCATAAGTCTTGAGTACACAAACAACCAGACGTTTAAGAGCAAACAACATTTTTATCCAAGAATACAACATTGTCTAATGTCGGATGTCATATCTTTGGAATTGAAAGAGTAAAAAGCCTTTCAGCATTCTATGATATATAATGGAGTTATCTGCTTATCTCATTTCACATCATGTGATAAAGAACTTCAATAAGCAAGAAAAATAAAGACATACATCAGACTTGTCAGCACTTCTTTGAACTCTTTTTTCAAGTTCTATTAGCTCGCTCCTTAGAAGTTCAAACCGGCGAATGCCACTTGATTCCGAGTCTTCTGAATCCACCTTCACATTGCGTTCTCGGATATACTCATCATCCTAGACAAAAAGAGACAATCTAGATCATTTGTCTAGTGATTTAGTGCCACAAGAAGATCTCAAATTGAAATTGTATAACCTTAGATAAGGCAATTCCAATGGATGAGGAGGACATGAAGTCTGTTGGGAAGATTAATTTCATACAGCAACCAGCATGGAGGTAATAGCTACTCTACATATTAAATTTACAACTGCAAAGGGGAAGATATTCACTCATGCTGTAATTAATATATATATATATACACACACACACACGGATAAGTATGCTGTAGAATATATTGCTAAAAGGAATATATATCCTACAAGATTTGCAACATCATTCTAATGATGTAACATGTCTATCCAGTTATGCCTTGACTGATAGGAAGAGGCATACCAATCCACCCAAAGTTGACAGATCTGAATCAGACTTTTTGGGAGGCATCCGCTTAAAGATATTCCACAAACCACGGGAATTACTGCAAGAGAAAGAGAATGTCATCAGAGAAAGGAAAGTGAAAGTGGGCACTACGGGTGAAAAAATCTAGCAGTCATTAAAGTGAAGCTATAAACATATATATGTGAGCTAGATGTTGTATATCATGCCTTTTGCTGCTGTCTTGCATTGCACTATCAGTATTTCTATTTTCCCCTTTCATAAATTGCTTCTTCCCACTAATAGAAGGTTTAGAAAGACCATCACCATCACCCTACAACCAGCAAAGAAGCAAAATAATTAAGTGCAAGAGGAAATTTCCATTGACAACAAAGATGCTTCATACAATCTCATCAATGCAACTCTAAAAAATATAGTGGAATTTTCATTATATTATTCCCATCTTCACCAGAAATATAAAAGATATTCACATATTAAATAGAGCCATAGCATATTGCACAATGCAAGAGAGACATCTTGAAAGTTCTGCATCCACATTCTCACTTCATAACTTCATGGAATACTCTAGAATATGCATTCTACTTGAGGCTAGATGATACTACTCAATGATCAAAGCTGAGTACAGGCTGTATGCAACAATAATAAAATCCTACAAAAATTGACTTCTGTAACACTAATAATATGATAAATTTAAGCGAATAAACTTAGTATACCATGTATCTGCAAGCTCAGTACAGGCACAATAGGGATATAAGTACACCATGACACGCATCAACCTTTGGAAATGATTTATTCGAGTAGAATACCTGCTGCAGTGAAGCTGCTTTTGCTCTGAAAGATGCCTCAAGAAACTCAGCTTCTTTCTTGAGTTTTCTTATTTTCTCAAGGTCAGAACAAGCAGCTTTCAGATACTCCTTTCCAGAGTTAGAACTTGATACATGCAATTCTTGAAGCAGCTGCTCCAATCTTATTAGAGCTTGTTCAACGCTCTCCAATGCCTAGAACCAGAAGAATGTTACAGAACTAAAGGTTTTTAATAAGTCATCAGATGTAAGCTATGGAACATGCATGAAGCAGACCTTATCCACAATTATTTGTCATTTACAATTATCTCTGCCTATTTATACTAGACATGCTTAAGGATGGAACACAAGTCACTTAGAGCATGATCATAAGAAGAAAGACTTATCAAATATCTACACAAAAACTTATAGGCCAGAGACAACTAAAAGCTAGGAAGTCAGCACTATCCTTTTATGTTTGACTACCCTTTCATACTAGGGTCAGTATCATGCTCAACAGACATCCTGGATGGCTTAAACTTAGCAAGATAAAAGTGAAGTCAACCTTGTCAAAAGAATCAGCCTCGATTTCAGATGTTGAATATCTTGTAGTTACAGTCTTGGTTGAAAATTTTGGATTGATTTCCATATCCTCGCTCCTGAATAATGGCAGGTAAGTACAATCTAGAAATGATAGCCATGGAGAAATAAATGTGCAGAAAGTGCATCATGAATGACGTCAAATGAAATGCACACTCAACAAATTGAAGCTCACCATAACCAAATGGAGGGCCAGAAAGCACAAGAAACAAACAACACATTGTTTTTCAACAAGATGAATTTGACATGGTAAGTTCTGATCCATTCCATTACATATGGCATCACTACCAAGTACATTAGAACAATAAAGTACATCTACTAAAGAAAAGTAGGACCATAAACATTGAACATTGTAGAATATTGTCCGTACGCAAAGCATCCAATACTAGGCTCTTCTGATAATAATGAATTCTGATGTTTGCAACCTAAAGCTTTGTTAATAAGTGCCTGTTAAGGGAGGAGGAGGAGGAGGGAAGGGGCTAAATTGCTTACTTGCAAATTTTGAGAACCTCCTTGCATTCCATTAACTTGATGTGCCTAATCAACAAGGTCCACGACATTGATTAAGATGCAGATGGGGATGTATACATGCTCAAGGTTAGTCACCTGGATAGAAGTTACCCACCCTCTAGAAAGAAATGTTGCTGCCTTGACATTGGAATGGTTCTCCAACCATTTGCTGTACTTAATAAAGCTCTGAATCCAATGAGAACATACATCAAATGCTTGAGGGATAGCTTCAGCATTTGGAGGAAGTTCCCGTTTACTTTTGTGACCGTGAAACTGTTTTGGATTGTCAACCAGACCAGGAAAAAAGGGAAGCCAATCGAGTTCCTCACAGACCACCTGTGGTGGCAAGAAAATCCACCAAATTGTCAAATACCATCGTTTAATAATTATGTAAAATTTCACTAATGAGTTAAAAAGAAAAAAAAAAACAGATACAAACCTCCACAAACAACTGATAAGAACTTATTGATGAAAGTTGAGGATAGAATAAAACACTGCCTCCTATGAGATACCTGCAATATAACAAAAAACAGGTCAATAAAGCACAAAGGCAAGAATATACAAGAGGTCTATTGAATGTTGTTACATACCTAATAAAACTTTCAGTAGGATCTCCTAAAGCATCAAAACCATTTGCACGTAAAAAGACCTGTGCCCTTCTCCCAAGGGCAATAAAAAATCCAAATATAGCCAAGTCCCTCACCAACACCTGCAGCAAACCAACACTTATTCTCAGAAGCAACCATGTTTAGTTTGTAACCAATGGAAGCTGAGAATCTGGGGGCAATATCGAGAATTGCTGTCAAATGATAGGGCATATTTCATCAACATCCTCCACCTGAGGCTACCTAATGCTAACTAACCCTTGAGCACATTAGCATATTCACCAAGGGAAACCAACTTCTCTTTTACCATTTGCTTGCAATTCTACACGTTGTCACACCAATAATGATCACCAATGTATCGTGCACAAGCCCATGAGGATAGGCTTGAAGATTTTTTGTTTTTGGGTAGAAGTTAAAAGCACATAAGTTAACTCTTAAACTGTAAGTCTCTACTTACTAACCTCAATGCTTTCGGATGTAGTTAGTCTTGACCATATCCTCTCTCTATCTATAGCTTGTTGCAGCTGCTTCAGTATAATGTTTACCCAAAATGAAACCTCCTCTGCATCCCGATCATTTCTCGCTCTACACAATGCAGCCCGAGGGCCAAAATGGAGAAGAAACTCTTTGCGTAAACCTATTTTCTTTACCAACTGATATGCTTGCTGTACTGACATCAAGTCAACTAGCATGTCCATCAATCGGCCAGTAGCATCTGGAATCATGGAAAAGAACTGAGTACAGGAAACCTTTGCCGGACCAAGCTTTGTGATTGCTGCTACACAAGTTAATGCTAGCATAAGGAGAGCTGTATCACTAGCATTTCCTGCTCGCACAAACATCCCTTTACCCCTGGAAGAATTTGAAGAGGGTGTGACCTCTAAAACACTAAACAATTCTCTTTCATCTAATCAACAATGAACACGACCACCAACTTACATAATAGTAGCAGCAGTGAAGCGTGAATCCCCTTCAAAGTAATTAACAAAGGACGTCACCACAGCAGGAACTTGCTCTGACCAAAACCAATCATATATATCTGGTTGCTTGTCCGATAATTTCTCCCTGATCACACTCTCCAAGGGTGCATATTGCCTCAATAAACTGCATATATCCCATAGCAGATTAATATAAGAAGCTCTCACTGAGTGTAAAGGGAGAGCAAGTACACAGTGCACCAATCAACATTTGTTGGAAAAAATGTAGTTTGAGAATAACTGCTCCCAGTGTTAAATTCATAACTAGTTCAATAATGAAAAAAAAATTGCTTTAGTACCTTCGTTGGACAAAAACATTAACATCCCTGTCCCTATGATCCCCCCGAGATGAAATTTCACTTGCCGCTTGTAGTAAGGAATAAACTGAAGCCTGAGAATATTCAGGAACCTTTAGATAACCTGGTGGTCAAGGAAATACATTGACCAATAAAAGAAAACAAAAATAAAAGGATGACAAATTAACCATAAAAAAGACAAAACAAAACTCCCTCATAATATGTAGCATTTGGAAATTACATGTTCAATGAAGCAATAATATGTCAATGCACTGTGATAAGTATTCAATATCATAATTGAGGACAAACCTGGTAAGACAGAGTTTTCACCCATGCATTTCTGTCAACACCGAGCCAGGCAGTTGTAAACCATGATACTCTAGAGAACGAGCTATGTTCCTTGATTGCTAACTCAAATGTCCGGGCAGCATCATGAAGAGACTGGACAAGCCCATCATTGCAGTCTTCACTTTGCAAAGTCTGGTCAAGTTTGGCTCTCATAACCTCAACATCACCACCACTAGTGCCTGCCTGTGGACTCCCATTCACAGTCACTCCATCATCAGGAGATGCAAGGATGGCAAGATGCCCCACTCTCCTTGACTTACGTAAGCTTATAAAGTCTCTCTTCATCCCCGAACAGAGGTGATTCAAGCGGTGGCCCATGTCATCCAAGACACTGAATCTCATGGCAGATCTACTCCTTGAATATTTCCAATTAATGAGCAAGTAATCCCAGGAGATAGCATTTTTTCGAGAGAAACTTGTCTTAATGGGTCTTCTTAACAGATAAGGACGGGAAGAACTGCAAAATTAAATGATTCATCAGTGAGGAGCGCAGGAATGCCAGAAGAAACATCCATGCCGACTCATTTAAAGATTGAACCAACGGAAAAATTAAGCTCCATCTTTATTATGGAGAGTGTACCGTGTACACCAACAAAAACCACCGGCCAAGCACACGCAACTCAAAAGCCATGGCAGCAAATAAGACTACTGCAAAGAATTTCATCGGCTGTGGAGAATCGGTCCGTAATTCAGCCGAAGACATGACGCACTTAAATTGCACTAAAAACACAAGAACGGCAAATATAGAACGAGCAACTTCATCCGACATAATTAGCACAGCTATTAGACGGGCAGGTACCGATCATTCCCTCTACTATTGCCAACAACAATCAGATTGCAGCTCCTGAACCCTAATAGCTACCAGCGTTACTGAGCTGATATTATGAGACGACAAGTAAGCTCAGAGAACGAAGCAAACGTTTTGAGCAAGAGGAAAACTCATGACCTTGAAGAGAAACATAAGCGATCGTGCAACTTCATCGCCATAGACCGAGGACTTCCCGATTAGATTCAAAGAGTCTCAGTTGGTGGGAGGAGCTGAGAGAGAGAGAGAAAGAGAGAGAGAGAGCCTTCGTTCCTGATGGGAGAGAGAGGCTGAAGGGGAGGAGAAGCTGACGTGGCTGGAGGGGGTTTATCCGCAGACGTGGAAACGCGGGCAATCACAGAACTGTCGGCTCCACCTCTCCGACGTTCGTTCCCTCGCGGCTCGTCTTTGTGCACTACAAATCGTTCGCACTAATATAACCGAATTGGACAACTAAAATGTAAAATTTGATCTCATTTATGTGGCGCACCTCGCATTTAGACCACAAGAAGTAAATCCTTAGACGTGTCAAGTGCAAGACCATCAAGTTACACCATC
Source organism: Sonneratia caseolaris (assembly GCA_900006705.1). Lineage (NCBI taxonomy): Eukaryota > Viridiplantae > Streptophyta > Magnoliopsida > Myrtales > Lythraceae > Sonneratia > Sonneratia caseolaris. The sequence goes on from CXYZ01012692.1 coordinate 793,045, forward strand.
CTGTAGTTGGTTTAGATACCCACGTAATCAAACAAGCCGAACATTGTAGTGGTTCCCAGCTCCCGGTAACTCAAAACTGTGAAATCCTTCATAGCCTCTAAACACAAACGCGACTAACATTTACTTACAACCATCGTTGAAGTTACGAAAGTTTTGCAACTGTTACGTTACATCCAGTCCCGGTGCGAGGGCAGAAGGATGAGATCATCAGTTACACCCTCCTTTTCCAGTCCAGTCTTCTTGAGTAGAGGAGAGAATGATACACAAGGAACTCGAATACGAGAGGTCCGGGAATTTCGTAGGACAGACTTATAGCGAAGACCGTAAGAGATTTATACACAAGAATGTTTGGGTTGCTGCAATTTTCCTCTGGTTCCATCGCTTCCTCATGAATGGTGTACCTGCAGCAGTGCTTTGTAGAACAAGTCCACGAATTGATCGTCCTGTTACAGAAGCAAATGGAATACTGTTATTGTTTGGACAGATATACAACAGCACATCTCGAAGGGAGTTGAACCATTCTTTATCATGAAAATAAGAAACGGAGTCAAGCTCCATAAGCAAAATAATGACCTCTAGAAATCCTCTTGGTCTAAATCTAATGGGAAGAAAGGCACAATCATGTCACAATTTGCACAGGCATAGCACGAGTCATTCACCGTCTTCAAGTATTATGGAAGATCAGGGAATCATGCGCATGAATCTTTTCAGTTTTGTATATATCTTCATAATTTGCAGGTTTGAGGATGAGTAGTGTTGGCGGAAGGCCATGACACCTTTAAATACAGTGACTAGTTAAAGAAACTAAAGAAAACAAACAGACATGATTTTTTTTTAAATTATAGAAAAAAGGAACTGAACGTATATGCAACCAGGGGGAATACCTGAACAAGCTTAAGAAGTGCATCGTGAACTCTGTCTCTGTTGATGATGAGTATATCAGCTGGAGGAGACGAGCTAGGAGTGAGAGATGGGGATGGAGTGGGTGGTGGGAAAGGTTGAAGCAATGGAGAGCCATATGGTCGCTGCAAGCTCAATGGAGGAGGATGGAGAGAAGTAGCTGGAGGAGTGGCTGAATGGATTGGTGGCTTAATCAGAGAAGATGACGAAGGAGCCATCATAAATGAAGAGGGCTTCACGAGATTAGTCACCAGGTTCCTGTTGCTCATCGAATCTGAAGAATCATAGCGAGTCAACGAGTTGAGAGAAGATGGAATGGAAAAGGACGATGCTTCAGCATGTGGTGGTGGAGCTGAAGGAACAGTGACTGCATTGGGAAATCTTGGAATTGTTGGTGAAGATTCGTGGGGTGGTCTCAAGTTTGCTGCATTTGGAGGATTACTTCCAATATTTAAGGCCACCTGCAGTAATAATATACAAACTCTCACGTTAGCAAAGGAGAAAAGAATAGAGGAAATCACATGTTCATAGACAGAAATTCTGCAAAATAAAGATGTAGAATTGACTTCAGGGAGAATTCTCAAATATTATTATATGAAATAGCATATGGAGATTTTAAGCTCCAGAAAATGTAGAAATATGTTCAACAGGTCATGAAAACAAGTCCAGACTAAAAACTGTATGTCTACAAAATTAAGTACATAATTTAAAGAAAACACTTTTTGCTACGAAAGATATAAATTAGACAAGTTACGTACACTAAAGAAATTCATAAACGATGAATCTTGAGGAACATCATTGGCAGAGACAGCTGATGAAGGCTCCAGTGGTTCATCCATAGTTGACAAATTTGGAGCAGGTTCCAGCTCCTCAAACCCACTAAATATAAAGATCAAGATAATATAGATATCAATATGTTTCCTGTCGGAAAGGTCAAGCTGGAGACGCAAGTCACATCAATGAAAACAGCTGTTAGCAAATACCTACACCATATCGTATAATCAGAAATACCGCATCATTAACCATATCAATCCAAATGAGGGGAAAAAGAAGCTTGGCAAAAATAGCTTGGGAAATTTGTCCTCCAGATCCACATGATGTGTTAAAAAAAATTAATTACGCTGAAAATACAACATCAAAAGTATTCATTTTTTCAGAAGAAAAGCAAGAAAAACCACAACACAGTTTGCCCATTCATACTAGATATAAAAGACCCCATCTTGAGATGTACAAACTTCATTTCAGGCAATTTTTCTTTTCTTTTTTCACACAGAGAAATTCATGAAGAGTACATTTTGTATTCTCAAAAGAAAGGTCTTAAGGTAGTAAAGCACTTGATATAGAACAATACAAGTAAAACACAACATTAAGAAAATCAAAGATTGAATTTGTTACAATATCTCCTTTCAGATCTTACAAAATCTTGTGATTTTTAATGCTCAAATATTATAACTATCATTACCTTTTGCTAGAGGGTCCTTCTACATTTGGAGGTACCTTTAAGAATGTGCTCACTATCCTGTAAAAAGAAGATCTTTTGAAGATCAAAACATGGCAACACAAGATTTATAAGTAAGAACCACTAGATATATAATGGCAAAAGAATTGGAATCTCCTTAAATGAATTTTCTGAGTCATAGCAATAGTATGAATTGATTATGAGTAAGCCGGACAACCTGAAGAAACATGCAGCCAATCTACTTCACCTAAGAACCCAGTTTGCTTGACAAACACCCATATGGTTCTTCCTTCATCGATTAATGAAATATGTTATGTCTACCATTCAAAATTAAATATTGGAGAACATATACACTCAACCAACTTTTTTCTCACTTTTCTTGTCTGGTTTCTTGAAGAGAACTGTGCTCTGCTGATGGAAGATCACCTCAAATCTATTGTTAAAAGGGCCTAATAATATATACCTGCCAAAAAGATTTGCGACTTCCTCGCATTCATGTGAATTATAGAACCAAATGCCATTAACTTCTTGTGAAGCATTCCGGTATAACAGATAAGGAACTTGAACTTCATACTCAAAATGTTCCAAAAGATCCTCCACCAAATTTTCTGCTAAAATAAGAAAGTAATCATTGTCAAATTAGCACCCTTAGAATCATATTCTCCAGGCCTAATATGTATTTGCTGACAATCTTATAGAACTCCTAAGGGGAAAACTGTGAACTGAAGAGGGATTAAAGATAAGCAAGCTATAACCTGTACTCCGTCGGTTCATCACAATGAACTGGAAATGAGGCTGAGAATTCCTAGAAACAATAGCAGAAGTTACATCAAATAGCAGAAAATGCAGCCACCAAGCAGCACGAGACATTTGAGCCTTACCTCTTAACCACAAATAGCGAGCCTTCAACATCCTTGCGACTCTGCAATCACCAAAGATTGAATTAAAAGAATGAATCAAATCACAACCAATAAAGAAACAGTGCACAGAAAAGAATGAGATTAAATGTATCCGAATTTGAATAGATATTCCTCAATCAACCAGCAGCCACGATCACGCATTGTGTAAACCGAGACAGCTATTGGGAAAGGGGTTCAGCTTAGAGCTTACTAAGTAAACCTTCCATAAAGAATGTTCGCCACTTCACTACCAGTACCAGCTCCCCAATGAGGATCCACAACCTCCAATGCTTCACTAGCTTTATCAGGTAATGCAAGATCGCAGGTAGCCGAGCTCATAACTCAGCTAAACGAAGTAACCAGACGACCGATCGAAGTAATCGCGAAGGAAAAACGAACTCACCCATTGGTTGCTCTCGATGTTGAACTCGTACATGGTTACGTGTGCGGCGGTTATCAGTATCTCCTCGATGTTCGGATCGATCCGCTGGAGCACGATGAGGTTCAGCTGCTTGGTGCTGCTCTGATCAAGATTCGGCATCAATTTCCCGAACTGAGACATCTTCCGGAGCCCTCGAGAGTCCTTTCTGGTTGAGAATACCCTCCACGATTGAAGTTCTTTTCACGCGAAAGAGTGAGGGAAGGTGGCGGTGATGGACTGCGCGCGGCGGAATTTCTCACTCCTCTCCCGACTCCGGAGCACCGCGCGCCTCTGAAGAACGAAGCACGGGGAATCGACGACGTGGACTTCGGGTCAGCCCCGTAAGGGCTACAGGTTCAAGAACCCGACCGGGAAATTCCGGTTTTCTTAGCATTTTTTTTTGGGGGAAATTTCAGTTTTCTCTCTCTTTTTAACTAAAATATTTAGCACTAATTTAAGAAAAAAAAACAAAATATTTAGGGTGAGACAGAAATTTGGTGGCTTAATTTCAAGGTATGAAATGACCGATCCTGGTACATTAGATACCTAATAATACTATATTGAAATGTTAATACTGTTATTGATTGTTAATATTTTGCCATTAAATATAAATATCCGAATTTAATAAAGCATTTTCTATTATCATTCTCTTTACTGAAAAATAAATTTTCACAAAAATATTCACTCCTTTTTCTTGTTAGGATCACGTAATTACAAAATTGTGTACGTAGAGATAATTCATATTTAAATTGAATTTATCTGTCAAGAGATAAAATTATAACAATAATAAATATTTTCCATCCATGGGAATAGGAATAGAGATATTGAAATATTTCAATGGAAGGTAGTGCTGGGCATATCATATTTGCCATGAAAGGAGATTACTTTTCTTCCAAACCAAGTTACTGTTTCGAATCGCTTCCATATATACATGACACCGAAGACAGTAATCACACCCCGTTATCTGTTTCCGCAGCAAAGTAAATATCGGACACCGAACACAAACATTACACAGTACAAACACATGGACGACGAAGAGACTGGACNCAATCACACCCCGTTATCTGTTTCCGCAGCAAGTAAATATCGGACACCGAACACAAACAGTACATAGTACAAACACATGGACGACGAAGAGACTGGACGGAGGCATAAACTCGATCGTAAGCACCACTCGCTCAAGAGATCAAGCCCTTCGAATAGTCATGGCAGCGAGCACCACTGTTAACATGAGCAGGAACGCTGCAATTAAGGCCCCGATGACTGCCCCACTGGAGTTCTGGCAGAAATCGCCAAACTGCTGACAGATCGGCAGCCAGTTCGCGTTCGAGTTGCCGCTGTGGGCCAAGTAGACTACGTCAGCTGCCGCTGCACCGGCTCCCGTGGACAGACCCATCGCCATCTGCAATCAACAGAATGAAACATGCACTTCAGTATTACTTTTCATACCTATCAGGGGGAAACAGATTCAATAACATGAAAAATGTTGCAGAGATGAGTTGATCACATCACGTACCAAGTCCAAGATGAGGAGCAGGAACCTCAGCCCCACAGCTCGGGGACGAACGATGCATATTACAGAGAAAGGGAGTGACAGGACTATGTAGCCGCCCACCAAGGCCATCGCAATCGCAAAAAACCTGCAATCGTGAGTGAAAAAAAAAAAATGAGCTGAACATTGCTTCCTTGTACACACCGAGATTCGGGATATGGGAAGTTAGTTCGTGGTGGCGATTTATTGTTTTCCGGAGCTTACACGAAAGTCGGGATGTCATTGTATTGGGCTTGGAACTGGAAGAACTGGGTGAAGAAAGGCAAGGTCTCCTGGCCGCTGGCCATGGCAGCAGACGCTGACAGAGCGGCCACCGCGGCAAATACCCTGAAAATTAAGTCCAATATCGCGATCGCTTTCCTCCCTCCAGCAGGTGCAGGCACCGGCGCTGCAGCTGCCACCGCCGGGGCCTTCCCCTTGGAGGAAGCGGATCGGCCTGCTGCCTCAGGGACATCGATGGTGGTCGAGTCTCCGTTCTTCATTTTCGGGTGGCAGGATACAAAAAGCTAAGCTAGTAGCTATGCTAGGCCTCGGTTGACGAGAGCGAGATGGAGGTTGAGCTTCTTGAGACTGATCGAGCTTTGAGATGAGATGAGATGAGATGAGTAAGAGAAGGTATTTATCTGGGGGGGGTTGGTGATGGAAACGGCTGAACAGGCGAGCAGTATATATAACGTAGAAGATGGCAATTATCAAGTACATAAACAATACGTCCAGTTGCATAGTTGAGTCTGACGACGCGGGGGACTAGCAAGAGGAGTTGTTGCTAACCTCTCCCACAATGGGCTGAGCCAAATTTGTTTAGTGGTCCATTCATCCCATAAAAAGCCTCAAAATGGCAAAAATAATCAGTACTATGTTCCAATTAAAATAACGCGTTATTGATCATACTCATACACCGACACGTGTGAGAGAGGGGATAAAATATTGTTCAACCAAATTCAAGTCGATTGAAACGATTCGGCATCTCCTTCCGTCAAATGAGGCCATCTATTCGAGTTTTGTGGTTAAAAATAATGGTAATAACGATCGTCGGGAATTTTAACTGTTGGTCAAGTGGTGATCGACCCCGACCAAGAATCAAGTCAGATTTCATTACTTCGGGTACAAGTTGTACACATCCAAGTAAGAGGTGGAGGCACATGGATTAGTTTGTCCCACCTCAGCACTCTCTATTCAATTGCCAAAAGCAAGCATCATCCAACTACGATCACATATATTTCACCACCCCCCCTGACGATCCAATTAACTTTTAAGCCAAAGACTGTGCACCCAGTCATGACCATAGCCGGTGATCCACCTACACATGGCCTACACACACACACATATATGTATATGAAAGTGCGAGGATTATGTTCATAATCAAGTCGATGAACCGATTGACAACTTATTCTTCAAGAAAGGTCAGGCCCGATTCTCTTGTTCAAAGTACCATATATTTGACTCTTACTTATTCAAACATATATATGTTTCTAATTACTGTGAACTATGACCGCGGTATGTTCTTTTTCCCCAAAAGTACAACCGGGACCCGATTGGGCCAGTTATTTTTTTTTCTATAATTATAATTCCACTCATCAAATATAAAATATTTATAAAATATTTATACACATACCAAAAAAAACTACTAAGGAATCAAGCATGTATTGTCAGCGTTAATTCTACTGTAAACTAATGTAATTTATAATAGGTAGATGAGTTGCCACATGGGACAGAGTTTTAATGCTTAATTTTATCAAGTTTAACATCAAGCTCACAAAATAAGCTAAGATGAGGGAAAACATGGTGTTGGTGTATAACCTCTAGTTATGCTCTCGCCATATGAAGTAGACATAGATTGTGAAAGCTAACTTGTAATAAAAAGTGTTGGGATTTCGATCTCTTCTATTAGCAATTGCCCAAGCAAGCTCAAAGGCATAGTCCGTAGAAATCCACGGAATATGAACACAGGTTATAATTCTCCTCTGAATATTGCCAGTAACATAGCAAGAAAACAACATGTGATCTCGATATTCTATGTCGTCGCTATAAAATTTGCAATGTAATAAGAGGGAAGGGAACCATGAGTGCATTCTAGTTTTTGTCGGCAATCTGTCCAGTAAAGCCATCCAACAAACAAAGGAGGCACATGGAATATGTCCAAAGAACCAAATAAAGTTGTCCCATAGAACTCAAGATTGTCTAGGTCATAGACTATCATAAACAGCTGCAATTGAGAATGATGGCAGATGCATAAGTAGTTCATTATCGACACGGTGATGGAACAAAATAATGGCTAATAGCCATCGGAATGGATCTGCACAGTTGTTTGCACTTCTTCTTATCAATATTGTAAGCTGCCGCCTTCCACAGGTCATACTCGGGAATTCGTCTTTCAAAACCCTAAAACACCTATAGAACACAACAAAACCAATATCAGTTTTTCAATATCACAGATAACCAGCTATATATATATATATATATATATATATGCGATGTTTGCTGTGCTGAGCCGGAATGACCCGAGATCGAGTGGCCACCGCTTCTGCATCTCAACAAATAGTTCCGCTGCGTTTGCCTCCGAGCAACTAGCTCCTGCTGAGTTTACATACATCTTGACAGGTAGCTGATGATGATATTGTATCATTCTGTTTGGTGTTTCTTGCTGCCACAAAAGCTCATCATACACCGTTACCCTGAAGCGCCAGCGAATTTCCTCTCATATATTAATTATAGCCATGAATCAGATTTATTGCGCCTTTTCATAATGAACAACATGCTTCAGCAAATCGATCTTTCTTTAGACTTTCTATTTCGAGCTTGCTTGCTATTGAACTCGCTAATAATGCCCTTGTTGTTGGTTCGCTTGGTAGCTAGAAATCATTAGAAGTCTGATAAATATAAATACATTCATACAAGCGACAGTTTCCATAAAACTAAGATGGGACAAGATACACGATCGAGAACGTGAGGCTGCCTAGCCAATTTTCTTGTGGCCGCATGTGTGCAATTTGCAAATAGAAATCCGTCAGATGCCAGTTAGTTAGCATCCACCGATCCTTCTATCCAACCCCATATTGTATCGATGTCGTCCATGGCTAACGTCGGCTCATCATTGATGCAGCCAGCCACTCGATCTCCATGGCCAACTTCATCAAACGATGAAGAACTATCTGGTGATGAAGAATCAATCAGTACTGTTCTCTCCACCTCCTGTGGTGGATTAATCCCGTCATTACAAGTCATCTGATGGTGCTGATAACGATTATCACGATCAGTTGGTGTTGTTGTGGCCTCCTCGCGCTGGAGATCTCCATCAAAGACCTGTCTCAGAAGGTAATTCGAGCCTCCTCCAACATCCGCAGTCGGCCTCCTGTCAAACGCACGCAGGCTCTTCGTTTTTATGTACACTCGGCACACACTGTACTCCTGCCTTAGCTGCTGCAATCGATCACGGTGATGATCATATCAGTTAGTGAAGCAGAAAATACTATCCCGTGTTCAATTGATCAAACATTAATTAGATCATATCATTCCGGGTTTAAATTTATGGTGGGTACTTTTGGATGCCTTTTCGTGTCTTCTAGATCAAAACATGCATGAAATACACATAACAAAGGAATTCGAAGTATTTGACATCGTAGTATTTCACCGAGACCAAGAGAGATCTAAGAATTGATTCTTATATATGAAACCATGACCCTTAATTTCCTTATAGTTCATGTGCTTCGAAAAAATGTGTACAAAAGGTAGAGAACCAACAAATTTCTACGCTGGACCTGTTAGAACTCTAATAATTTATGATTAATAATTACATGTTGTAGATGTACCGGTATCCTCGGTATCCTACGAGAGTCGGTTGGAGCAAATTCAATTGACGTGTGTGTGTGTACAAAAAATATACAAATGTTCAATCCTTACATATGGAACTGCCGAGGAATTGTTGGATGATTCATGGTCCCAGCCTCCTTCGAGGGCCATATACTCGTTCATCTTCCAGTCGGTTTTGTTGCCACGGGGAGCTCTTCCTTTGTAAAAGACCATGGTCCTCTTAAACCCTATGATTCGGCTGCCAGAAGAGTAAACGTATCCCGGGGACCCAGTTGCTTTCCAGTACCCAAAAGTCGTGAGTCGGTTTGGCCGGCCTCCGCGAGCCTCGCTCTCCTTTCTCGGGATGAAGAAGAACCACTGCTCAGAATCCCCTTGGCACGCCTCTCCGGAAAATTCTGCACCCGGCAGCAATTGACATGTTAGCTAGCATAAATTGAAGCGGGGTAGGAAAAACCCTACAGCCTTAATAAACAAACAGTTGCTGAACTAATTAAAGCTCGAGCAATATCAAGTTTGCGTGGGGAATCTATCAACAACGCAGGACTCGAAAAAACGAAACTCCTACGTGGGAGGTCCCAAGGATTGAACTCGTAGATATCCAAGGTGGGGATGATTCTTTGGATGAGCTGGTTCAAGTCCGCCGTCATTCCATCCAGCTTTTTCCTCAGATAGAAATGGACTAACTCTTCTTCAGTCGGGTAGAACCGGTATCCCAGCGGCAAATTCTCCATGGATTTTCTTCCTCTCGCCTCCGTTCTCCCTGATCTTCCGATCACCAAAGTTTGAGGCTACAGATATGCGGATATGAAGTTTCGTTTGCGTGGGCTATAACAGCTCACTATGGATACGGTAGTGTATAGCCTTGCGGTTTGTCTATGTATGTGATCGTTCTCTCTTTTATACAAACACGCACGCACGCACGCACGCACATATAACTAACTACTCGTTTAGGTCGTGGCACGGGAGAGATAAGTGAGGACCAAGGGGGAAGGAATTTCGTGTAAAAGAAGAGGAAGACTGGTGACTGATGAGAGGACAGAATTGAATAATTGGGAATCTCATACGAGCTTGCTAGGAAACTTCCAAGGCCCATGTGGTGGGCACTAGATAAATTAAATTGCAGAGAAAATAGATTTCTCCTTTTCCTTTCTTTTTAATATTTCTTTGCGGGCCCCCATCATGTGTCATCATCATTAACTTAACTTCGTTCGTTCGTATATAAAATGAAAAAAAAAAATGGAATGCTATGGAGGAAGTTTAGTACAGTGATATTACTTTTTACTTCAATCGTATGGGTTGTCGATTTGATTCACATCTCGTGCCCGTCTCCCATTCTTCACATCCCTAACCTTCCAAATAATAGAACAGTGGAGGAGAAAAATTCAGACGCAAGCTCATAAGTTCAAAAGACAACTTCTGCATATGATTCTGTCCGCCATGAATGCTGTAACTCGGCCCTATTTAACTAATTTCATGCGATTATGGCTCGGAAGATTTTGGAAGTATCCCTCCCGTAGGACTGGTGAAAATCTTGAAGGTTGCTGCACGTACACACAACACGCCTCCCTCCCTTCTCAGATCGGTTAGCAGCTGACCCCTCATGAGTTTACCATCAGGAAACCGAGAAGAAACCCTATTATATCTATTTCTCTAACACACACACAATGATAGCTTTAAACCAATGTATTAAGCTAAGCCCTAACAATCAAGTGATTCCGACTCGCGAGGTTTCCTTGCTTCTTCAATTTATGGCTTATATCGTATTATATAATATAATATTATATATATATATTTAACTCTCGAACAACTTACAAGAAAGTCCAGCGTCAACCCAAATACTAAGAGGAGTAAAAGTATACATAAGAGTTAAACACGGCATTTTTTATTAAAAAAAAAAAATTAGGTAGACATCACATGTACATTTTCCTGTACTGAACTTATAGAAATAAAGTCATAATCATGTACAAATTCAAATTTTTAAAATTGAAAAATGACTGAAACACAACTTTTTCATATAGTACCAAGACTTCTTATGAAGCCTTCCCACAATTGCATTATGACCAATATGGTGAATTTCAAACCAGCTTTTTGAAAGAGAGGTTTTTTTTTTTTTTCTTCTTGCAAATGGTCTTCAACTTCGCTAGAACTTCTCTCTGTGTGAATCACCTGTCCAATAAGTCAGTCAAATTCAACACGCTCATCTACGCTATTAGTTTAAAACTTGCGAGTAATTAAGCTGTCCTGGCTTAAGCAATAAAGGTACCATTAAGTTACACACACGCACACCCGCACAGAGAGGACCACTTACGGGCATTGCTTAATCTTGGGTTTTATTTTTTTTTTTTCCATCAGTTTTGTCTCTCGCCTTCCACAATTTTTTCCTCGATAAACGAGCTATTAATCGAAGGAACGAGTCCGTGTTCTTGGATCTTCGGAGCCTAGTGGGGTCAGTTCTTTAGTTTGTCTGTCGTAGCCAAGAAAAATTCCGAGAAGTTACCAAAGTTAGAGTATAGACATGACCAGACCGGCCAATGTGTGTCGACCAACGATGGAAAGGAAACACATACGATGAAAAACTACGAAAATAATAATCGAACATCGTGGACGGTGACCGTAGCATGTGTGCGCTACGTTTCATTGACCATCGGATATGCTTCGAGGATACATGTATGGTCGGTCGATGCTCACCGTGTAACAATAAATAGCAAACGTCGTCGCCGTGGGACATCAATATCAATTTTAGAACATGTGGATCCGATCATTCAGCGTGGGGTTCACAATATACGGTACGGATGCAATCGCTGCCGCAATTTCGTGATGATTCATCAACATGGAATTTATTATTATTTTTTTCCGATAGAGATAGAGATAGAGATAGAGATAGATTTTCGGAGGACAAAGACAAATGAAAAACAAACACAAAAAAATTCAATTCAGTGCATTGAAACAATTAATCAATTGACTGTTACGTGAGAGAAACGACGGAGTGGAGGGCCCAAGTCAATTGAGGTCAACCGAGTGACTGACTTGATCCAACACTAGACTTTCCACAAAGTCTTGGTCTTGCAGCGAGTAAGTGATTCACCCGCCGCGCGCACCGTAGGGCTGGTGTACGCGAGCGCAATGACACGCGGCTGGGCCTCTCGCATGCCTGGGCTCGCGGGCACCGGGCGCAGGGTGCTGATGCAAGCCTATGGACGGCAGCACAACATGGGCCCCGCGGGGGATTAACGGGAGGCGGCTCTCTGGGCTCCTGGTGGTTCGTTCCACGACAGATACTGCACCCCAATGTGTAACTCTTCCCGGTGTCATGGACTCGAAGATCGGCCCGTTGGGTCTCCGGTTATGGGCACCGAGGTTGCGGAAACCGGATGAGGATCGAGGACTGGGAATAGTAGTAGTACATTGCCGATGGGCAAGAAGGACTGAGACTGGTAGGTTGCCCGCATTTTAAAAACCAAAATGAGGAGAGAGAGAGAGTCTCTCATATGAAATAGTATCTTCCAAACATGAAAGTTAGCTCATGCAGGTGGGACCCTTTTCTTGCTTGACTTAAGTCACGAGTCAAGGTGTTCCTTCCAGGTGCGGGGAAGGTGAGAAATTTCGTGGTAGTTATGGCTAAGACTGGCAGTTATGAGAGGGAGATGGACGTCCCAAAAACATCTCATCGTCAAGGAAAACGGAGAGTAAGACAATATTCCCGGCGTGATGGCTCACCCCCTCCGTCCTATGAGTTTCATGGTAGAGTTCCGCTGTCAAATTCTTCTGACTGTGACAGAGACAGTGAATAATTTTGCAATGAACAGGTGACCCCCCCACAAAGAAAGGCAGCACCTATCATACGTAGCCCCGGTCCGTTTGCTCGCCAGTGTGGCAGTTTGTTTCCTCCTAACGATAAGACAGCAAATTAGATCCGTTCGCATAGTTTTTAAAACCGGACCGGATCGGGAACCAATCAAGGTATAAGTTCATAGGTTTATGGGTCGGACCGGAGGTTCAATGGGTTGAACCATGCTTAATAAATAATATTCCAACAAATTGATATAACATTATAATTTAACTATGATTTATAATTGACCTCATTTAAATTATAATTGGATTTTTTTGTGAGAACCGGACCGGGTGAGTGGCCGGTTCCCGTCGAACCGGCATGCCCGGTCCGGTTTTCAAAAACTATGCCTGTTCATGTGGAATTCGGAGAGAGCCCTAAGCTTTAGCAGTTCTGACCTTCGAATATGGCAACTGTACTGATGACAAGCGTTCGCTCCAGTCGGTAATTGATTATGTCGTCAAACATCATCAGCAATCAAGCTTGCCTATGCAATTGTGAGCGTTGAATGACGCTGAGGACGAGATTGCGAGGCGAGGCCTCTTTAGGCCCATGGGCCTAAAACTGCTCCTGCCGTGGCCCAATAACTCGGTGGACTTTCTACCAGATCTCCGCATCCGATGGATTTAGAGGTAATAAATCAGTGTTTCAGAAATCATAATTGCGTCTGTAGACATCGATGCTTAGGAGGAAGTGACGACCCATTCATCAAGAACTACATCATTCATCCTCCCCGCCTCAATTTTCTCCATTAATTATCTGTATGGTGCTGATATTGGTAGGATTATGGGTACTAATGAATGACATTGGATCTTACAGACACTCTCTCTCGACGTCCTTCATAAGGTAATGTCGAGTGGATTAAGCTCGAAGTAGATGTGACGATACATCTCGGATGGACCTGCATTCTGAACCCCACCGTGCAGAGTCGACCTCACCGGTTTCCGTTTACCGTCAGGAGTCAAATTCGGACCCCCGCACATGTCAAGCAAGGCCAATGCCGAGCACAGTGCACATTCTTCTTCCCTCCTCTTCGCCCACCCTGTAATTGAATTCCAGGCCGCTGGATTCGCGTCCATGCACTCGCCAGAGTTCGTCGATGGTGGCTATGCAATTGAACTCCCAGGTAGGGCGTCTTCGGAAGTGCATCAGCTCCCCATGCGAGGTGACACCATCCAGTTTGACTTCTCTGTTCACTTTTACATTGTCCGATCGTAATGGGCTAGTTCATAATTTGTCTGGATTTGGAAATGGCCGGTTCGGACTACCGCCAGTGAAGAGCAGAAACTTCTGGTGGGTTCCTTGCCGTTCAATTCAGTGTCTTCAGGAATCTCACTTGACCGAATTACGCACCCAAAGTTTCCATCCCCTCTCTTGGTTCCCGTTCTATTCTTAAGGACCCGGTTGGGGTTTGAGGTTGAAAACTTGGAAGGCCGTTGCTGTCGATGACTCGAGCTAAGGCAGGAAAGATGAGATCGACGAAAGGCAACGGAGAACATGAACAGTGTGAGGATGATGGCTTCAATCTAAAGAGGGATTGCCACTCTTCTGACACTTCCGATGCTATCGACACTGGCAATCCAAAGGATATCCTTCTACTCTTCCTTGTTCATTTTTCATTATTATTTAGATCCATTTCATGAACCCATCCGGTTCAAATTATCCAATAAATTCTCCGATTTTGAAAGTTGCTTTGTGTATTTTTTTTTATTTCAGGGAATAGCGACATAGTATTATTAACTGGACAATATAATAAATAGAGCAATAATTAATTTCCAGTAAAAGGAAAATTTCTCTCTCCGACGACCTACGGCGACTGTTCACAGCAGCGGAGAAGAATACTGCAAACGGACGTCTCCTCCCGCAACCCGCACCCCCGCTCCCTATAATCCGGCTGAAGCATCTGATCCGATCGGTGACTCCGATCCTGCAGTCCTCTGGACAATCCGTTGAATTCTCAATTCGGGGAGATTCACGGAGCCCCATAATTCACTCTCTCGGATTCAGATTCGCGCGAAGATGGAGCATCAGCAGCCGCCGCGGAGCCTCTCGGGGTCCTCACAGAGCCCCAGATCTCCGTCCTCGCAGCCCTACCTATCCGTCTCCGTCATCGACCCCGTGAAGCTTGGGAATGGCGTTCAGGCCTATATCTCGTATCGTGTCATCACCAAGGTACTGTCCTGTAGCAGCTTCCTGTAGCTTAGCCCCTATTGAATCACCGAAATAGAACCGGGGCTCCCACACGCCTACGGATTAATCTGGTTGATAATTGGAGCTGGATGTGTTGAATTCTAGCAGCATTATTTTGTACATAGCTATCTAGCAAGACTGATTGGCGAGGCCAAGATCATAACGTAATGAAAAGGCAGCTTCTTCAGACAATATATGAAGTGACGTGACGAGAGGATATCCTGAGGCAATCAAAATTTTCACCGTATCCTCGGGCTGGAATTTAAAAATGCACGAAATGTATTGGTATTCTTGTGGGCAACATCTCTTACACTGGATGAATCTTTTTCTCTGTCCAAAATGATCTTGCCATTGAATTGCATTGCTATATGAGGGTCGTCATTGTCAAATCTCAGTTCAGGTTATATCATTCAGTTGTCTGCTATTAATTTGTCATTGGAATACGTCATCCTGCTTATGTAATATCTTGTGGTATAACTCTTGGAACACATGCACTTTCGGATGCTCTGTGCTGCTGATCTAGAATCCTGGCCAAAAATGGTATTGGAGGGGTAGAGGTTCTTGAAATCAGCTTGTAGCAAATACTATTGAAATATCATTTCAATGATTTTCATGGGCATATCCTCACACCACCAGATGTTTGTGCTAGTATGCTTCCCTTCACCGGGTGGAAAATACGCCAGTGGAAGATTTGTTTGTTTGTTATGATCTGCTTCACCTTCCAGGTTATTTGCTATCATTCAGGAATCTAATCTCACCATATTGTACCATCCCTCATTGAACTTGTTGCAGACGAACTTACCTGATTACCAAGGACCAGAGAAGATTGTCATTCGTCGATATAGTGATTTTGTTTGGTTACACGATTGTCTCTTCGAGAAGTACAAAGGCATTTTTATTCCTCCCTTGCCCGAGAAGAATGCTGTTGGTAACAAATCAAAGAAACCTCTTTGCTCATAATTTGTGATCTAGAGTGTGCTGCAAATGAACTCTATTCAATTTTTTTTGGAAAGGTGAATTTTATTAATACAAATCTATGTGATATTTTTTTGAACGCCACCAGTCATATTGTAGTGGAATAATTTAAAAAATAACACTCTGACATAGTGCATAAACTGTTGGGACAATCTAATCACAGACTTAAATGTTTCACAGAGGAGGTTATGCTGTCCTGTGCCTCCAGCCCTCGGAATTTAGTTACTGACTATTTGATTTGGAATGTACTCACTTTTTTGAATTTTAAGAGTTTAATTTGAGTAAATAAAAGTTTATTTTTGCAGAAAAGTTCCGGTTTACTGCTGAATTTATTGAAATGAGGCGACAAGCCTTGGATATATTTCTCAATCGGGTCGCATCTCATCATAAGCTTCGACAAAGTGAAGATTTAAGGACCTTCTTGCAAGTTGATGAAGAGGTATTACAAACTTGTCTTATGACCTGCCACCATCTAATGTTATCCACTCCATTGTTAACAACTCATAAATCTTTTTGCAATGTATCGAAAGTTTGAGAATGTTCACCATGTTATTGGTTAACATTTTTGTCGGTTGTTTTTCAGGTAATGGAGAGGTTAAGGGCCCATGAAACTGGCATCTTTAAGAAGCCTGCTGAATTAATGCAAATTTTCAAGGTAATGAGTATAAGTAACTAGTATAATGATCAAAGTGCTGACAAAAGAAGAGGTTAACATTGACCTCCAGATTAACCCTTTTGAAATGAATGCTGCTACTTTCAATACCCTTATTAAAGAGGTTGCTGTATTTGTCAGGATGTTCAATCCAAAGTGAGCAATGTTGTACTTGGAAAAGAAAAGCCAGTGGAAGAATCAAATCCTGAATACGAGAAGCTGAAGCACTATATTTTTGAGCTTGAAAACCACCTGGCTGAAGCACAGAAACATGCTTACCGGCTCGTGAAACGGCATAGGGGTAATGAATACTTCATCATTTCTACCGTATTTCAATTTGCTTCCTTTATGTCTTCTCAGTGTCCTGTTTAGCATTTGAGTTGTAACCTTTCTGCCCCTTTAAATGCAGAGCTTGGGAAATCTCTTTCTGATTTTGGGAAGGCCATGAAATTGCTAGGAGCTTGTGAAGGGGATTCTCTTGGCAAGGCTTTTTCTGAGCTTGGGGCAAAGTCAGAACTAGCTTCTGTTAGGCTGCAGAAGGAGGTACCCTTATTAAAAATTCCAGGACTTTAAGAGTGATAGATGCACCATTTTTTATCTTTTGCTTCACTGCTTCGCTGTGTTAAATGTGCAGGCTCACCAGCTGTTGATGAACTTTGAGGAACCTTTGAAAGATTATGTGCGTGCAGTCCAATCTATCAAGGTGAGCTGCTCCGATATTGTCTTTATTGAGAGAAATTGTTTCTTCTATTGATCCTCCCCTACCATATGTATATTTGAGCAGGCCACAATTGCAGAACGTGCCAATGCATTCAGGCTGCAATGTGAACTGGCTGAAACTATGAAACTGAAGGAGATAAATCTGTACGCCTCATCCTTTTTCCTTTTAAATTATCGCTGTATTTCCCCCAGGAGATGAATTCTTGAACTTATTTGCTCATGTTTCTGATTTTCAATTGGCAGGGATAAGCTCATGCTGACCCGCTCCGACAAAATGAGAGAAGTGGAAAACGAATATAAGGAGGCAAGTTACTGTGCCTGCGTTCTTCTATTACTTCCATGAAATCTCAATATATGTATTTTTTGTTGAAGTGTTTTATTGATAAAAATAATGAGTTCCCTGCAGCTGAAGGAAGCAAGTGAGGAAGCAACAAGGAGATACGAGACAATGGTAAGACTGATGAATGAGGAGATTGTTTGGTTCCAAGACCAGAAGACGTTGGACATGGGAGTTGCTATCCACAATTTTGCGAAGGGACAGGCTCGTCTGGCAAATAACATCGCTGACGCTTGGAGGAGTCTCCTTCCCAAACTTGAAGCCTGCTCACTCTCTTGAAGTCGATGGTGCAAACTCGTCCAAGACCCATGAACTGTGTATCGGGAATTGGTACAGTGAATCAGGATGGCCTTCTCTGCCACCAAAGTCCAAAGAGCAACAGGATTAGGTTTTGTATTCTGCTGCTGTGTTGAGGGGGGTGTGCCGGGGGGAGGGGCGGTGTTGTTCAATGTTTATGGGCTTTAACATGTACAAATAGAGGCAACGAATTTTTCAGCAATGGTTTTATTTTCACCTTCTACGAAAACAACATGATTATAGAGTAAAGCAATTGGACTTGACAAAATTGTCCAAGCAATTCGGCTTGATCTGTGCTTTTGGGTAGGTTGGATGGTTAATAGGTGGGTAGGGATTTACCAATGTCATTTTGTATAGATCCCTTCGTTTCAACACGATGACAGTTTGGCCGAGTGGTCTAAGGCGCCAGATTTAGGCTCTGGTCCGAAAGGGCGTGGGTTCAAATCCCACAGCTGTCAAAAAGTGATTTTGTTTGCTACACGACGTCGTCTTGAACTATTGTTTTTTAACGATTTTGTGCATTATACGACGTCGTCTTGAGTACTATCCCTCTGCGAAAACCCTAGTATATATTCTTAGTGCTTGTTTTCTGATACTCTCTCTCTCTCTCTCTCACTGTATTTCGTGTTCTGGCGTAGGAGTTTCACTTCTCAGAACCTCAATTCCTTCTTCGCCGTCTGCTTCAATTGCAAAATGGTAATTATCCTTTCCATAGAACACTCTGTGCTTCTCATCTCAGTACGCTTCTGATAGATCTTGTTTTAATTGGTGTTTTCAATGGGTTCTTTCCCTGCTATTGAGCGTAGAAATTTGAGAGAAGGCAAATGTTTTTTTTTTTTTTTTGTTTTTGCCTGATAAGTAAGGGAAAAGGCTATTGACTTGAGATAAACAACTCTATTCTAGAGCATCTCTTTCGGGAGAGTTAATCCTGTGGGATTTTTCCGACACAAATCACGATTTTTAACGGGTTATATTGGTTCTGATATTCGTTCTTTACTTTTGTTTCCGGAATCCATAGTCGAAGAGAAAGGTCAGGGAGCCCAAGGAGGAGAACGTCACCCTTGGACCTGCTGTGCGTGAGGGAGAGCACGTGTTCGGGGTAGCTCACATATTCGCCTCGTTTAATGACACATTTATCGTAAGCATCAATTTCTCGATTATTATTTCACTTCCTCTTGTATTAGTCGCTTCCTGTTATTGACAAACGGTGATCCTGTATTGCAGCACGTGACTGATTTATCCGGAAGGGAGACGATGGTTCGCATTACTGGTATTAATCTTTATATGCTTTTATATCTATTTCTCGATATTATTCCATCTGTTAGTTTTTTTGAGCCAATTCCTTTGTTAGCTTGGATTCTAATTTATGTGTTGGAGTACTTTAGTTTAAATCTAGACATGGCTAGTTTTTCTCTTGGATTGTGAGGTTTGACTGTTGTAAAGTTTTGTTGCGTCTGCAGTAGGCTTTGCAGGGCATTGGCTATTATTGCAGTGATTTCTTGGTAACCATTTGTAATTTGTGATGGATTAAAAATGAGTTTTACCGCTGCTCATGTTCTAGGCTTAGTTCTCCCTCTTAATCTGTACATTATGATCACTGGTGCTGTTGTATGCCTTCTCATATTTGTTGCAATTGAGATGTCAACCATTTCCAGGTGGGATGAAGGTGAAGGCTGATAGGGATGAATCCTCACCATATGCCGCCATGCTTGCTGCCCAGGATGTTTCTCAGCGCTGCAAGGTGTCATTTTCTCGAACACTTAAGCGATTTGCTTCTAATTTTCTTTTCCCCGAGTTGGGTTGTTTTGCTGAATCTTTTTTGCTATGTTGCAGGAACTTGGCATAACAGCTCTTCACATTAAGCTTCGGGCAACTGGAGGGAACAAGACCAAGACACCTGGTCCTGGTGCCCAGTCAGCACTCCGTGCACTTGCCCGTTCTGGCATGAAAATTGGCCGCATTGGTATGCTGCTTCACCTTGCAGCTGTCTGTTTCCTCTTATTATTAATTACCGATCTCTGGGCATCAGTTACTTAGAGGAATGGAAGAGATTACCATCTTCATTGAACTTCACCTTATAGTTACTAGTAGGCAAGACTAACTTAATTTTCATCTATAAAATCAATTAAACTGCTGCTTGATTATGTGCCTGGTATTGCAGAGGATGTGACGCCGATTCCAACTGACAGCACTCGCAGAAAGGGTGGTAGAAGGGGAAGGAGGCTGTGATTGCTTTTTCAATCTCTATTTGCTACTCGGGAGCTGCTTTTCACCGATAGTTTTGGTTTAGATTTAATGTTTAATCTTCTGTTGAACTTAGTTACATACAACCCATATGTTGTGTTCTGTAGATTTATGTTCTATTTTGCTTTTGTATCGAGAAGCCAACTCAACTCTCTTCATTGTCTCCGTGGCTCCCGATGGCTCATTAACTCATGCTGAATCTTCCTTTTTAACTATGATCAGCGGTAAGTTATAATCTCTGGGGCTCGTTATAGTCCCTGTGCTTCACTGAACTCAAGCTGAAGCCAGTCTCTGTAGTTGATTGTCAACCCTCCTGGTTCTGGATCAACATTGATGTGCCATGGCTGCTGCAGCCGTTGGGTCGGGTGAAATAGCAAGGCACTATATTTATATGTAAATATTCAGGGACCAAGTCTTACTTTGGTGATTGATGGGCCAGACACCCTTTGAAAGGGATATGCGTATTACACATAACAATCAAATTAAGACAACGGAAACTGTAATATAATATGGTATGATATACGTTAATACGTATTCTTCATCTCATCGATCATATTCTGATCTTGTCGATCAAAGATTTGCTGTCAATGCCCTTTCTGTAGAAGTTCTCCCGGAGCTCTTCCTGGGTGGGACATGGAATACCCTCACGGCATTTATGGTCTCCTCCAGGGCTGGGACCGGCACACCATGGTTGACCACTTGGAAGAAGCCCCAGGTGACCTGCTTGACAAGCTCCTGCCTGTCGGTGATGGAGTCAAGGCCCGAGAGGTCGATGACAGGCATTGCACCAAGGGATGATCGAGAGGTAGACCTGAGATCCGAGAGGGTTTCCAGAGGGTGAACAAAGAATCTGGGGGAGCGAAATGATTCCGGATTCCGACAGCCCCTTCACGCCGTTCCTAGATTCGTCAAACTCCTTGACTGCCTTCGAAGGGTCATAGCTCGCCGGAGTTGCATCAGACTCATTAACCCAACACCACAGAATCCTCCGGTGCTTGCTTGGATCATAAAAGGTCTTGGAGGCATAGAACTTGCCGTAATCCAATCTCAGCCCATCCCCTCCATCCGCTGAAGTGTTGTCGGGGATAACTTATCTGCCGTCGGATTATGTGTCCCGATGGTGTAATTAATACTCTCATACCCCGTCTGATCCAGCTGGCTGACCGACCTTTAGCAAAGGTCTCACATTCTCCCCAACTGAAGAAGTGTCCACCCAGTTCTCTCCCTCCTTCAAGACCCTGAAGAGAAATCGGGGGGCACTCCCTCCCATTTCCCTGTCACAGCCGTCGGTTCGGTTTCAGAAGATTGAACAAACAATTAACGGCAACAGTGAATGAAGTCAAGTATTATGGAATGTAACAATCGGATTACAACTATTGAGCAAACAGGGAAGAAAAGAAAGAGGAAAAAGAATGCAACAGAAGTTCAAACATCTTTTAACAACTACGCACTGTAACTGAATCATTCCGAATACTATAAGAAGGACCATGCAGCCAGAAGACAAGATGTCCCACTAACTCAATGGGTTGGATTGGCTACTCGGCAGTTGAAATCGACAAGTGGTCCCCTTGGCGAACTACCGCACTACACGTCTACACTATGCTTTCATGATGTGACGTTGCTTGTAAGTTGATAATATATATTATAATCATAGTTTTTAAAACCGGACCGGGCTGGCCGGTTCGACCGGGAACCAGCCACTCA
>CXYZ01012692.1:815155-1062091 GCA_900006705.1 Sonneratia caseolaris
ACTAACATTATAACTATATTAATGATTTTGATTATAAATCATAACTAAATTATAATATTATATCAATTTATTGGAATATTATATTATTAATATTATTTATTAAACATGCGGTTCAACCCATTGAACCCCCGGTTCGACCCATGAACCCATATCTTGACCGGTTCCCGGTCCGGTCCGGTTTTAAAAACTATGATTATAATAGATACATAATTCGAAACTTTTGGGAGTCTGTATTTGAAAATTCAGGGCGACCCCAAACTGTATAATAAGTTATCTCACAAATTCTAAATTATTACTGATACTATTAATATAAAAAAAAATTACATCCACTGTATACACAGCAAAAAATAGCAATTTATTTACTCCTATGCTGAGTCAATCGGTTAAGTGTCAATACTAATCGTGACAAAAAAGAAGGTCTAATCGAGCTAGTGACACGTGCACGCCGAGCTTTCTCTAGTCATCCTTTCTTGCAAGAGAAAAAGAACCAAAATGCCGGAGCGTCTAATATTATTGCAAATATTCCATTACTTAAATTTTTATGTTTTTTTTGAAGTAAATAAAAAAATTATTATAATTGTTGAATCTGAAATCCGATTTTTGGAGGGTAGTGTAATCAGCGAAAGAGCGAACATCAGTGTCACATTTATAACCAAATTATCATGTTGTGATTCAAAGAGGGACTGTGGGTCATAGAAGTTGCCATCCAATCCGATCCCAGGCACTTCCTCACTCTTCCGGGGACGATGCCTGCCGATCAGATTCAGAACTTCGACCAACCGCCGTCACCGGAGCCCCAAATGCGGCCAGTCGGCGGCACCGAGTACAGCTGGTGCAAGGCCGTACCCGTCGGCACCGGCATCACCGTCCTCGCCCTCCTCCTCTCCAAGCCCGTCGACTCCTCCCTGCTCCTCTCCGCCCTCCACCGCCTGCTGACCTCCCACCCCATCGTCCGCTCCAAGCTTCACTTCGACGCCGCCACCGGCTCCTTCTCCTTCCTCACTCCCCCGGACCCACACCTCGTTGTCTCCGCCTTCGACCTCGAATCGACGTCCCAGATCCTCGAGGCCTCAGGGGAGCGCGGGGGTTCAGCACCCACCCGATTCCAGCTCATCCTTGAGCACGAGATGAGCAGGAACACGTGGCGCGATAACGACCCTTCGTCGGACTGTGACTGGGAGCTGCTCCATGCGAGCGTCTACTCCCTCGAGGAGACCCAGTGGGCCCTTGTGCTGCGAGTCCACACTGCCTCCTGCGACCGCGCGGCGGCGGCGGCCCTGCTGAGGGAGCTGCTGGTGCTGGTGGGTGGAGGAGCTGGGACGGGAATTGACGGGGAAGTGGAGGGGGTGAGTTTGGAGATAGAGAAGCTGATCCCGACCGGGAAAGCGGACAAGGCCTTCTGGGCTCGTGGGTTGAACTTGCTGGGCTACTCCTTGAACTCGTTGAGGATGGCCCACCTCGACTTCGTGGACCCGGCCTTGCCCCGGACTTCTCAGGTGGTGCGGCTACAGATGAACTCCGATGACACCCGAAGACTCCTGGCTGTGAGTGAAGGGAAGAATAGTGAATGAACCCGTTGGATAAAAATTCATGGCCCTTGTATTTTCAACTCGCTGCTTGTTTGTTGTTAGTTTCAGCTTTTAGAAGCAATTGATCTGGTCTTCGCACAGTTTCTGGCGTCAAAGTTGTCTTCTTGACGCCTAACCTCATCGTCAGACTCAGACTGATCCCATCCATCATCACTTGATTGTTTGTCAATTTCTATCATCAGAATCAGTATATCGACCATCGTCCGTTTTCTAAATTGGCTTTTTTATGTTTCAATTTTCTGTCTGTCAATCACTTGCCTGCACCTCCAGCTCAAACCTTAACCTGAAATTCTTTGTTACCCGACTCAAAAAATCTCATCTTTTGCAGGGATGTGAATCGAGAGGGATTAAGCTATGTGGGGCTCTGGCAGCTGCTGCCCTGATCGCAGCTCATTCGTCCAAGGACCTTCCTGCTAATAAATGGGAGAAGTATGCGGTTGTCACACTCACCAATTGCCGGTCGATTCTCGACCCGCCTCTTTCTGGCCAATCTGCTGGTGAGTCAATTTCGTAGTCAATAAAGCCATCATGGTGCTACATGTTATGTTATCTGCAGAATATGCTATTGCATTTGGATCAAACTCGAGATTTTCAGTGCAAATGAGAGCTCATAGATGATGAAAAGAACTGTTGGCTCGAGTCCAGTTGGTCCTCCAACATGGATGGCAAGTTAAAATGAAGAAAATAGGGAGATGGAATCTTAGTTGCAATTGAATAAAATGATCAATGACTCGGAATGCCACTCCTTTCCCTCATATTTGTTCATTCTTTAACATGTGAAATGGAAGTTAGATAGCTGGAGACCTGATTCTCCAGGAACAGTCCCCGACCAAGGTCGGGGTTACACCATAAGTTGATGAATCTGTTTGCTTCCCTTGAACTGATTATGCAGGGTTCTACCACTCGGCTATTCTAAACTCGCATGACATATGTGGAGATGAGAAGCTATGGGAGCTTGCAAAGAGAACCTACATGGCCTTCGGCAACGCTAAGGACAACAACAAACACTTCTCTGATATGGGAGACCTCAACTTCCTGATGTGCAGGGCAATCGAAAACCCGGGCTTGACCCCTTCTGCCTCCATGAGAACAGCCTTCATCTCCGTGTTCGAGGACTCCATCATCGATGAGTCCAGCCCACTGCAGCAAGAGATTGGACTGGAGGACTACATAGGCTGCGCCTCGGTGCACGGCATAGGCCCATCAATTGCGATTTTTGACACTGTGAGGGACGGCCAGTTGGACTGCGCCTGTGTGTACCCATCCCCTCTCCACTCGAGGGAGCAGATGATGAAGCTTGTTAGTGACATCAGGAGAATGCTGATCGATTGTGACGTGACTATCAATGGAGACGGATGAGAGGACGTGTTATGCTGGAATCATCTCACTTATCCCGTATCCATCAATGAAAAATGTAGTAGAACTTGGTGCGGCTGCTGTACTCGATGATGAACTACTCGAGTCAAGCCCAATTTATCCGATCTCTTATGATCATTACTAAGAATTTATCTTCTGAGTTTCCAACCAAGCTCGTCTGGCCCAGCAATTTAAACAAGAGGAACTACGAGGGCTGTCTCTGAAGTTGCTTATCTTGTGCATCGGGTTAACGAACGGTCCATCTGAATTATATTGATCAGCCTCCCGACTAATTTTTGCCCAGGAGTTGGCGAAATCGATCCAAACTTCCCTTTAGCTGTCTACAGCATCATGTATAAGTAATCTATTGAGTACGAGATGATTCGAGTTCATACTTGCCTGACCCACCAACAGGCAAAAACGAAGATCCTGAGTTGTGCTCTTTTTCCATTGACAACATTCGTGAGTGAGATATTCCAGGAAAAAAAAATGGTATAACCGCTCCAATCAAATCACGTTGACAATTGCTTGAGCTTTTTCACTCTTCGGTTGTTGGTTAACCGAGGAGCATATTATTATGCTTATCAGCCTATATGGACAAGAGTGATGGAAATTGGGCAGAGGCCCATTTCGTGCAGTAGTAAAATGTTTTCCGAGGTTACACCATCCCACAGTCGAGGATTTCGATCCACCTAACCGAGCCGATGCCCAATGGCAAATTAATTAGCCTTACCCATCGCGTTAACGAGATTTCTTCCGTGTGCATCACCGGGTACCGAAAGGGTCAATGTACCTCAAACCAATACATGTTGGACGATGATAATACCAACTAAAATTAATCATTTTAGAAATTACTTTATTTTTTTTGTGCATACCACTCGAATTCGAGATCTTATCAGAGCAAAAGAGACTCTAAATCACCGTTAAGAAACATATATCGGTTTCATATGAGTCATGCCTGATTTTACGGTAGATTTTACCAACAAAGCATATGGAAAAGTGCCACATACATTAATTGAGGTGGTACCATTCTTAAATAAGTTCTATTTTTATAAATTAAAAAAATCATGATAGGAATAGCTTTACTCATTAATTACATACATAGATTAGTCGAAATCCATTGCATGCTACATATTGACCTCTTTCCCCGTCGGTGTTCGTGTATACGCAGCTCCATTTACACATAAGATATTAGCACTAGGGCAGACACAATCGGCCAACGTTCAAGATTGGCAGTTGCATTCGCACCTTCCTGGAAATCGATCGGTCCGCGACCAATATGAAAAGGATGGGGAATTGAGCCAATGATTTCGGCTTGACAAGAGTGCTCGTCACTAACACGTGCAAGATAAGCCTCATTTCATTTCATTTTATTATTTGAGAAGGAGAAAATAAATTTAGTTTGATATCTCTTAAGATTTTAAATTTAAATCTCATTAATGGAAGTAATTTAGATTATGAGAACTTAACTCCATAAGTGGATTGACTCTCGAGTTAGAGTAGTTCAGATCTAATAGTTTCTAAGTACCAATTGATCTAAGAAGAAAATAATAATCTGGCCTGCCTGACCCCACTGATGTCACACCAAACCATATAAAGAAAAACAAATCCGACAAAATTACACCAAACCCTTAATTGATGAATTTATTTTATATTAAATAGCAAACTCATATTGATCATAAGATGGGACGTCAATCTCTAGGGGTTTTGGGTCCGTGTCCATAGCAGTTTGTTGGCCGACCTTATAATGTGGACATTTTGAATTCCCAACCTATGCACTTCCATTGACATGAAAATTTCTTTTTCCTTCAAATTGTCCATAATCTAAGATAAAGTGGAGAATTTGATTTTGGTGGTGGTGGTGGTGGGGGAGGAATCTTAGGCGTTTTTATTTCCCTCTTTCTCTATATTTATTTGGTAAGTTATCCCCTTTATTAAATGAAAAAAAATTCTGACCTTGGACTATGAATGATGTTTTTCTCTATTTCAACCATAGTTTTTAAAACCGAATTGAACCGAAAATCGGTATAGGTATATGTTCATAAATCGGACGGGAGGTTCAATATTTAATAAATAATATTAATAATATAATATTACTAATAAATTTACATAATATCATAATTTGAATATAATTTATAACAAAAATTATTAATATAACCATTATATTAAATAAAATTTTAACATAAAATATAAATATACTTCTAATAAAATAAAATATATACATTATAATATATATTTTTTATTTGAAGTCGCTCGATTCTTCCCACTGGTTCAATTGAGTTCATCGGTCAGATAGGGAACCGACCGATTCATCTGGAGTTGACCTCATTGAAAGTGCAATTGGATTTTTTATAAGAATCGGACTGGATGAACAACCAGCTCCCGGTTGAACCGGTTGGCCTGGTCTGGTTTTTAAAACTATGATTTGAACATAATATTTCCCCCCAAAAAAATACCAATTCTTTATGATATATTCCTTAATTTGATACTATTGATGTCCTTAATTAGATACTAATATTTTGCTTCTTTTTTCTTTTTAAAGTTATTTCGACACGGTTCCTTTCTGAAAAAGCAAGAGATATATCATTACCAAAAAAGAAAATCGATACACGAATGAAAGATTCATCCTGTTTTATATGTATTTAGCATTTAAAATAAATATAATCATTGCAGTAACTAAGGATTGTATTCACTAGTACATTAGACATATATATATATATATATTTACCAATAGAAGTATTTATATTTATTCATATATTCGTATCGCTTCAATGCCATGGTGTTGAGACAATCATTGTTATGGCTGTATATCGGGAGCGAAGGAACTCCTACCTGATGAGGAGATTGAGTTCGCCTCGTCTGAGTTTAACTAGAAGGGATTCAGCGTACTAGCATCTATCGATCTTAATTCAGGATGACTACAACTTCGGGAAAATATGAGACACAGTTTTCGACTCCAATAGGTTGAAACTGCACGGGCAAATGATATGGCCCCCTTCATCAGCAATCGCAGAAGGAATTTTGAGAAGCCCTCACGAGCAATTACACTTCACCATATCACCGCAAGTTTACATCCATTCAAGGGGATGAACGACTATCTATGTAACCTTCAAATACGAGGCCTCATCGAAAAAAATAAGATGAGATGTATACTAACAGTCCCCTATTCTGAGATCAACAACTCACCTAATTGGGCTGCTATTTACAATTACATCTTTCATCTGATGATACCAATCGTGGATATCGCCAGACCAAGTAATTCACGAACAACATCTCTATAAAAAGCTCGACGAATTTCATTCGAACAAAATCGGTGCTTGTACCCCCCTTCTGTTCCCTGCTGAATACTGAGCTAAATGAACTCCTCGACCAGGTTGCCAAAGTCGAATCTCCCATTGCAGCACTCAACAGCGTTCAATACCTCCTGGAACGTGGAGACGCTGCAGGGCACCACAAGGCCATTCCTCTGCTCGAAACCGAACTCGTCGTGGGCCTTCTCCAGCAACATCTTGAACAGCGGGTGAGACAGGAACCCCGTAGGTACCACGAACCTCTTGCGCTCCTCTCCCACGTAGACGGCAAAGAACCCTGTCGGAGTGCCCGAGGACTTCGCGGATCCCTCCTGGTGATGATCGGCCTCCCCGAGCAAAAGCTTGTGGTGGTGATCATCGAGGGAGTCCAACAACCCTTTGACCTTCACCTTCTTCGCCAGCTTCTTGATACAAATCTTCCCGAGCATGATGTCTGTGTCTGGTGATCCGAGATTCACGAGGGAGTTGTTTCTTCGGAGTAAAAATCAACGAGTGGAAGAGAGACGTGGAGAGGTAGGTTGAATGAGTTTGAGATAATCTAAAGAAAACCCTAAAAAGCCAAGAGGGAGAGAGAGTTGTAGGTTGGTTGTCACTTAATTTCTTGGAAGTGAGGGGTGGGTAAGGGAGGCGTCATTTATATCCATGGAGTCGGGCTTGACGAGAATCTCTGGCACACGGGTTTGGGTTGTCCCTTTGACTTTCTATTAGAAGGGGATGGACGACTTCTGTTTTAAAAGTCTTTGTTGGTACATGCTAATTTGGTCGACGAGGATTTTAAATTAACCTGACGGCCAATTAAGATGGGTGGGATATGACACCCATGACTTTCAAATCTTGGTAAAGTTGGTATATCATTTAATAATGTCAGAGATCTCTATAATATGAGAAAAAAAAAAGAATACTTAGTTTAGCCACCGTAATATTTCCCATCCAAAATTAAAGAAGGCTAGATTTGAATTCCAGAGTGCAAGGATTTGTACCCTTCTTTCTCTGGATCTATGCTTATCCCCCAGTAGCTTTCATGAGATCCCAAAAAAAATGATTAGATTCAAAATAGATGTTGAATATAACTTTTAGTATTATTCTTGGTTTAACAAAAAAGAGTTACATATATTCTCGACCAAGAAGACAGACATTTCCTGCCGCTTTGGTGAGAATAATGGATTATTTGTGCACCTAGAAAAGTGGGGGTGAAAATAGGGCTTACTTGCTAGTCGATTAATCGGGTATTCTTTATCCTATGGTGAAGTATGTTAGAGTAAACATATGCGGGGTTGCAGAACAATGAAATTTCATCGGCTCAATCATTGGATAAGTTGAGTCCAGAGGGGCACACCTGAATGTACTTTGAATCCAAAATTTTGACTTTTCAACGTCTATATATGTGTGGACTACATCCTGCACCCCTCTCTCTCCCTCTCAAGCTTATCTACTTTAAATTCCATTTTATTAATTTTCAAATGTAATTTTGGCGAGATCAGTATAATAATATTGTTTTTTCACTTAAAATTAATGGCTTATGAAGAAAATTCTTCTTCTTCTTCTTATTATTATTAAAAATTTTTGTAGCTCTATTTTAGGCCAATGAACCCCTTTATATAAGATAAAATGGAGGTGATGCCTCATCTACGTATATATCATTTTGGGTTTGGGTCATAATTGATGATATTTCATGATTGGATCATAATTTATATAGGAGTTGATCTATCTATGTTCCCGAGTTGGGCTTTGCTTCCTGGTAGTGTGATGTGAATGGGAAAGTTAAAAATAGAAAAGAAACATGAATATTCTATTAATAAAGAATATGTGATTGGACTTTATTAATTTTGTTAATATTAAATACGATTTTATAGAAAATATGAAATATACACATACATATAGAGAGAGAGAGAGAGAGAGAGTATTGATGTAGCAAGGCGCCCAAGACCATACATAGAGTCTATTATTTCTTTTGAATCATAATTATTAAATAACAAATAATGAACCATCTTAAATCCTACAAAATTAATAGTGATTGTGATAACTTTCAACATGATGAACCTTCGAAAATGGACGAGTATCCGATGACGAAACGTATCATTCATATCTAACCTCTGGTATTATGCATGATCGGACAGTAAGGAGCGATCGACTGATCCCTCGGAAGGAGGCCAGGGGGAGAGAGCTGAATGGTTGACGTTGTGAAGATCCCTGCAATTAATCCTCCCCACCCTTTGAAAATCACGAGAGGACCGATGATGGCGGCTTCAAAGAAAGAGAGCGAGCGAGACGGAGAGAGAGAAATTGGATGGTTGACGGCCAACTAGAGACCTCAGATCTCCACCGGAGGAGGGGAAGACCCAATCGACGCGAAGTCGCAGAAGTTGACCCAATACAAGAAGCCGCCACTTGCACAAGATTACACATATGCATACATATACATGCTTACGTACATATAGATACGTATGTGTGCGTTATGTATGCCTGTCAAATGTTGAAGTTAATAAGAGAGTGTGTCCTTAGGTTGTTGAGGAAGGAGAGCTCGAGTTGGTTCTGTCAGTCGTGACGTGTCGGGTTCATGTTGTTGATGGATTTCTTCTAGTCTCTTACGTCTCTCTGATGTCGATATGACCAGCGAAACGCTACTCCGGCACCGTGCGCACGGGGAGTTATGCTACTCTCTCTATATAGACTGGTTATAGCCGGTTAAGTGCAAGTTATTCATTAAAATTACTTAATAGTTCTTCGCCGGTTTACTGTGGTTCAGTATATTAATGCTCATGCCGGCCGGTTTAAACGACTAATCAGACAGACTGCAATTTTACTCGCCCTTTTCTAAGCTATTAAATAATTTATTTCTTAATAAAAAATATTAAGAAATACCAAAGCTTTATAAGGTATACTGTTCATACTCAAGAGCCCATTTCAGGAAGATCCAATGGGCCGCATCTGAAACTAAAATGGGCTATAGGCCCATTTAGGGCCCACATCTTCCCTTCTCAGCCTAACTTCTCTACCTTTAGGGTTTTGAGAATCGCCAATCTCGTTCTCGGAAAGCCCCTCGACATATCTCCGCCCTCAACCTTCTACGTAGCTTCCGTCGGTCCGAAGAGTCGCAGAGATGAGCAGATCCGGTCAGCCTCCGGATCTCAAGAAGTGAGAGTTGCTTCTTGCTCGATTATCTTGCCTTTTTTTTTTTCAGCTTCTTCGTTTTCCTTTGTTCGCTCCCTCTGACGTATTATGTCTGCTTTCTCTCTTGCGGCAGATACATGGACAAGAAGCTTCAGAGTAAGTTTTGTTATGATGTTATCTGTGGACGGCATGTTCCATTGTACTAGTAGACGCTGGTCTCTTGCTGCTTAATCCTTCTGCGAACTGATGTTGTCATATACGTAAAATGGATTGGTAATTACGAAATGGCGGTTCGGATTTAATATTTGCACTTTTTCAGGAGCTTTCCCATGAACATTCGAGGGATATAAACTGTACCTTTTTTCGTCGACTTGTTGGACTTAAGTGGCTACTATTAATCCGTGATATGATGGAGAAGGATGATGAACATTTCATTTTTATAGTAATTTGCTATGAAGGAGAAAGGGAAAAAAAAATAAAGGCTTTTGATAACGAACGTTTCATTTTATTCGCTTGGTTCCCGGTACTGGGGAAAGACTTACGATATGACCGAAGTTTTCATGGGGTCTTTCACTTGGAATCGTTGGTTACTACCCTACCTCAGCAAGTTTCTTCACCCCTGAGCGAATGGGTTTGTAGCTGCTTCTTCCACGGTTTTGTTATTTACGATTGAAGGGATATTTCATAATCGCTGCCTCATTTGATTAATATCATGTGCTGGCTACTGAACTCAAGTGCCCTCTCTGCGTGTAAAATGCTTTCTTTATTTCCAGTGATCATGTATAAGTGTTTCTACCCAGCTTCCTTGATATATTGATCTTCAGTGTTGCGTTCATTCTGTGGCCGAATCCTGTCATTTATTTGGTGCTCTTTGGGTGAATGTTTGGTCACCCTGAATGTTTCACTGTAACTTTTAGGAAATTTCTTTGTAGTCTATCGTGAGCTGATGATTTGAGATGTTGAAACTGTCTTCCAATGGTGAAAAGGATATGAAATTGATTGTCTATATATTGGATGTTCCTTTTAAACGTCATCTTCACTCTAGTAGGCTGTATCTTTGCGTTGAACTCACTGCTGGTTTTTGTTGCAGTTAAGCTCAACGCGAATAGAATGGTCATGGGAACACTTCGTGGGTTTGATCAGTTTATGAACCTGGTGGTTGAGGACACAGTAGAAGTGAATGGGAATGAGAGAACTGACATTGGGATGGTGGTAGGTTCAGTCATTCCTCTTCAATCCATCCTATTGGCTTATATATTTAGATGATTCTTTTGCCTCCTTCCTCTCTTTTGTATTTCACATCAAGTCAATGTAAATGTTTGTACGTCTGTGGCAGGTTATTCGGGGAAACAGTGTCGTTACAGTGGAAGCCCTTGAACCAGTGAACAGATCCTAGCTTATTTTATCGCATCGTGTAGATTGATGAACCCTCTATTGGCGTGTAGTTTTTATGTGCTATTGTAATGCCGGTAGTGCCTAGGATTGAAGCCGTGTTGTTCAACAATGTACTTAGTTTCCCAACTTGTGCGTGATTCTGGTATGCTTTTAGTAACATGACAATTCCAAGTGTCTTGGTCATGGAAAACCTCAAGAACAGCCAGGAAAGTTTGCCTGGTTTCCTTATTTCTACCCGTGTTGGTGATTTATTAATCCGATATATTGCAGTTGAAGCGAATGTATAACCGGTAATCCTTGCAGTTACGTTCATTAATATGCCCGTGTGAATTTCTGCACTTTCGGTCGTCTGATTAGATTTTACCCTAATGTTCCAATAAAATGCTTCAGCTAGCAAAAGAAATTATGCGTCTTTTGCTGCTGGCTTTTTAGTCTGATCTACAGTAGTGACCAGTGCTTGCGCTGTACGTAAGTATATTATTATTACGTGAATGACAAGGAAGTTTGGCGGTACCTAAACTTTAGTTGGACATGTCTCGTGGGTAATGAATGCCCTGTAATCCAGTATTTCAGAAGATTCAAACTCAAACATCTCTTTGAACCACTTGAATCCACTGAGATGCGTGCCTTTGCCCTTATGGCTATTTTCTTGCTATAGTTACGTTGCTGCAAAGCAACTTCTTGATCCCAGAAGTCATCGGGTAGTCAGTCAGGCAAGATATCGGGTTAGTCCATCTTGAATTCTGATGAAGCGTTCATATACTAGGAATCAGGATCGACTTATACACGATTCATAGTCCGCACTTTGCCTCGTGAGCTTGCTGGGCTATAACCAAACGGGATTGCACGCAGGTTGATTCTGTCGTTATGATTATGTGGCCTCTTAGTACGTAGCGATGATTCTTGATCGAGACTATAAGATGTGCTAACTAATTAAACGCTTGCAATGGGTGGGTACCAAACCATCGTTTCATGGACTGCAAAGCAAGTTCCTTGCCCGATACCATAGCTTGCTAACTAAGTCACATCTTGTTGACGGTTTCGACATTAAACGACACTGTTTTATAGGTGAATGTCATGAGTGATGATCACCCCATTGACAAGTGAGACATTGGTTGTTGTTAATCGGAGGTATCAATCTGCGACAATCGAAGTAGGAGTCCATTACATTCTTGTGTGCAGAGTGAGTCTTCTCTCGCCTTTCGAATTTTCTTTATGCAGAAGTTCTCCTCTCCCTTTAGAAAGGTGCAAATTGTCATTAAATTTATCTATGGCATCATCTCCACTCCATCAAAATATTTCTTCATAATGCCGTCCTACCTACATTTAGTTGGCAAAAGTGACATTTTTTTAATAGGCTATTTAATATTTAAAAAAATAATAACTATTATAAGTTTGAAATTATACAATCTAATTTGCTACGGTTTAGTAGGCAAAAGAGATCTAAAGAAATTCATAGCACATCCACTGGTGGATGTCGTTCGGATTGCAGGTTATAGACTGGCCTATATGAAGCTGGAATCACTAGTAATTGTCAGTCAATCGTACACCGCTCGTCACGCTATGGGAGCTGGTCATGCCTGGAATCGTTACCTTAACTACAAGGGGGAGGATGCTAAAGGCAGAGCTACAAATTGGAGTGAAGTCGTAATAAAGTAGCCATGCCGTCCCATTGTCAGATGGCTCGACGGGCTAACATGTAATGACAATAGTGCACTCCAAGTAAGATCGACATTCCTTTAATGAGAAGGGAGGATGCTCTATCAATAATGGGACAATGACAGGAGGGGGGTTGAAGCTAGAGAATGACAACTGCGGGACAGTGTTGTCGATTCCAGTACAAGGACAACTGCGGTCCCCCTAATGGCGACACCGCCACAACATGACGTAAGAGTTCCATTAAATTGAGTAGAGATCAAAGAAGTAGACGAGGACTTCGGTCCAGCTACAGATCAGAGAAAATAGCCCGACAATTATCAGGCTTGGAGTATAATATCGACAAGATTACCCAAACCATCTCTCTTCTCCAACTTTTTCCCAAGCTCTCTCCTTCCTTTTATCACCAACCCCACTTGCTCTCTCTCTGTCCCTGTCTCTGCTGTTACCTCTACAAGTTTCCCATGAAGGAGCTTGCAGTGAGAGAAGAGAAGAGGTGGGAATCATACCAGAGGTGGGAAAGTGAAGATACTCTAAGTTATGATAGTCACGTCTTACCCTTCAAGCTCCTTCCTTCAATCCAAGTCCTTTCCCCTTATTCAATGCTCGATAATCTCTGTCTCTGATTGGAACAGGAAGGGAAATCTTATACACCCATCACACCCCATGACTTAAAAATCGAGACTTCTTCAAGAAATTGATATTTTTTTTCCCTTGGTTTGGACCCGGAAGATGACAGAAGTATTGCAATCGCCGTCACACTTCCCTTCACCCGTAAGGCCCTCCTCCTCCTCTCCATGTGCCAATACTGACCTACACCCACAACGATGGCAACATTCCTACATGCTAGAAGAAGACGGGGATGAAGAGGTGACAAAGAGGGTTAGGAAAGAAAGGGACAAAAACAGCAGGGAGAGGGATCAGCTGTCCCTTTTGGCCCTTCTGGTGGCTGCTTTTAGGAAGTCCTTGATTGGGTGCAACCTTGTTGCTACTGCCAGTGTTAGTGGTGGGAGTAGGGAACTTCGTGCTTCAATGGAGATTGGAGTGCCTACTGAGGTTAGGCATGTTGCCCATGTCACGTTTGATCGATTCGATGGCTTCCTCGGCCTCCCTGATGAGTTTGAACCGGAAGTACCCAGGAGAGCTCCCAGTGCCAGGTTCCCCTTCAATTCCAGGGATTCTTGATTTTTTTTTTGTTCAAGGAGGCAATTGTCTTGATTTGCTTGTTTCCTATTAGATACTTCTGGTAGGTTTGATGTAATTTCTCCATATGTATGAAATGTGTCTCTGTCTTCTGTCTTCTTCTTCTTCTTCTTCTTCTTCTTCTTCTTCTTCTTTTTCCTTTTAACCTCTTCGAATCATTCTACGCTGTCTCCCCCGAAATATTCTTTCCCATAGTTAATACGTTTCAATGGGTATGAAATATGTTTTTTATTGATCCGATGTATTTCTTGGATTATATCTCTTGCAGTTTCTTGTTTACAAGTTTACAAAACTTTAATCATATCTTGTTGTTTCCCTCGGAAATGTATGAACTTGGATGGCTGAGTTAATTCCGACATATGATAGTTGATTTGAGTCTCTTCGTGAGCTTGAAGCTTCGAACAGTTCTTCCTATTTGTGTTAATGATGGCAGGAAGATGTTATTTCCATTATTTACTTCATCATTTTTCCTGCTATGAGCTTGATAATCGCTCCGACGTTGTTCCTTTCTTGCGCAGCACTAGAGTCTTTGGTGTCTCAACGGAGTCTATGCAGCTCTCATTCGATTCCCGAGGGAATAGCGTGCCCACGATTCTCCTTCTTATGCAGAGGCATTTATATGCTCGGGGAGGGCTGAAGGTACTTATATGAACACATCCCAGTTTCTTATATACCAAGTCAAACTTCCAATGTGAGATTCCTATATCTCAACACATACTAGGTGTTGTCCCTCGATTTCTATAACTTGAATTTGGAGTTAACTTCGCAGGCTGAAGGAATTTTCAGAATAAATGCTGATAATGGACAGGAAGAGTATGTGCGGGACCAACTAAACCATGGACTCATACCTGAGGGTGTTGACGTGCATTGTTTGGCCAGTCTTATAAAGGTAGCTTTTAAAGATTTATGTGCATGGTATATCCGAGGTTTTGTGTCTTGATGATGGTGATTCTTTTTCATTAGGCTTGGTGTTTTTTTTTTTTTGATAAATCATTAGGCTTGGTTTAGAGAACTTCCGGCAGGTGTGTTGGACTCGTTCTCACCAGAGCAGGTAATGCAGTCACAGTCAGAAGAGGACTGTATGCAGCTCGTGAGGCTCCTTCCACCAATGGAATGTGCTCTCTTCGACTGGGCCATAAATCTGATGGCCGATGTTGCACAAATGGAGCACCTCAACAAGATGAATGCGCGGAATGTTGCTGTGGTTTTTGCTCCAAACATGACCAAAGTGAGTGTGTTATGTCAGGACTCCTAACAAGACTAGTAGTTAGTTTCTCGTCAGGAACTGCTGACCCAACTCTATTAATGTGTGATCTTGTGCTGATCTGATGACCCTTTTGCAGATGGCTGATCCACTGACGGCTCTTATGTATGCAGTGCAAGTAATGAACTTCCTCAGGACTCTCATAGAGAGGACTCTTAAGGAAAGAGAGGACTCTGCTATTGAACCAATGCCTCCTTCCATTTTAGGTCCTGAGGACGACAGTGGACCCCATGGACCTTCGCTCTCTTTACCGGACAGAGAAGCCAATAATAACAATGATGAAGAAGGAGAAGTGCAGGCTCATGTTCCGGGAGAACTCACTTTGGATTCCTCTACTCCCTCACCCGAGAGAAAGCTTACTACAGGGAGCAGCCCTCTAAGCTTCCTAGATTCTATTGAGAACATAATCCCATGCAGGAGCTGCACTCTAGTCAATGATTGTCCCTGTGAGATCGTGTCTAAGGTAAACTCCTTGGTAAATGAAGTTCAGGATTCCTACTCTGCAGGGCCTAGTGGAAAAGCCCCAAAGAACAATTGTGAGAGCAAGCCTGAGCAGTTCAGTAGTTCAGATCTCAAGAAGGGGCTGAGGAAGGCAAAGGATTGGCACCTGGTGATGCAACCAGTGGAGAAGGAAGTAGGGGCTAAGGCTAACATCTTGGGCCGATCAAACTCAAGGGTCGAGCTGACAGAGGCTTGGCGTTGACTGTGGTAAGGTTCAAGACTGAGTTGGGGTTCAAGCTGGAATCTCTATCTCTGTCCTGTCCATGGCTTCACTGTGTGTTTATGGAGACAGGCGAAAGTGTGTAATGTCTGTGATATTTACTTGGGGTCCATTGTTTCAACAGTTGCCGCCTTGCAGCTGGTGCACTCTAACCATCTTTCTATCTTCTGTAACAACCAAAAACATTCCTTTATTTAACTGGCATGTATGCAACTCCTCTTCCTTTGTTTAAAGGTTTTCTCTGGAGCATATGCTGAAGTCTAACCAAACAACCATTTTATTCATGTTTATTAAGCATTGCATCCATGTATTCGTTATAACCTAGGACCAATCCCCATTCAAATTACTGTTTTCTAGTTTCAACAAAACCCGATTCTTTTCAGCGAGACATAACGTAAGAATCTTGTGGCTCAGATTACATTCTGGGTTTTTTTTTTCCTTTAGTTGATTGAAAACTATTAAGAGACTCGAACGATGAGCTGATTCTACCAGTATCTAGGCAAGAGTAGATGCCATTACTGAAAATGGTAGAAATAAGTTGCATCAC
Source organism: Sonneratia caseolaris (assembly GCA_900006705.1). Taxonomy (NCBI): domain Eukaryota; kingdom Viridiplantae; phylum Streptophyta; class Magnoliopsida; order Myrtales; family Lythraceae; genus Sonneratia; species Sonneratia caseolaris. The sequence goes on from CXYZ01012692.1 coordinate 831,309, forward strand.
TGACAGCAAAGTAGCGATCCATGATCTTGTTTGCAGACTTGATGAAAAACAGCAGTCTGTACGCACCTTGGGTTCTTTATCACAAAAATCTCAGTTGTGTTGTCTTGCTGCTTAATATCCCAAATGTAATTGTCAACTTTTTGCTATGCACGCTCATACCACTGAGAAGTTCGTCGTTTCTTCCTTATCGTCAGGCTCCATTAAACTTTCCAGCTCCTGCAGCTGTCTGAACATTTGTTCTACCTCCTTCCCCAGCCATGAAGAGACCGGGCTTCCACTTTGGTGTTTGAAGTAATGGTATCCCTCCTGGCTCTTTACTGGGTTTAAGATCTCTCATCATCGTGACCATCAACACACCCTCTAGATTCAAACTTTATCATATAAATTCGACTGCAACACATAATAAACGTATTTATAAGTTCTTGTTTAATTACCATTTGCATGCCGGTTATGCTCGTCAACATTTTTATGGATTCTGCAAGCACCCAAAAAGGGAAACCCACACTGTACCATCAGCTTCTACCCTCATCGTCCAAATGAGATCAAAAACTTCATTCATTCTACCAATTTACAGATACAACAGACAGGAGAAGTGTTCTAGGCCTGGCTGTAGGCCGTGCTTCTCCTTCATCGTATTGAAATATTCCAATCGATTATTAGTCAGACCAGCAGGGCTGCTAGTGTGCAAGACGGATGCAGATGCTTGCTCCATCAGGTTTAGTTCCACTCCTGACCTCGTCTTCACAGAGTCGAGTGGCGATTTCTCCTTGTCCATGAATTCCGTATCAACCCATAATAGCCGTCCAATTAACAACAGTTATCTCAAGCGCGGCGTCAACGATAGCCTGAGCCTTCCAATTCTTCTCACCAAGAGCACATGTTTATAAGGGCATCATTCAGGAAATGGTTCAATCCCAGACCACTTTAATTCTATCTGCCTTTCTACTCCACGGTCCATTCTGCGGGCCCCAAGTGAGTGCGGGAAGACATGAACAAGACAAGAGTCGTGGGATGGTGTGCAGCCGGTCTTTGTAACGTACCCATTGTTCTGTTTTCCGGGGATGGGAATTGACGGGGCTTGAGAGCGAAGGGGAAGGTGGAGAGTGGAGACAATGCTTCGAAGAGCTCCCAGAGTCTGGGTGTTTCCATGTTGCAGCGGTCGGTGGGGGCGCTGGAAAGAGCTGACGATGGAGATGTATGTGCTTTGGAAGGTGGCTGCTGGTCAAGGAAGTCCAGCAACTGCTCTTAACGGACTTCTTGAAGCTGTGCTCTCGTCTTCTGGCGTAGTGGGCTGACATCACGCGGTAGTGTTTAAGAACACGTGTCGTAATCAACGGCCATAAGCAGCGGAACACGAGCCATATCGTACACCGCGGAACACCCACACCACCAAAGAGGATAGAACAATCGGATTCTCTGTGCTCGCAATGGATAGAATAAAGCCCGGACACGGAGTGAGCTCTGAGCAAAGCTCAAATTTTTCGAGACGTTTAGCTTTGCGATGGCGGCCATTCACCTTTCAACGGTTGCTTCCCGCCACATCGCGGCCGCTTCGCATCCTTTCTCCGCAAACAGAGGCATCTGCGGTTCAACTTGCACGAGAAAGTCAGCGAAGCTGAGCTCCTCCTGGACCGGTGTCAGCACTCTCTCTTCGCTCTCTTCCAGGAACCTCTTCACGGTAAGCTCTGCACAGCATGGTTGGAGCCGAGCCCTTTGGAGCCGGGTTTGATTATTTGCTGTGTCTAAGCTGAGGAAATGTGATTAATTGAGCGATGGATTCTTACCGTGCTTTTTCCGGATTCTTGTTCGGCTGCTTGCAGAGAGAGATATGGGGATGGCTGAACGCGAAAAGTGCTACTATTAGAAGAGATATGCGCAGTCTTGTGAGAGCAGAGATGTTTGGACAGTTGACAAGCGGCCTGGAATCAGCTTGGAACAAGCTTAAAGGAGAAGGTTTGCTTTAGTTTCCCACTCGTCTCTTCTATGGTATGATCATACTGGTGTTGGGATGATCGTATTGTGTTTTGCATTTTGGGGCAAGTTGAGTTTATGTGCTTCACATCTTCCTTGACGTTGTGCAAACTTTCGTACTTGAGAGCCTTAACCATAATCTTTCTCCGAAATTGTACTAATGGAAAACGAGTATATGCAGTCTTCAAAGTTTTTAAGCACATGATCAATCTTGTTCTGTCTATTCTTCTCCTGTCTATGATTTGCTGAGGGTTTCATGTGCTCTAGAAACTCTGACCAAGGAAAACATTGTGGAGCCTATGCGAGATATAAGGCGAGCCCTTTTAGAAGCTGATGTAAGCCAATATGTTTAAATGAGTGAACTTTCATGCGCTCATTTGACACTAATTTGTTGTGACAGTTAACTTTGTCATGTTAACAGGTAAGTCTGCCTGTAGTGAGAAGATTTGTGCAAGCAGTCAGTGATCAGGCTGTTGGAGTTGGCCTTATCCGTGGAGTCAAACCAGATCAACAGTTGGTTAAGGTAGTGGGATCCTTTACAATATGTGGTTATAGTGCTGTCAAAATAAATTTAGAAAGAATCAATTACATGAATTCCTAATTATTCCAGGTTGTTATCCGATCTTCCTTTATCTCAGGAATAGGCTTAGGAATTAGCATGAACATGAGGTTTTATATTGCTTATCAGATATTTGCTTCATTCTGTGACTTGAAATTTTGGATTCCTACCCTTCCCCTTCCCGAGTGAGAGGGGGAGGAGGAGGAAACTTAAGTTTGTTGATTATTATCTCTCTATCTTATCCCATAGAAATAGTCTGGTATCATTTTCAGTCCACATTTTTACACCAGCTCCGTCAAAGAAGAAAGATAATACATTAGATTAGTTTCTACAGCTGCTAAGGAAAGGTATAAGAGCTTGTAGTAAACTTTAACTGCAGATAGTGCATGATGAGCTTGTCAAGTTGATGGGCGGAGAGGTTTCTGAGCTGGTTTTTGCAAAATCTGGCCCTACAGTAATTCTTTTGGCTGGTCTGCAAGGAGTAGGAAAGACTACTGTCTGTGCAAAGTTGGCCTTTTACCTTAAGAAACTGGTAAACATCCATACGTGCTTTATCACTCCCATAATGAGCAATTTAATTTGTCCAGACAGTTACCTCTCACAATATCTTATTCTTCTCTGTTGACTTCAGGGTAAGAGTTGTATGCTTGTTGCTGGAGATGTATACAGACCGGCTGCTATTGATCAGCTTTCCATTTTGGGTGAGCAGGTACTAGATTATCATTTTCCTTCAAGTTTTAAGTGCTAAACTTCACATTTGGACATTTGGGGATGGCTGAGGACCTATAATTTTGAACTTCACTCAATTGTGAAGCAAATTGAGATGCATGTGACTATTATAAAATTTCTTCCTATGAGAAGCTGGGTAAGTTACATTTATCAAGAGATGATAGGACAATGCAGAAAAGAGAATAAAAGAGCATGAATTATTCGCTGAGGATGTCATGACATCATTCATATTATTTACTACTATCTACATGCTTCAATTTCTGTTGGATGGATTGTGTATTACATTTCATGCCCAATTATACCTTGTTACAGGTAGGGTTGCCAGTTTATACAGCTGGGACTGATGTTAAACCTGCAGAAATTGCCAAGCAAGGTCTGCAAGAAGCCAAAAGACAGAATATAGATGTAGTCATAGTGGACACAGCTGGCAGACTTCAGGTATGCCTCTCACACCTCAACTTAGAAACACTTATCAACTGCAAAAAGATGTGTCTAGTTATACCTGATTCCCATATCCAGTTGATTGTCAGACACTCTCAGTTTGTTGACTAGCTTTCACCTATTATTTTCTCTAAACAGATTGATAAAGCAATGATGGATGAGTTGAAGGAAGTAAAGCGTGCTATAAACCCAACAGAAGTATTGCTTGTTGTTGATGCTATGACTGGCCAGGAAGCTGCAGGTATTTTACTAGTATTTTTCATATAGGAAGTCTCTTTATGGTGCTACAATATTTGATGCCTTTGTTTGTAATGCATTTATCGTTCATTCTTTGATGTTGTCATGATAACTTGATAATAGATTTATGGATATACAGCTCTTGTCACAACATTCAATCTAGAGATTGGTATTACTGGTGCTATCTTGACTAAGTTAGATGGAGATTCTAGAGGAGGAGCAGCTCTGAGTGTCAAAGAGGTCTTGCTGTTACCATTCTATTTTTTGACAATTTGCTATATATTCTTTCATAGGGCCCAATTTTAAGAAGCTTTTAGTTCAAGAATGAATTTGGATGTCTTTTGATAACTTATATGAGAGAATCAATGGGCTAATTGGTGACTATGAATGTTTAGGTGTCTGGGAAACCAATCAAACTGGTAGGGCGAGGAGAGCGTCTTGAAGACCTTGAACCTTTCTACCCTGATCGGATGGCTGGGCGTATACTAGGAATGGGAGATGTTCTGTCATTTGTGGAGAAGGCTCAGGAAGTCGTAAGTTCTTTAGAGAACATTCTGTCTGTTTTAAAAATTAGCGAGAATGTTTTGGAGGAATTGTACTGTTTATACAATTTCTTTCCTCTCTTATCTACAAATCTATGGCACTTGTTTTGATATCCTTCTTTTTCTGCAAAACTTCTGAGAAGGTTATCTTGATATAATCTTAACTTGTTTGGTTGGACAGATGCGTCAAGAAGATGCTGAGGAGTTGCAGAAGAAGATAATAAGTGCAAAGTTTGACTTCAATGATTTTTTAAAGCAGACTCGTGCTGTTGCACGTATGGGTTCTGTGAGCCGTGTTATTGGGATGATACCTGGTATGGGGAAGGTATGAAATGGTCGTGGAAATCCCTGGAATCTTCTAGAAGATTATTACTTGAATGTGATTTAAAAAAATTTCTGATTGCCTCTGGTGGACTCTTTTACCCTGGGAAAAAAATGTTGCCAATTTTTTGTGTTTCCGGTAATTGGTTTGTTCTATTCTTTAATATCTTGATAGATGCTTAAGCTAGCTCCTCAACGTTTTCACAAACAGGTTACTCCAGCCCAAATCCGAGAAGCAGAGAAAAATTTGAAAAATATGGAGGTGATCATTGAAGCAATGACCCCTGGTATTTTACTTTATTCTACCTCGTCTCTTCTGTTGACCATACTGCATTCCATGTGCTTGAAGGTTCTCTTCACATTGAGATGTGTATGAGCACCAATATAAGTGCTCTGATCAGGGTAGGACATGTCAGTGTGTCATAAGTTGACTATTTTCTTCCCAAAGAACATGTTTATCTTTCCAACTTGGAATCTGTTTGACAGTTTGTTTCTTTAGCTGTATCTAAATTTGTTCAATTGTCAAAGGTCATTAATATCCTTTTTGTTTTTGTTTTTTCTTTTTGTTCGGTGGTGGGGTGGGGGGGTGCTNGAGAAACCAGAATTGCTAGCTGAATCTCCTGCTAGGAGGAAAAGAATTGCACAAGACTCTGGGAAAACAGAACAGCAGGTATTGATGGCTGCTGTATTTTAGTCTTTTATTAATGTGCTCGGCTCACAAATGAATTCTCTCTTAAGCAGTGAAAGAGTTGGATTACAATAGTTGATGTTATTCATTGTATCCCTACTAATATGTGGCATGAACATTTATTTAGGTGAGTCAACTTGTTGCTCAACTCTTCCAAATGCGTGTTAGAATGAAGAATTTAATGGGAATGATGGAAGGAGGTTCAATTCCTGCTTTGAGCAATCTTGAGGACGCACTTAAACCTGAACAGAAGGTGCTCCTCCTTGATTTCATATCTTTGCATATCGTGTCTCTTCTTCATCCTCAAAATGTCCCGGTGTGCAAAAAAGTTACATAATTTATTGTCTGACGCAAAGTGTCTTTCAAGTAGGAGGATCAACTGTGTTTTTAGATATTCTTTGATTATCCTGAAATGATTATCCTTCACTGACTCTCAGGCTCCTCCTGGTACTGCGAGGAGGAAGAGAAGATCAGAATCCAGAAGGCAGTTTGCGGACTCTGCCTCAACAAGGCCCAGTCCCCGTGGGTTCGGAGCTAGAAATTGACTGGGTAAATGTTTCAGTGGAACTGTAGGTTGCGGCCAATGGAATCTCATCCTGAAGAAACAGTTCTGAGCAGCAACTACGAGTACATCAATGAGAAGAACCCTGCACCTTCGTTGGAGTCTGGGGGGGCCCCACATCTTGTGATATATTTATTCCACGGCAGAACATATGGTTGCAATCCAGATCTATGCAGTCAATTTTCTCCCTACCCCCCATGTTGTATTAGTAGTAGTCGTACTTGCAGTCAGAGATCAAGTTGTCAAAGATTGAGCATTATGTAAGATGAAATTCTTGTCATGAAATATGTAGAACCTTTAGATCAGATGACATCAACTCGATAGATCGTGGAAACCTTTTATGAAAATCTAACTGGTGATGATCTTTACTATGGAAATTTTCTTTCAAGAAAGTTCGGCAAATTCTGAGTTCCTAGCAGTTTCCATGGCAGCTGCAACTGCAAGCAGTGGAAACCCAAGCAAGCCATGTTTTTGCCGGTAGAAAGAATGCAAAAGGAATCGTAGCCGCTGTTTCTATCAAGCATTGTTCATTTCTAGTGATAGTTGATATTATTGAAGCTATTAGAATTCTTGGTAGTTGAGTAGATCTCGAACCTGAGTGACCCTCTGCAGTTCCTGCCCTACTACTCCAACAGATGAAAACTTCCAAAACTAGCTCAAGGAAGCGAACAGAAGGGTCGATTATTGAATCCACAGGCGGAACATAGCTGAAGCCAGCCAGCCATCCATGTCTTTGCTAAAAACATTCAACTTTGTCCTTGGCGAGAATTGGATTGTAATCGGCGTTGGAAATCAGACAGAATCCTTTTCGTGGAACATGCTCTGTCTATTCATACTTCAAGTCAGCCATAACACTTCGAACCCAGATAGACACCGGCAAAGAATGCTACACACTGGAAGCAAAACAAGAGGGCTAACTTAGGAACATCAAAGAATTCCAATCTAATCCCTAGAATTCTGAGTTTGGGACTAAAACCCACTTTAGTACCCATTCCCATACTTCCCCTCATAGGAACAGAAGATTCACGACGAGTTCATTGCACTCGGGTCTATTGGACCAAATCAGGAAAAAAAAAAAAAAAAAAACAAGCCGAACCTACCGAGAAGTTTTAACTTATTGAGAGATGGATTAACTGCAAAGGGGGCAATGTATCAACCCATTCTCGTTGCACTCTCCGCACTTGACAAGCTTCTTCCTGTCGTCAGCCAAGACCTTGCAGCTCCCATTGCAGTCCATGCACAGGACGAACCTGATCCCCCCGCACCCTTCACACCCACTGATTGAAGCCCTTGGTATACCATCGAACAGGATCCCCAGCTTTCCATCCTCCTCGAGCTTCATCACCTCCTCCGCCCCCCCAATTATCCTCCCTTTCACGAATACCACTGGAACCTTCACCTCCTTGTTCCCCATCAGCCCCCTCAGCTCCTCCTTGAACCCTGAGTCCATGGAGACGTCCCTCTCCGACACTTGGATCAAGTGCGACTCGATCACCGATCTGACGATGTTACAGTCCTCGAATGTCTTCCTTATTCCCCTCAGGGTCGTCGTATAGATCACCACTGAGTTCTCTCCTCCTGGTGGGCACTTCTTCTGGAACCTCGAGAGGATTGAGTTGGAGGACTCTTTGGAGCCGTTTCTCAGCTTCCTGATCTTGGGTGAAGGCATGATCATCTTCTTGATCTGCTCCTCATGGTGGTTCACGGTCAGTTCCTTCTCATACTGCTCGACGAGCTCAGGGTCAAACAGCGGACGGAGGCTTCTCCTTGATGAGAGCCCATTGTCGCTCCCGAAGCTGTTCCTCTTCGGGGTCCACAAAGTGGGGATTCTCATCCCCAGGGCCGCCTTACATGAATTGTGGGATTTTAGCGGTACATTGCTTGGTGTGAATTCCGATTTCAACGGCCCAACCACTTTTGGCCCGGTGAAGCTTCCCATGTTCTCCTTACCAAATGATTGACGCCTCCCTGCACTCGGTGACACGATGGTGTTGCTCAAGAGCTTGAAGGGAGTCGATAAGGCTCGCAGCTTTGGGCTGTTCCTGTTTGATCTCGAGGCAGGGACGGCCTCCTCGAGGTCCTCCATGAGCTCCCATGCGTTTATGACCTCAGGAGGCTGCTCCTCTTCCCGAGGCGGAGACCTCTGCTCACGGGCAGCTGCGTCTCCATTGCTCTCTGCTGGGAAGAGGCGGTCCTTGATGACAGCGGCAGCAGCTGCAGCTGTTGCTTCCTCGGCATCGAGCTTCAGAGCCCCGTAAGTGCTTGAAGTGAGGGAGACAACATGGTTCGGGACATGGTGGCGAGTCACATTTCCCGCTGCCGCCTGTTCTCTCTCGATCTCCTTGCGGACGTGCTTCGACGAGACGCAGCCCATCTATAGGAGCCGACTCTGAGCTTCTCACTCTCACTCTCACCCCCACCGTCGCTCTGTTGGATCCGTGTCTGCGAGATCTTCTCGCCTCTGTCTGTCTGATCTTTGATCGGATGGAATAGAAAAGAGAGATAGAGAGAGAGAGAGTAACCGTTGCCAAATGGGACCAACGGTCAAAAAAATTCGAATAGGTAAACTCCAGACACTCAGGTCGATTAACAGATAGAACAAATCGTAAATGTTTTTTTTTTAATTTTTATTTGTCGGGAAGTCCCATTCACGTGCTTGTAACCTCGCTTCTGTCCTCCTTGCCTCCGAAAAGACGGTACACTCAAAAGGGGCCAACTAAGTGCAGTGGTCTGCTCCAAAAGCATCGATCTCCTCCTCCTCAGTCAGTGACTCTTAGGCCACCTCACTATTTATGCTAGTTATGCTAATACGATGAGCAGACACCGTATGATAAGGTCCTTCAATCTTTAAGAAGGACATGAAAAGCTTAAGGAATCAATGAATGAATGCATTGAGGCATTTGGATATACTTGCAGGGCTGAGGTTATTAGACTCGCTTATTCGTAAAATTCTCTTAATCGTCGGTTTTCTTCATTCTATGACTTGAATTGGACATGATTATCCTCAAAGAGGAGCTCATGCGTGCAGGTGCAGGCTGTGCTCATTTGCTTTCTCAGAGGGAAGAGGGGAAAAAGGTCGGACTAGTGGGGGGTGGGGGGCTGACCTTTCTCTGCCGAGCCGGAGGTATGAGCTTTTTCGCACTGGCCGGTCTGGATCTAGCCACAGGGCAGAAACACTTTGGACTACGCCTGGACATCGATAAGAAATGACTGTATGAGTCTCATTCGGTTCCCACTTGTTTTTCATAAAACGATAATGCACCAGTCTCCTTGATAACTTGTTGCACTAGTCACTTGTTCAGACAACTTGCTGGAGTAGTACCGAATTTAGAATGGTGCCTTGTGCTGTTCCGGATCCTCATTTTGGACAAGTGACTGAGAATAACAACCTGTCTAGATTTGATAACTCTACTACTCTAGGTAAATGTCTTCGGTCCGAGTGATCCCTGGTCTCCAGAGGACATAGCAAACCTCCGGAAGACTGTGCGATGCTCAAGAACCGTGACAATAAAAATTCTTGCTGCTTCACTGATGCTGTGAAGATGTCCACTTCTCCCTCTCAGTCTTGAGATGGCTCACTTCTTCCGGGTGTAGTTAGCTGTGCAAAATCCATATCCCATTTGTTGCCCCTCAGGCAGTAGATTTGACATGGTTAGTGAATGTTCGGAACAATGAAAACAGCGAGAAAAAGGAAGGGAATCTTTACATTTTCGGGTTAAAAGATTCAGTCAGGTTAAGATGTCTATAGAAGCTATAAGGGCAGACTCGAGTAGAGTTGCTCCAACCCAGGGGACTGGTCTAAAGGGGCATGGCGGTGACAACTGGTTGTTCAAGTACTTATACTCTCATCATCGGCAGCATTCTCCTATGTCACCTCCCTTTTCAACAAAATCCTTCGACTGGTTCCTGGTCGATATCATTCATGAACAGTCAATTCCATTGGCTGCTGCTATCAATTGTCAGCCTCTACCAAGCTCAACGACGTTGAAAAACTAAACTTTGAATATGGGAAGGAGGAGAACGGAAATCGTAATTTTCTACAATTCAACTCATCAGTTCTTTATATCTTTCAGCGGTAACGGACCTAGGAATTGACCTGAGCTTCCCTCATAGTTATCAGATATTAAACTGAGTTGCAGCTCTTAGAAGCCCGGTAAAAGATCGATTTGCAGCACCACTTGAATCACCTTCCGGCAACTTTTCAGCCATCTATTTCATCAGAAGAGTATTCCACCAGACAGCACATATCAAGGGGAAAAACACATATCCTTTGCCCCTCAATATGGTTCGAGAAAGAAGCCGTAAGAATCTCAGTTCTCCAGTGGGACGAGAAAAATGGGAATTCAGAGGCAAAATAAAGGTTCCAACACTTGTCCTGGAATCTGCTCTTGTTGGGCCGCTTTCCCTCGTTGACAAGGGACGCCCGAGCCAACATGATCTTGCCCAACATCGATGAAGAGTCCAAAGAGGAGCATTCCACCCAGTCCATGAGCAAATCCTCCTGACCCCATATGTCCGGAATCCACACTTGACCGGCCACCTCGGTCCTGTGCCTCTTTAGTCTTCCACGGCCATTGTCATCCTTCAGTACAGGCTGCTGGTGCTCTTCCATAAAATCGTTGCAGCCTTCCACCGGACAAATAGAGGCTTTGTAATCCAGTGAGGCATCTGCAGATAATTCTTTCAGTGCATAAGTTGATGGGGACAAGATCTCGGGTTCATTTCTTTCGTTCCTCTCTTCCTCACGGCACGGATATTTATTCTTCAGGTTTCGTCGGCTGCAGCACTATTGGAGTCAGACCGGTGCTCCTCAGAGCATTGGGAGCTCATTTCATCGAGTTATTAGCTCATCAATGGAGCAAATGAGATTAGACTACGCCAGTCGATAACTTCTTCTTCCTATGCTCCTCTTCGTTTCCAAGTCCTAGTCCTCTTTCTCTTGATTCTGTATCTTTTTCCTGGTGAAGGGAAGACGGGGAAGGACGAAGAAGATTACATGGAGAGACACCACGAGGGAATACAAGGACCAGGAATTGAGAAAAATAAAATGATCTTAAATCATAAAATTTTCATATTCATATTACTCATAATCAAATTCTTATTTAATAAAAAAAATATGGAATCACCATTTGTCATACAGTGAATGACAAGTACAAAGTCTCCGGTTCGTGATTGTATGGTATTCCGCGTGCGGCCAATGGGACACCGGATTTTGATTCTTAGGCTTAATTATATGAAAAAAAATCATATTTCTAAATTCAAAAGAAAAAGTTATTTGATGATAACGTATTCGATTTTCTCTACACGGTATGCAATAGTCAAAAGTCAACATTCATAAAATGCAGACCGCACTGATATTGGATCACAAGCATCTTATCGATAACAAGAAGTTTCACGCATCGCTTAGTGCAATCCTTAATACATAACACAAAAGAGCATCGGCAAATCTAGTGGAACATCAATAATATAGCTTCGCAGTGATAACTTGGCATCGAACCTTTGCCAAGAAAAGAAGATGGCAGACTCCAATGAAGGATGTCGAAATGCCGTGCCTTCCTTCCGGGTAATGGCGTGTTGCCAAGTGGGCCGGTGAAGTTTCTTCCTCGATGTGCCACTGGGGGTTCTGGTGCCCAGGTAAAAAAACATTTTGACGTGATGATGGGGTCGCCAAGAAATTCGGCTGTGCCGACTGACTGTCATGGCCCATTCGGATCAAGAATTGCTGTAATCTCTGTCTGTCAATAATTCGATCTCAGAAGACAAAACTCTTTTATCTGCAATATGGCAATAAACAGCCTGGACGTCTGAATGGTATCCTGACGGCACATTCTTTTACAAAACAATGAAGAATAGAGACTGATCTACGTGCTCATCTTTGTCGTCTATTACATCTGCTTCGAGCACAGCAATTGCAGACCACGTCTTCTTGCACAGCTGTAATAAGAGTAAGCCCTGTTATTTATAAGCATTGACAAACTATTGGACAGGACAAGATTCATTCTGAACACCTTGGTAAGTTCCATGGAACCAAAGCTGGCACTCTTGAATATAGTCTGTACAAGGCAAACGTATTCTTCAACCACAAATGAAAACAGGGTATAAAAACTTATTGACATCTGCTAGCTAAGGCAGCTCAGGATCTTCAGCCCTCATTGATATATAACAGAAAACAACTCTTGCATTACAGCTCATTCGACAACATGAACTTTTGCTGGTTAGGTTACTCAAACGTACTTGGGTTTTAGAGGCAACCACCACCACCATCTGAAGGCAGAGTATACACACAAATTTTCTTTCTGATGGACTGTGTCTAGAACATCACAAGAAATTAAGCTCAGGGATAACGTGACCGGCCCTTCCTCTTCAAGAACTCTGGGATCTCCACGGAACTGCCTTCAATGAAAGAGGAAGGCCGCCTGTTGATTCCAGCTGTGTAGTCTCCTTGAGCCATTTGACCCGCCTGGACTTGAACTCCCATCAGTCAAATGGGTCTAAAAGACATAGCAGAGAGATGCAGAGAAAGGGAGGAAGAGAGAATACCTGCAGCGACCGACCTTCAGTTTCCTCCTGACGCTTGAATCCAGTTGCTATCAGGGTAATACTTACCTGGTAGAGCAAGAACAGAAACTAGATCATGATAAATTACTGTAGAAGAGGTTGCAAAATTGGTCATCTTTGCATCCAAGGAAAAATGACCAGGCAATCAAAACTGCATTTTGGTAGTTGGATATTGAAGTTAGTAAGAACAGGAAAATGAACCTTTAATATAAGGTGCAACACCAAGTGAAAGAGGAAGACAAACTGCCCCCATGAAAGTTAGTTATTACCAGAGTTGACAAGTAAAGCCTAATCAATCATCAGAAAATAGTTTCTTATCTGTTTTTCTTCTGAAATCAATGATCATTGTAATGTTTGTTGGAACATTATCCTCAATATGATGAAATATCCGGATGTTTTTATGAGTGTAAAAACGTGCTTGAGTAGAGGAAGAGATCCTCATTACATACTTGACCACTGATTGATGGATCAATAACTGCTCCAAATATAAGATTGGCAGTTGGATCTACTAGATCATATATAACCTCTGCAGCAGTATTGACCTGCAAGAGTATTCCATCATAAAAATTTACTAGAGAATCTAGTACAGAAAGCACAATAAATTAGTGGTTTTGTGGACAATTAATTGGAGAAAGTAGCTCTTCAGGTAAATGGAGAAAATTCTACTTTCTTTGTCTCTCCTCACATAGAAATCTAATGCTTTGCTACCAAAAAAATTTATCTACTTGATCTGTTGATAACCTTACAGGTGGTTCAGTTCAAACCCTCAAGGCAAGGTTATTCTTTAAAAGTTACATCAGATCCAGTTTCATGACTAAGAAAACGGAAAGACATTCATTTATATACATGTGTAATACCTCAAATAAGGTCAGGTCACTGCCACCAGTAATGTTCCAGACAATTCCAGTAGCCCTCTCAATACCAATATCTAGTAATGGTGATTGAATTGCATTAAGTGCAGCATCCCTTGCCCTGGTTTTCCCTTAAAAAAAAAAAAGAAGCTATAAGTGATGATCCAAGTGGTTAAGGTTTATAATCATCAGGACGAGCTTCAATATGAGAAACTACTACAAGGGCTGATATATTAGAAATTTTCCCCCCTTAGTAGAATTACAAGAAATATCGCTTTCACTGTTTTGAGCCTCTGAAATGCAAGTCAATAATTCAAGTCTAAAAACTTGAATCACCTGTTGCAGTTCCTATTCCCATCAAGGAAGAGCCAGCATTTGCCATTATAGCTCGCACATCAGCAAAATCCACATTGACAAGGCCTGGTATCTGCACATGAATCATTCAGTAAGTTTAATTAAACAGAGAGCCTAAATCAGGCAATTAATTCCTTGGTAAAAATCATCATGTTAAGCTTATGTCTAAGCATTATATTTTGGTACAGAANAGGAAGAGCCAGCATTTGCCATTATAGCTCGCACATCAGCAAAATCCACATTGACAAGGCCTGGTATCTGCACATGAATCATTCAGTAAGTTTAATTAAACAGAGAGCCTAAATCAGGCAATTAATTCCTTGGTAAAAATCATCATGTTAAGCTTATGTCTAAGCATTATATTTTGGTACAGAATACGTACACTTAAAAGGCCCACAACCTTAGGCTAAATATGCAACTATGGCCCATCAAAGTGCAGCTCCCTTAGTGGCCCTTGGAACAATAACTTTATACAATTCAATTTCAAGCAATGGATCCTAGAATTCTAAAAATATTTCACTTAAAAATTCGTTTTACTCTTATAAATTTAAGATTCTAGGCTCTTTTTTTGGGGGGTGGGGGTGGGGGGACAATTCCAGTTCTCTGGTCAAGTGCAAAAAAATTCATCTAAATTAATCTCCTAATTTTTCTAGGGAAAACAAAGTTTCTATTCCTTCATCTACTAACATATCTGTTGATGTAGCAAACAACACTAACTACCCCTATTTTATGTTTTTAAAGAAAAGAAAAGGTGAAAAACTGGGACAACTTTCCCCAACCATATATAGACCTACTGTAGCTTGTAAACCATATAGTCAAAGGAAAGGTACTCGAGTTCTTCTTAAAAATGCACAAGCAGCCTCTACCATGATTATGTCAGAGATTCCTCGGACACCTTGTCGCAGAATATCATCTGCCAGATTAAATGCCTCTGTTACAGGAGTGGATGGTGAAACTGCAGTCAATAGCTTGTCATTTGGAATGACTATAAGAGTGTCCACATTGTCTCTCAGAGCTGCAATTCCTTCCTGGGCCTGAACTGCCCTCCTCCTCCCCTCAAAGGAGAATGGAGTTGTGATGATACCAACAGTCAATATGCCCATTGATTTTGCAATTCCCGCAATTACAGGAGAACCACCAGTTCCTGTTCCACCTCCCATGCCAGCCTTCAATAGATGAATAGACAAATAAACGAAATTCAACATGATAAAAGATTTAGTGGATAATGACAAAACTCTAGCTGTGCATCCGCCAGTCAGGGTAGCACAACAGCCAAATGTTTTACAAGCTTAAGTTTTCCCGAATATTTTTGGGTGTATGTGCCCATCTTGGAGCTTGGAGAGATTTCAGACATTTTTCCAAATGATAAGCTTGTGAAAATGTAAGTATAAAGCAGCAGTGTTAAAGGTATAGGTAACTGAGAATAAGAGATAATTATTTTGAACGTTTAGATTTCTTCTCACAGGAAGTTGCAGTATGGGAACACAAAACAGAACCTACAGTGACAAAGACCATGTCTGCACCCAACAGAGCCTCTTCAATTGCTTCCTTGCTTTCTTTGGCAGCATTCATCCCGATCTCAGGGTTTCCACCTGCACCAAGACCTCTGGTCAACTCTTGCCCAATTGGCAGGCGGTGCTCAGGAAAGACTGGTGACATCCTCATGGCTTGAATATCTGTATTCACGATCCAAAACTCCACACCCTTCATGGCACTCTCGATCATGCGATTAACTGCATTGGATCCACCACCTCCTACCCCAATTACCTTGATCTTGGCCTCATTGTAGTTGTTCGTGCTAGATATGTCCCTTAAGCTCTCGGACACCTTTTCACTGGAGTTACTCTTGCTTTGTTTGTTTAATGTTTCACTTCCCTCACTCCTATCTCCTCTAAGCATGGCGACTTCAGGATGCATGTTCAGAAAAGGATCCTTGCTTGGATACGGACTAACACTGTGAGAGTTTGCAGAGCATACAATATGGGGGAAAGCTGATTTCTGGTTCAGGAAACCATTCTTATGCTTGAAGCTATTCATGGAGCCCAGTCTCAGCATTTGACTTTCCATGCACACTCTGCTTCCATGAACAGTTAGGACCCCCATGGGATTTCTTGGAAGATGGTGCGAGACTTCTTGATGCACAGGGCACCACCTTTCTCTAGCAGCAGTAGGGATTCTCAAAGGAAAGGCAGGCACAGTTCCTCCGAAAACTCAGAACAAATGCAGCTTAGACCTTCAATTCTATTGAAAGTATCGTCCCCAAGACCTGCTTGACAAACACCACAAATTTGATTATAGAGAATCAAGAAGCAAGTTGACTAGCAGAGAATCCTAGTTATCTCCTACACACAGAGAGGCAGAATCAGATACCCAGAAAGACAGCGAGCAAAATTGAATTTTCAGCAACTGCAGATTAAAACAACAAATGTCGAATGCCCACATTCAGCTCATTAATCACAAGTCCAGACTTACCAGACGAAATACCATATACCCCACCTAAGAAATGTAGTAAACTGCAAGAACTCATGAAAGCAAAGCAGAAAGATAAAATGGCATGGTCGATGTGTGTGTTTGTGTGTGAGAGACGGAGAGACGGAGAGATTAAGTGAGAGGGAGACCTGGGTCGATTCAGAAGCTGTAGTAGTGCACGAAAGCATTTGCGGGTCTGAAAGCCGTAATGGGAGCTGTTCCCTACGTCTCAGCCGTCTATCTCTCCCCCCACTCTCTCTCTCTGCATTGAACTCGTCTTCACAGGTGGGAAGTCGCTGATTAGATAATAGCAATCTGCAGAAAAGGAAAGTACCTTCTAAAAATCTGGCTGAGGGCAATTGAGAAAATTGCCAAAGATCAGGACTTTTGAAGCTGGTAGAGAGAGAGAGACAGTATAAAGCATCCAGCTTTGTAGGTCTACCGATCGACTCCTCCCCCAATAAACCCTTATCATCACAGGGGTCTCAGATCTGGGCCGTGTGGGCTTACTAGGCCCAGTTTTGGCCCAACTTCTTCCAACCCAAGCCCACCAGTGGAGAGGCACAAAAAGAACCAAAAAACCAAATCGAACTGTGAACCGAACATAAATAAATTGGTTCAGGATGAACCGATTCTCACATAGTGCACTTTTTTAGGTAAAGCAGTGCAATTACTTACTAAGTTCGAATAATTCAGTTAATTGATTCAAATTGCCAAACCCTTTTTCTAATAATTATTTAAAATATTATAAATATATTTAAAATAATATATATTAGAAACATTTAAAATATATGTAAAATAGTTATATAATTATGTTCTTTTATTATTGTGTATCATACATTCCACAAATTCATCCTAAATTTCATCCCAAATGAGTCAACTAGTCTGAATCTTGATTGTTTTATTATCTTTAATTGAAATTTATTTTATTTTTATGCTTTTATTTTTGTTATTTTATGTATTTTTTATTTCCTTATGTTTTTACACCTATTTCTTTAATTTTAATTTATTTTATGTTCAATTTGATAATTTGTATTATTTTTTAAAATACTGTTTGAATTGGTTCAATAGATGTATAATAGTTATGAATTGAGAATATAATACCTGAACCAAATCGAACAACATCAATGGTTCCGCAATATTCGATTTGACAATCACGAACCCGGCCATGAGCATCCTTACCCACTGGCAGACACCACAAAAAGTTTCTTTCTTTGTATTCGAGTAATAAGGGAATGCTCATAAGCTTAAAAGAGGGAAATAAAAAAAGAAAATAAAATGCAAAGGAAGTCTCATTAATAAGTTGTGAATTAATAAATAAGATTTAATATTATAAGACTTAATGTGCGAGATAAATTGGTAATTTATATATTATTAACCTTTAAAATGTGAAAAAAAGTATAAGTGGTGATTGAAAAAAAAAAATCATTCCTTGGATCAACAAGAAAAATATTTATCTCATTGAAGTTAAAATTATAGCCAAGTAAATATATATATATATATATAATAAAATAGAAATGTGCTAATTTTTGTTCTATTCTAATGGCAAACATAACCTAAAAACTTTATTCATGAATGTTTAGCAATATTTTTATGAAAATGTTTTTCTCGGATGAATTATTCATATTTTTTAGTTGAACATAAAATTCACCAATTAATTTATTTATATTCAGCAGTATTATTATGCTTGTTTATCTGACTCGTTAATTTTTAATTCCAGTTAAGGAATTCCATTAGTTGATAAAAGTAAATAAAATTATAAAAAGGCAACGAATAATTGCTATTGGGGGAGAGCTGAGGGGGAATCTGAGCTGGCACTTTCGCACGTGGAACAGCTCCCGGCACGAGTGTCGTATCAGGCAAAGGTCAGAGTCTCCGACCAAGCCACCTTTGCCCCTTCGCTCCACATAGGGCGCAATCGGCGATCATCGCCCACCTCCCCAGGTTCCCGGAACTCGATCGATCTCTTCGATCGTCGACGGAAATCAGAACCCATTTTCTTGTTTCTTTATTCTTCTGGTTTTTCAAAAGTCGTTCAGTAACTTCTCGGATTCCGGTTCTTGGTGGGTATGCCAGATTGGTCTGACACTTATTGGTTCCGTCGAAGATCATCATCCTTCTCTCCTGTGTCTGGTTGGTAAGAAACTGCCCGTCCATATCCATCTTTTCACTGCTGTTATTGCCTGTTTTTCTCCGCTCTGTTTTATCACAATTCGTTTCTGTTTCAGACTTCGAATTTGCTCGATTTCTGGGCATTGGCCCTCCGCTGTACGTTGAACTTCGGTCGAATCAATTGATCGATCTATCCTCCTTTGTCGTTCTCGTACTCCCAATCACTCATATCACATCGCAAAAAGAAATCTTTATCGGTCGATGCTTGATGAGCCATCCTCACGAAAAACATACAGAGATTCCACAGAGCAGGAGCCGACGTTTTTCTACAACCTTCTCTAGCTGATATCTATCTGGTTTTTCCACCACAGCCCAAAATTCGGGTCTTGGTACATTTTGTGGGATACACGTTTTTGCTGTATTGTCAACAGTTTTCGCGTCTGTGGATCTGGGAACTTTAACCCTATTGTTCATAGACAATAGTCTTCATGGAGAAACTTCCTGTCGAAGTTATCGGGAATATACTATCGCGCCTCAAGGCCGCGAGGGATGTGGTGATAGCGTCGACGACTTGCAAGAAGTGGCAGGAGGCATGGAGGAAGCACATTCACGCCCTTTCTTTTGACTCCAATGACTGGGCCGAGTACCATGACCTCACCACGAGCAGGCTTGAGATTCTCATCACCCAGACAATCTTCCAGACCCGAGGGCTTCAGTCCCTCTCCATCTCAATGGAAGACGTGGACGAGTTCTCAGCTGCCCCTGTGATTGCGTGGCTCATGTATACCCGAGACAGCCTGCACTGCCTTAATTACAATGTGAGAACAAAACCAAACGTCAACATTCTCGAGAAATGCGGGAGGCAGAAGCTGGAAGTCCTCTCTCTGTCCCACACCTCCATTTCAGGTGTGGAGCCAAGCTATCAGAAGTTCCCTTGCTTGAGGTCTCTTTCATTAAGTAATGTGAGCATCTCTTCCTTGGACTTGAGCCTGTTGTTAACCATATGTCCAAAGATTGAGTCGCTGAGCCTCATAAATCCCGATGTTGTCATGTCCGAATCTCAGGCAACTATGGAGTTGACTAGTCCTTCCTTAAAAGATATCCATATAGAGGCAATAAACTTGGATAATTTCATTCTCGAGGCTGACAGCCTTGAGAGTTTGAACCTCAGGGACTGTTCCCTCGAGTACTTTGAGCTGATCGGGAAGGGGACTTTAAAGGTACTCAAGATTGACGATGTGAATGACCTCCACCTTGATATAGGGGACAGCACAGAGAGCCTCGAGGTTGTAGATGTCAGCAACTTCAACATCATAAGGCCTAAGTTCTACCACATGATCTCAAAGTCTACGAACCTGAGGAGGCTCCGACTCTGGGGGGTCGTCTTTGATGATGAGGTTGAGATCATGGACTTGGAGATGATCGCTGTGTGCTTCCCACGACTGAGCCACTTGTCATTGAGTTATGAGCTTGGGGAAATGGTGCTCCACCATGGGCTGCAGGGATCATCCCCTTTGGAGAATGTGATTGTGCTTGAACTTGGGTGGGGAGTCATTACCAACCTCTTCTCGGAATGGGTAGCCGGTTTTCTTGAGAGGTGCCCCAGGTTGAAAAAACTGGTGATTTTTGGGGTCATCTCAGAGGCCAAGAATGAAGACGAGTGCCACATGTTGGCGGACTTCACCACATCTATCATTCATCTCATGCGGAAGTATACGCAAGTGGAAGTGCAGTTTGAATATGAGTAAGGCTGCACAGCACCTGGCCAGGAAGACCCTATGAAGCTTTTCTGCTCCCTGGACTTGGCTTTGGGCCTATCTATCTGATCAAAGCTCTCTCATTGATTGTTTTTGTTCATTTCTATCACAACAAGATGGAATTTCCATTGCCCCCAAGGAGCTGTATGAGGTGAAAATCTCCTGTCCCTTCATCTGTAGTTGACTGTTCTGCGCAAAGAGAAGCAGTGGTTTACCCTTTGGTGGATGGTTGAAGCTCATCCCCCAATCGCCTCACTAGCCAACCTTGACGAACTTGATAAATCCATTGCTTGTGGAGTAGTTTCTATCCATACTTAGCGCATTCATCATAGTTTTGTGGATAATTGTGTATGCAACATCTTGTGATTTATTATACGACGCCTTATTTGTCTTTATGATGAGTCATTCTCTGATGAAACAAACTCTCTTGTTTCACTGTGCCTTGTCATAGCCAGGAATTATGCTTGCGTTCCCAGGATAGGTTATTTTGTATTCTTGCATGATTGTTTGGCCTTTTATTTGTCACATGATGTCCTGATGTTCAACATGCTTCTTCTGTCTCTTGATTTATTTAATGCTGAACAAATCAACGAATGAAACTAGTACTTTTCAGTTATGGTGATCAAAGAATGTTCATCATGTTTCTCTGCTCATTGATTTACTTGATCTGTGGAAGGAACTGAAAAGAATGCCAAACTAAGACTTAAGGAACTTGTCGACTTTCAGCTGAATTCTATCCATGCCCTACTATAACAAAAATGCATGAAAATCACTCTTTTTTTCAGATATTTTGCCTGTGATAACATCGGACTCAGTGTCCATGCTACACTATAGAAGTGAGTTTTTCTACTTGTGTATCTTTCAAGTTGCAACAGAACAACCAGTAAGTAAAAAAAAAAAAACTCAACAGCTGCTAGTCAGGACTTGGGTCAACTATTCTTTCGCCAACTAGCACACTTGCAGTCCTAGATTCAGCAGATGCCCAGATGGACAGACGACAGCAGGTGCTCTGCACTTTGGACGCAGGACCACTTCCTGTAAACTGAAGGAAATGTGGGATGGAAGTTAGAACATTTTTGGAAGGGAAGAACTTAAATGGACAGTAATCCTGGATGCAGAATCTGTTCTGTAACCTTGTCAATCACATCTTGCATTCCTAACGGAAGAGAGGTCTCCACTGGATACAACACAAGACTTCTCATTAAGGAATGCAAGATCTCTCTTCCATACCCTCTCCATATATCAGTCCAAGCAGGCCATCTAGTCCAGATCTAGCGTATTCATATGAATTACTACCCCTGATCTCTCACAATAAGATTTGAGCCCCAGATAATTCGAGGTGGAAACTTAATCTATCTCTTATTATGTTCTTGCAGTGACAGCTCCAAGAATCTCAAATCACAATGGCAGATTCCATGAAACACCTTAAAGTCATTTAACCTTCCCTCTTACCTTAGCCACTTAAGATGATAAAAAGAGAAATAGAATGAATTTGTGAAGGTCAGGATCACAGATTCTGAATCTGCTATCTCAACTAGACTTCAGAGTCCACAACTGCTCATCTGAGCTCGGGTCGGTTCCATTCAGATACAGGAGTGACCAGACGAATAAGTAGCTTCATGTATGTAGCTGCTGGCTAAATACAAGTCAGTTCACTTAACAAAAGATCGTGGAAGCCATCGAAGTCACGGAGAAGTCCATAATACTAATCCAATACCTAGAACCATACTTCACAAAATTCGAGTACAACGATGAAAACCAACCCAGGTATTGCCTCAAAGCTAGTAGTTCGAACCCAAGAGAAAAGGCTGAACACACACCACAGAACAAGATTCCATTACCGTCCTCTTCTACAAAGCAAGCTAGAGAACCAAGATTCAACCTGAAAAGAATCATCGAAACAAAATAAAACTCCGGCAGCAAAAGAAAGAGACAGGTTGCAAGATGATAAATTGATGACCAAGAATTATCAATACTAGCACTGCATTGCTTGGTTACTCTAAATTTCGACTGCGACAACTACTCTCAAACGTAGGAAATTCAGAAATTCGCCGCCTAGAATAAATACAACGAGCAGCGAGAACAGAGTGTAAATAAAAAAGCAAGCAAGCGCTATGAGGCCTCAGTGTTCCTCTTCTCCGTCGGCAGGGGACAACATGAGGCTCGTGCAGGCCCTACTCGCCCACAGCACGAAAACCCCTGCTGCCCCGAACCGCCCGGTGCTGCCATGAGCAAGGAAGAGGGAGGCGACTGATAGTATCACCACCGGAAGCAAGCTGTACCCCACTACGCTCGCGCACGTGTGAAGATCCAATCTGCCGTTGCGCCCTGCAAGCATGTTGAAGACGATGTAGAGGAAGATCGAGGAGACCACAATCCAGCCTAGGATGACGCCGGACTGGATTTTCCCGGCGAGGAGCTGGAGAAGGCAGAGGGGGATGTGAAGTATGATCGGGCCGGACAAATCCGACTCCCTGTGGACGGCCGGATTGACGCGGCGAGGGTTGAGGATCGCCTTGGTCTTCTTCCAAATTTGATCTGGATGAATCCGGAGCTCGTCCAGGAGGGGCTCCTCGTCCTCGAAGCTAGCGGGGCCGGAGGGGCCACCTGAGCCGCCGATCGGGCCGCCATAGATGCTCGAGGAGGTGGTGGCGGCGCGTATGTCGAAGGACATGGAGGAGATGCTGGAGCCGGTGGAACGAGGGGGCTGGAAGGGCGCCTTGGGAACCCGTCGCTGCTGGAGGTTGCCGGTGGAAGGGTTGCCGCCGGAGGGGAATGCACCGGCGGGATAGCGACTTCCTTCGCCATCGATGCTCGACCTGCGATGGAACGATCGATCTGCAGGAACCACCTCTGCCAATACGCCGAGGAGGAGAAGCCATCGATTCATTTAAGCTTCCAAACTAGTGAAATATTGGGCATGCAACTGAAGGCGTAAGGATACATGTAAATTAACGAGTCCGCAGGGAGGGTGTTTCGGGGATTTCAAGTTAATGCGCCATAAAATTACCGTGTAGTATTATAATATTTGGTGAATACAGCTAAAGTAATTTAATAATTTTGACTATGCTGCCATCTCAACAACATTCTTCGAGCTCCTTTCCCATTTTTGGCAAGGGATCGTCGATGGAAGTTGAAGGGGCCGGTGTCCCGAAACCGGTGGCGGTAATCGCCTGCGCGGGAATGACCCTCTTCTACGTGGCCATTCTCTACGCGCCGACTGTGATCCTCCGCCTTCCGCCTCCATACTCCTTCAAGGAATTCATGATCCGCCGCTTCTTGTGCGCCGCTGCATCGTCTGTTGTCTCTCTCGCCGTTTGCGCTTTTATACTCCCCGTGAGATGACTGTGCTTCCCACTCTCTGCCTTTGAGTTGGCTGCGAGGTTTTACAGCAGGAGGGGTCATTTAAGTTTGATACACAATCTGTTTGGTGGAATGCCAGATACGAAGCTGGGAGCTTTCTACTTTGTTGGGCGTCTACGGCATCAGAAAAGGCCATACTGTGAGTGTAAATTCTTACCTTAAAATTATGCCCAATAGAAGCTTGAGAAAGAATTATGTGCGTCATACACAAAGGTACGAAGTTGCCCTCAACTAGTGAATTGAACATCTATCGGTTGTTCAAGTTTGCCAGATTGCTGGATTATCTTGCACTACCCCCTTCTTTCTCTTTTGCTTTTATTCAAATTTAGAGGATCGAACCTAGATAAGTTTATTAGCTCTCCCGTTAGAAATACACCTGCACACATCTAGTTACAGAATTGGCCATTGTTCTTCATTTCTTGATTGTTAAATATATCTGATGTAGAGTAGCTATAAGCAGATTGGAACTTGTAATCTAGACAGTGGAGTTTCAGTGCTTAAATATTTCTGGCTGAGTCGAGATTTCACTTTTGTTGTGAATCAGTGGCAGGCGCTGATCTTCCCTCTTGTCT
The DNA here is from genome assembly GCA_900006705.1 of Sonneratia caseolaris. Taxonomy (NCBI): domain Eukaryota; kingdom Viridiplantae; phylum Streptophyta; class Magnoliopsida; order Myrtales; family Lythraceae; genus Sonneratia; species Sonneratia caseolaris. The sequence goes on from CXYZ01012692.1 coordinate 855,395, forward strand.
TGACTTCCTTAATGTATGCTGGTTCAATGATGCTGAAGTTGTTGTTATTATTGGATTCGTGGAAAGAAGATGTTGGTTCTGCTAGATGCATCTCATCTTGTTGTTTCATTGATGCCCTGAGAACTTTGGTTGAGCAGATATATTTTCATGCCTCCAATGTTTTGTTTTGGCGCAACTTTATTGTGGTTAGTGTCTCCATTCTTCTCTGTTCTCCATCTCTGCATTTTCGAGACTTGGTTCTTCTGATCTTGAGTTGCCATTGTGGCACTTGCTGGTAATTCTGGATCCATCCTTTACTGCTCTCAACAAAATCGGGTGTGAATTTTTTATGTTTATATTTAACAGGCACCATTGACAGAAGAGTTAGTCTTCAGGGCGTGCATGATTTCATTGCTTCTTTGTGGAGGATTCCAAAGATATAGTATCATAATTATCTTTCCAATTTTCTTCAGCTTAGGTAGGCAACAGACATCTGATATATATTACTTTCTTGCCTTGAGGTTTTTATCTACGAAATTCCGATAAGTACTTGTGGCTGCATAGACACCCCTGTTTGCCTCACCATTTACCATGTGCAAGAAATAACAGATGTTCGAGAACTACTAACCATGCTTTTTATGATGGTTTACAGTTTCTTTTTCTGGTAAATGTAAAAAGTATATAGTATATATCATTACATTTATGTTTTAGTATCTTCTCACAGCACACTTGAATCATTTCATGGAGGTTTATTTGCAGCAAAACCGTAACTTGTTGAAAGCTTCCATTGTTATAGGTAAACATCTCGAGACTTTATTTCTGCATAGCTTTAACTGATGATAATCCAATGATATGTTCAGTTGGTTGTTTTTCCCCTGCTTACTGGAAGCTCTGCATTTGTTACAGTATCTATAAGATTCTTTTAGTTGAATCCCATGATTAAATAATTATTCATTTATCTTGCAGGTGTCCAGCTTGGATATACAGTGGTTTTTGGTTCTTATGCATCTTTTCTACTTGTTCGAACAGGTAGGATAAAACACTGTTGCCTTTTTTTTTTTGCCTGTTATTGATGATGATTCCACGGGATGTCTAGCTTAGAGATGAGTTTGCCTGCAGTGAACATATTAATATTGAGGAAAATTATGAGTTTTACATATGATTTAAATGTGAAGCATTCCTTTTATTCTTACATTTAGAACCTACAATCTTTGTCCTCCTGAACTGAGGGTAGTTGGTATTAGTGTTGATGGAGTTAAGGTATTACTGTTGGCCACAGCAGTCAAGTCATGCCTCACTGTCTTCATTTGTAACTAGTCTTGAAAGGCATAGATATGGTACTCCACTATGAAAAAGGAAATAAGATACCGCCTGGAATTTTTTGCTCTTCCAATTTTGGTGCTTTTGTTTTATGAAATCTTTTCTTTCATGGGATAAAGTTGTTAATCTTGTTTGTATCATAATATTTGATTGATGCCTATCAAAATCTATAATGCAGGGCATCTTCTTTCTCCATTAGTGGCTCATATATTTTGCAACTATATGGGATTGCCTCTGGTGTTTTCACGGAAGAGAGGTACACTTAAAAATTTATTTGAAATCATACATTCCCAATCCTCCATGAGCTCTATGTTCCCCTCGAATGATCTTAGTACTGAGGTCACCATACAAAGCAAAAAGATGACATCCTTGCCCTTCAACTTCAGTAAAAACTGGCGACATGCTTTAATGTGACTACATGCTAGTCATTCTTTAGAGTGCTAAAACATGATGGATCATCCTGTTAGCATGTTGTCTCTTGTCTTGATTCTTACATCTTCTCATTCAGCCAAACATATATATATATATATTCTTACGTTTTATCATTTTCTTAGCAGGTATTGTCAGTTTGGCCTTCATAGCTGGAGCGTTTGGCTTTCTATGGTTCCTTTTCCCACTTACTCAGCCAAGCCTGTATAACAACACAACCAATGATTGTAGATGTTGGCAAGGATATTGCTCCTGGCACTGAACATGTAAAATATTTTATTGAAGAGATTGATTGTTATTTGAGCAGTCCCTTTACAGCAATATCTTCTGGGATTCAATTCCAAGTGTTACAGATGTTTCAGCTTAGAATACGGATTCAATTCTGGTGTTACAGATGTTCCAGCTCAGAGGTGTGCTTTTAAAGATTTTAAACTGTAGAGGTGGGTCGGTGGTATTTTCAATTAATTGTTGCGGCCCAAATACTTGAGCTTGTTTTGGGCAAGCCCGAAACAGTCCCTCTTGATTATCAACTTGGGCCCATTTCAAATGCAACAGGAGCTATGGCTCCTACAGTTCAACATTTAATGATGTCATCTGTCGGACAATGTATCCTATCATCTCTGACAGCAGAATCCAAATAAAAACTCACACCACTACAAGATGTTCCTCACTTTCTTATGTAGCATGATTTTCATAGTCGTTTTTGGTAGAACGATTCTCATAGTTAACAAAGCTAAAGTCATATACGGAGGCAGAGAGAGAGATTGATAAATTGACTTGCTGCCACTGCTGACAATGGTAGTAGCGATATGAACAACTTTACTGGCCTGAAGCCCCAAAATTCATCAACTCTAAAATCTCCCCCCGAAGAAAAAGAGAAGACAACAAGAAACACCATGTTAACCCACTACATCATGTCCTATGACAACCTCAAACTAGAGAAACTACTTCCCATATTAGCAATCTTCTTGAGCAGGTCATACATCAGGTGTTTCTTCTGCACATCCTTGCCATACATCAGTCAGGCTTCACTAGGATTAGACGGGTTAAGTTTTGAATCGGAGCAGAGGCTGAGATTGGTGAGACCGCTGGTAATTGAAGAACTTGATTTGTCGGGGTTGTCATTGCCTATAGAGAGCTTCTGCTTCAGCTCAGAGAGTAGGGCTTGGTTCTCTTGGTTCAGGAGCTGCGCCTTCTTCCTCAGCCGCTCGTTCTCCTTCAGTATGTAGCAGTTCTGCAGGTAAAGGTCCGTGTTCAGCTTCTCCATCTCTATTCTGCCCAAGAAAACATTCGACCTGTCAATAGTCAACATCAACAAATGCTCGAAAGAAGAGGAAAACGGGACAAATTGAACTACTACAAAGAGTGTCCTATGAAACATGTATCAACCGTCCAGGAAAGAGGCTACTCTGTTTTCTCTTCTCCAGTATTTCTGATTAATGGAACAGGTGGACGAGGACAAGGACACCCGAAGTCCTAAACTTGCCAACTGAGGACAGATGTGGGAAGCTTGTCGTCAGAATTTCGGCTACCCTTAGTTGAAGGAAAGTATAAAGTTCATAACTTGAGAGATTTTGCATACTAAAACTCGCGTTCATCGGTAGGAGGATTGTCTCATCACTTTCTAGATTGTGGGGACTTAACCGAAAGTGAACGAACAGAACAAAAGGAATTAGAAGATATTGGGGGCCATTAACAGAGCTGAGGAATGAACCTGTACATTACCTCCTCGACAAACAGAAACTTGCAACAAAAAAGTGAAGAAGACACACGCTAAGACAGAGAGAGGGAAGGGTTTCAAGAAAGAGTACCTTTACAGAGTTGTTAGGTGAGGGGGGTGCTGTGGGGGAGTGAGAGGGAGAATTGGAAACTTTAGGAGCAGGAGACAGGACACTGATGACACAGCAAGAAAGCAAGTGCTGCTGCAAGTGTGAGCAAAGAGAACATTGGGAAGCTACTGAATATATAGAGAGGGAGGGTGCAACAAAGCTGCTCATTTTCCCTCTCCTCTGTCTTCTCTCTCTCCTTTCTCTCTGTCTCTATCTCTCTATTGTCTGACAGAACAATCATGGGATGAGCGAGCAAATGGAAGGCGGCCGGTTAGGTAGCAGAATTTAATGGCCATTGCAGATCTGGGCTTGAGAGGTAGAAGATGAATACCGGAGGGGGCCAGAGGATGATCTAGTGGCGTCATGTGAGGGCTGTTATGATGGCCTTGAAAGACTCTACGTGCTCGATATTGATTACATTGCAGAAATTGCCTGACTGCTCCAATTTTCGAATCGAAAAAGCATCCTACCACATTTCATTTTGGATAATTAAGGAAGGAGGGGAAAGAGGAGAGAGGCCCAGCAGCAAAGAAAAAAAAAATGATGGAGGGGGGCAGGATCTGCAATGATGGATTGGATTGGTTCCAACCCCATCCATCATCAACCATGGATCTTCTTGGATTGTCCAGGAGCTACGGCTTGAAGATTTAATCGAGGAAATTAGGGGAATTATGATCGATGCATCTCTGGACAAAGTCTCTGTTCTTGGGATGTTATTATTGTTCCCCTGTGTAGGCAATGATGGTTTCCCGCCGTAAACGTAATTTCTTGCTCCACAAACATTGCCAAAGCTATTGCTTTCGCTATTCATTTCTTCTATCTTGTTCTCTTTCTTTTTTTTTTTTTTGCCCTAGCCTTTTTTGCTTTGTTAAATCAATGCACGTACGCAAGATCGTGATAGTGTTTCCTTCAGCCATGACCCTCTCGTAGCAGCAGCAAGTCCGCCAACATACAGAAGAATGACAGCCAACACTGTACGTAGTTTCCATCTCTCGTTCGGACAAGGACAAGATTAACGACGACGACGACCACCACCACCACACCCCCCGCGCCCGGCCCTCATCGAGTTTCACCGTCCTCAATATCAGCCGGACGTGCGTAGCTTTACACCGTCAAGGCCGCGGTCGCTGTTGTGGCTTTTGGAGGATGCTATCATCGGCATGGGCGGGAGGAGGCCGTTCTGGTCAATGACGAATGCAAGAAAGAGTCGGGAGTGAGTTTAGAGATCAAAGCATAAGAGGAGTTAACCATCTTAACGGAGGTGAGCGCAGAAGATACGATCCATATATATTCATCCACCCATTTGACAGAGGAGTGACATTGGATATCACTCGTTCAAAAATTAGTGGAAGCTCTTGCAATGCTTGTATTTGTGTATGTTCATAGGTAAAAAAAAGAAAAATGGAAGGAAATTTCTAGTACAGATGGCTCTAACTGGAGGCTGTAATAAATGAATGTGAGTGTGCTCAAGAGACTTGGATGACTTATGCATAGAGATGCAATCATCATCTGCATGCTCATTAGATGCCATCATCATGAACCAAAAGCTTAGAGAGAAGAGGCCATTACAGAAGGTGAGATATCATTGTTTTTGCACCCCTCTTTTTTTTTATAATAATAATAAATGTACACATTACTTTTTCACCCCAATGAAGAAAAATAATTAAAAATGAGAAAAAAAAAGTTTCTTGGATATTTGTATCTATATCTACCATATAAAAAAAATTCGGATATAATGGATCAACCCGGTGCGATCCGGATTAATCAACTAGATAAAATCCAATTGGATATCAGCGGTTTATACCCAAAAATTCGATATAATGAATAAAATGCTGCTGCAAAATGTCATGAGTATTTTTTTCATGCTTTAAGTTGGCTCCATTATATATATATAAATCTTGAACTCATCATACAAAAAAAAGAAAAGGAAAAAAATGGAATTTAATGATAAATGTCGGTCGATCTTTCTGAGGTTAGCCAATCATTTCCCATTATTACACTCCCTATCCTTGCATGTGTATAATGATGGTATTCCTATTTTCCCTCAATTATTATTATTATTATTATTATTATTATTATTATTATTATGTGGGTTAAGTTAAGTGCATCGAGCCCTCCACGTGTGGATTTATCATTTCAACTCTTTTCAGGGCCCGTGATTTCGTGGGGACCACACCGTAGAAGGCCCAGCGTGGGCCCACTCCCTTCTCATTTTAACTGGATTGGGCCCAACCATGGGCTTGGGCCCGCTCTCTATGTGCCTGAGCTAAATACCACCCCCAAAAAATCAAAATAGCTCGAATTTTATTAAAACATTCCGGTGGAAAAAAATAAAAAGAATTTAACCAAAACAAAATCATGATACACGTGCGAAATAAATAGTATTTCTTGAAGATCGCGATTGGATTGTTCTCTAATATCATGATTAATGCAAATATATCATTCATATTCTTGTGTGTAAATTGAATCAAAATATCAAAATTAAATATATCATAAAATTATGATTTATATGATTTTTTTTCCCGATGAGGGAAAATTTCATATAACTGAATCAACAGGCATATGCTCTTCGCTTTCTATGTAAATTCCCCCGAGGTCATGGGCAGTGGACAGCTACTTGAATTGAAAAGGGCAGGATCCTTCGAGATCCGAAGATACTGCTACGTGTCGAAGCTTCATTGGGCCAGGCGGAGCCCGCGGTGCGGCTCTTACGACCCCCCGCTTGGCGTTTGCTCCGGCCGTCGTTTCGAACCCAGCAAAATATGCTGTTGCAGTTACCTGTTTATTCATACTATTTTCGAGTGGATTTTGTGATTAAAAGATGAGCTTCTTTTCCCCTTCTTCTTTTTCTTCTCGTTCTTGTTTTCTCCGACTGGCTGCTGTAGAGATGGAGCAGGTGACTGCTAGCTCCCGCGGCGGTTCTGTCGCCTACGGCCCCCAACGGCTGCGTTTTCACGGGGCCCCGGAAGCTTATTATTGACACGGGTCCTGCGTTTTCGGCTCGTCTTGTCCTCTTCTTCTCCTCGTGATAGCTTTATGTTGCCTTTTTGTTTAGAAGGCGAAAAGGAACACCGGAAGGACTCCTTTTTGGGTTTGGTATCATTTTACGGAGAAAAAAAGGTTGATCGAGCTCAATTTTTTGTCTTGCTGGGAAGTTAATTAGCTGAAACTGTAACACTTCGAGCTGAGCAAACTTGGTCCAAAATTCTGAACTTTCACAATTATGAATGAGTTAATACCGAGGTTTGTACAAATTAGTGTGCAAATTAGAGCTATTTCTAATCTACAATTTTCATATGATATTCCTAGTCATTATCATGGCTGTAATTTGGGTCTCGACTCTAAAGTTTTTTTATATGTCATTCTTTGATCTGTTAAAAGCTCTCGTTTTTTTTTTTTTGGGAAGTATTGCATGATCTATCTCTTAATCTTTAGTTGCCTTTTGATGCATGTACCCTTCTACTTGGGTGTTTCTAGAGAAGATTGTGCCTAGTCACTGTTTGATGCGGTGGTGAAATTGATATAGCCTGACGTTCTGATTGATTGGTTTAATTAAATAGATGATACCATGGCAATCTTGATGGCTTTCCAATCGAGCGAGGAGATGGAGGTGTTAGGGTTGACAACAATTTTTGGTATTGTGTCTACTGGGGGTGCCACTCGCAATGCCTTGCTTCCGGTAAGTATCGCTTCCATTCTGACAGGCTTTCTGTAAGATGAGGTTGTTTTGAATGTCCAATTATGTAATATATCTGTGGGAATATTTCATGATCGGTTACTGTTTTCGATGTGCAAAAGGATAGTGTGAGATTGCTGGGTGTTCAGGCATACCTGTTGCTGAGGGCAGCCCTGAGCCTCTTAAGGTACTTGCTATTACTCAGTGAAGTTTTTACTGTCCTGATAGAATGGATTACTCTTATTATATAATGGATTCTGTGGTTGGTCTCTTTGTTTCTTCATGAGAATGCTTATTCGGATGTTAAAACGGGTGAAAACAGTAGTGATTATGTCTGAGCCGGGATAATAGGTTTGTTATTGAGTTCTATATGAGCTTGTCCTTATCTAAATTCGTTCCTCAAAACCTATTCATTGACACTGTAGAAGATGTCTTCTGTATTTTGGATCCAAATCATCTTTCACAGGCACAGGAGGCAAAGTAAATGATTAGATTGAAGATAAAGCTAAGCTATCAATCTGTATAAGCGGTAGATGCTCCCATTGTACTTGTTCAGGATGGAAGAATGATCAGCTTTCTATTGAATTAATCTCTCACTCCCTACTGTGTTTGAAACAAATTGAAACGATCTAGCAGTCTAAGAATAACTGGTGTTATCAGAGGTGCTTTATTTTATCTAAATGCATTTAATGGAGCTATCTCGTTAAGCTTTCCATTTTTGTACCCTTCCTTTCTTGGGTTTTTTAGCTGTACATCTCCTTTGTTTTTTAGCTCTTTAAAATAGTTACCTTAATCGTTTTCTCTTGTTTGAATCAGGAGGAATCCCACGTATTGCTGACTTGGTTCACAGCAAGGGTGGTTTGGGAAACACATTTTTGCCTCCTCCAAAAACTAATAAGATTGAGAAAAGTGCGGCAGAGAAGGTCTCTGAATTTCCAGGTGAAGTGTCGATACTTGCACTTGGCCCGTTAACAAACTTGGCCATTGTAAGTGGAGATATTTCTCTGCTTTTCGTTTTTGCTTAAATCTTACCTTCTAATGCTTGAAAGTTTGTACTTGTGACTGATTTTCCTTTCTCTTGGACAGGTAATTAAAAGGGACTCTTCCTTTTCAAGCAAAGTGAAGAAAGTGGTCATTCTTGGTGGAGCTTTCTTTGCAATGGGAAATGTAAATCCTGCTGCAGAAACAAATGTGAGTTCTCCAGGGCAGCTCCATTCTTTGTAGAATGTGATTATGGTGAACTATTTTGCTCGTTGTTTTATTGGTAGATTTATGGTGATCCTGAGGCAGCAGGTATAGTCTTCACATCTGGGGCTGATATTGTTGTTGTAGGAATTTACATAACTACACAGATCAAATTAACAGGTGGAGCTTCAGTCTCAGAAAATTTCAGTGTTAGAAGTAATTACAGAATCGTTTTGTCTAATTACCTTATTTCAATACAGATGAGGACCTTCTTGAGATAAGACAATCAAAGGGAAGATATGCTCAAGTTTTTGGGGAAATGTGCAAGTCCTATACTCTAGGGATTGGCATGTGAAATCTGCCGATGTACATGGTATTGGTCTTTCTCACTACTGCTTCTCTGTTGGAAACTTGTGGGATGATCGATGAAGCAATTGTAACAGCCAAACTTTTCTGTTCGCAGGGGTATTTCCACATGACCCTGTCAGCTTTGTTGCAGTAGTCCGCCCCGATCTGTTCACCTACAAAAGAGGTGTTATCCCGGTTGAGACGCAAGGGATCTGTACTGGCCATACACTGATGGATCAAGGCTTAAAGAAGTACAAATATTCTCGAGCTTTCTGCTGGCAGAACATTTACTGAGATTGCTTATTATCTAGCTTTAGCAGTTTACTTGTAACTGTCTTGATTCTTTTTCCATTCTTCTTGCTTGGATCAGGTGGAATACAAGCAACCCTTGGTTAGGCTATTCTCCGGTCGCAGTCGCTTGGACAATTAATGTGGAGGAAGTGAAGGATCACATCAAGTTGACGAAACCTTGAACTCTTTTGTACACCGTTGTCAAAAGAATAATGTTGGAAATGTTAAAAATTCAACCACGTTTCCTTCAGGCTGTTCTGGACACCTCATGTTTCCTGCTCTAGCAAATGACGAAACTGATTATGTCAATCGGGGAAGTTCGACTGCCTTAAGATTCAGTGGAGGATCACTCGTTTTAATGAGTATCAAGCACGGATACAACTTCAACTTAAGAAATGAGAGCAGATGCCTCCATTGCTTGCAGTCTGAACTTCTCATTCGATGTGCACCTTCAAATTCCGTTGAACAGTACTCGCCATGGATCTATACAGTTGACTTGTACTGGTAGCTCGGTTCAGCAGGACCATATTCCATTGTCATGGCAAAGGAATATACAATTTAGAACAGTAATGAGATGGGAAACGGATTAGATCCCAGGTCAATTTTACGTACCGCCAAGTGGGTCACGGTGCATTGCTTCAACTGGGGGAATTATGATCAAGATCACATGGTGGCCTAACAAAATGACTCGGACATCTAAGCCACCTTACAAGCAAGGTCACTGTTTATCAAAGTGGCCATCGTGGGCTCTACTCCTATTCCTCGAACTCTTCACCATTCGTCATGCTCTGAATCTTACCATCAGAACTGGCTACTTTATCCAGATTCCATACACATCAAGAATACACAATTCACGTTTTTGGGTGACAGGAAACACGAACCATCAACTTGCCGCTCCTCCCCAGACAGAGGACTGGAATGAATTCGCATTTTCGGGCGTTGAAGAGTAACATATTAATGCTATCAACAAACTCTGGACAAAGTTGATGCGGCTAGCGTTGACTCTCTGATCGACATAACCTCCATAATTATGACAGAAAGAAGAAAATGAACGAAAGGGACTTTTAAGACTCTTACGTGAAGAGGCATTATAAATGATCAATAGACTCGTTCAAAATCAACTCCACAGAAAGGGAAGGCAAGGAGGAGAGACACCAAGCAAGTCAAACCGCTGCCGGACAAAAAGACCAAATCCATTGAATAAAAAGCAGTTAAACTTAATAAACCCACCTTTTTGCCTAGTCATCGAGAAGACTCGTGTGTGAAGAAAGAGTTGTGGGAACCGTTTGACATCATGTAATGTCTTGCCTTCGGTCTACTGTGCATTTTCCCTTTTTTTAGTCCCTATTTTGCGTCTTCAGTGCGTCTACTGTCAAGAAAAATGTCTTGCCGTTGACAGTTTCCTACCTCACAGTGGGAACCGTTTCAACTCCCGCCTACATACCATACCCACTCCAACAACCTAATCAAACATTGTTTGGACAAAACACAAACAACCATGATCTTCTTCTCGCTATATATACGTCGCTCGTCTCCAAGAAACCTTCAAGCTTCAGAAATCGCAGGACCGATTCGGCGATGTCGGGTGTTTCTTCATCCATGGTGCTGGCAGAGAGGGTGTCCTGGTACTGCACACTGCTCCTGGCCCTGATGCTGGCGCTGAGCTGCTGTGAGCCGAGCGATGACGTCTACTTGGAGACTCAATCTGCTCTGCCGCATCAACACGGTCAGGAGTTTGCCGACTGGAGAGGGCGGTGCGACGAGATCTATGTGGTCAGAGAAGGGGAGACACTGCAGACGATCAGCGAGAAGTGCGGGGACCCGTACATCGTCGAGGAGAATCCGCATATCCACGACCCGGATGACGTCTTCCCGGGCCTTGTGATCAAGATCACTCCCTTCAAGTATTGGTAGAGAGGATTCCATCTGAATCTGTTTATAAATATACTATGGTGAGCCACGATGAGAGGGATTAAGGCAGCTGTGACGTGCTGCGAGAGGTATTAAGTATTGCATAAGTAGGCTTATTGACATAATCTGACATGTCAGGCTACGCGAGCTTCTTTTGCGATCGAAAGATCTGAGTCATCGGAAATGACAGAAGAATTTTATGACATCTGTTGTTGGGTTTGGACTGCTGTCAAGCATATGAGCCCATACGCTCTTGGAGTCGAACAAAGTTGAGAAAACACCAACCCATATGATGTCTCTCCTTAGCCAATACGGTCCCGATGGGCCTAGCTCGACGCCAGTGAACAGCCACTCGAAACTGAATAATGCTGGAACATGGAAACCGGTGCGAGCTTCGTCGAAGCTGAGAGATCATTTTGTTTGGTGTCGCCTCTTACCATATACGCTTCATTTCTACGATCAAAAAGCTTCCTTGGAGTGAGTCATTCAGACAACTCCCAAGTCCCAGACTGGCATGTGATTTTGTTGAGATTAAGGTTGTCGTGTTTTAAATCCTTCTCTTTCTCGAATAAAAAGATTGATATATAATGCGTATTTTTTTCGTTAATACACGAGGAAATTGAAGAGATTAAGAGCAGAAGCATTGGTTGGCTACGTGAGCTTGAAGTAGAGAAGGCAATTTCGCGTCCGGTATGATTACACTGTGCCTGGGACAAGGTTATTGGATCAGTCACTTATCGGGTCGGACCGACACAACCCAATAATTTTATTGGGCTCAAGGGCATGATTTAATTTGGAAAACTTTGATCTGGTTACATATGGATGAAGGCTGCCAATGAGCCTAACGTCCAACGGACTCAGTGTGTGCCCCAGGATCGAGAATTGATATTGCTCCAACAGTCACGCGTTCCCCTTTTTGTATCAATTTGATATACACACACACACGCATATATATATATATATATATATAAGATCTCAAATATATACACACATACGCACATATACATATATCACGTGATCAAATATAGAGTTCAACCGACAATATCATTTCTATGTACCATTCATTCCATTCTTTGTCCCTCCTTTTATATTTTTATAAGAGAAATATTATCTTATCATGTTTAAATAATATTACACATATTTACTTATATATTTAATTGTCTTATTGTAACATACAAACATGTAAGTATTTTATTTATTCAGTGAGTCGGTCATAATAATAAATTTTCTATTCCCACGACTTTGTTACATTACCATCACGTATTTCTATTATATTTATACTATTTCTTTTGTAATATTTTATGGCTCTGGTCTCAAATTCTTAAGTTTCTGGTAAATTAACGGGATGAATGGGTTGGGTTGATCTCGTACTTGGAACTCATAAACGACGGGACCTCGATCCACTTAAACCCAACCGTTAAAGATTGTGTACAAACCGTCGGGCCGAAGAGTCACCTGGCTGGCTCTGGGCCTTCAATGTTGTCTCTGTATGATATACATATGGCTTAACAGTTGAGATGGGGAGGGCTTCCAGCACGACTTCTCGAAGGTCTTGGGTTTAAATTTTGTGGAGAAGTCGTGTAGGGTAATTGGTCGGGTCCGGCAGACAAATTCGAGGTTAGCCATGGCGAAAATAGAGATAGAGGCACATCGAAATCGAAAACCAATTAATCCCCCACAGCCACAGACACAGACACACACACACACACACACACACACACACACACACGTGATTAAGGATAAGAAGGGGAAAAAGGGGAAAGTGTCAATCAACAAGTCAAGACCTCCATGTGCTTTGTTCACCAAATGTTTATCGCTTTACATCTTATTATATCTCTTTATTTTCTTAGGTTTTTGAACTCATTAAATTTAAAGTAAAATTAACTCATTAACGAATAAATATGTTAGAATGATGCATCAGTTTGGGCCATCTTCCGTGGAAATAGGACTGTTTGTGCAGTCACACCAGAGGACTCGATGGCATAGTTGATAATTTAAATGGCCTCGTTTCTATCACATGTCAATATTGTCGGGACTTCTGTGCTCGGGGGGTGGTGGTGGTGATAGGGAAAACCCTAATTGTTGTCATGGTGGTCTTACTGATCGATCGACATTCGATAAGATTAAGAACGGATCTAATTGATGAAGCACGCGTCCATGGACGTAACGCAGGGGATGACTCCTGACTGACTCAGACTATTGCTCTTTATATATACCGCACGAGATGTTCATGCTCGAGCTTTGCGTACTTTTCTCCCCACCCCCCCGCCCTCTCTCTCTCTCTCTCTCTTTTCTTTTTTCAATTAATTTTCTTGTTTTATTTTATTTTGAGAACGTTGTTTGTTAGTGGAAAAGTGAATCAATGAACTAAATTAATCGAGCAGTTAGATAACCTTTTTCTTTGAATATTTAGTTTCGGTTCCAACCTTAAAAATGATTTCTAGATAAGGAAAAAGAAGAAGAAGAAGAAGAAGAAGAAGAAGAAGCGCAAAGTCGCAATTAATTATCTCTACGATGTTAATTTAACATAGATAAATAAAGCCTTCAATTATATATCATCATCTCCTTCCTCTATAGCTGATGTGTTTCTCCCTCGGTTTCGTTTACTTTGTGTCCTAAACCAATCTGCTCATCAATGGAGCCCGAAGCCTCTTCTCTGTGCTTCCTCCTCTTAATCCTTGTCATCCTCTCTGTGCTCCTCGCATCCTGCTTCATCGTGGCTAGACCGAGTTCACGGTGGTGCAACTGCGACGTTTGCCAAACATACCTCACCCAGGGATGGTCCAGGGACCATGTGAACCTTTGTGATTGGTACTCTCACCTTCTTCGGAGCTCCCCGACCAAGACTATCCACGTACATGTCCTTGGCAACACGATCACTGCCAACCCCGACAACGTGGAATACATGCTGAAGACGAGGTTCCAGAACTTCCCCAAGGGGAAGCCCTTCGCCGCAATCCTTGGAGACTTTCTGGGCCGAGGAATCTTCAATGTGGATGGTGACCTCTGGCGATTCCAGAGGAAGATAGCGAGCCTGGAGCTCAGCGGGCCCTCGGTAAAATCGCATGCCTTTGAGATCGTCAGCTCTGAGATCGAGGAACGGCTCATCCCTCTTTTGATGTCAGTTTCTGGGAAAGGAAGTTGTAGGGTTTTGGACTTGCAAGATGTGTTCAGGAGGTTCTCTTTCGACTTCATGTGCAAGTTCTTGTTTGGGCTTGACCCTATGTGCTTGGAGTTGTCCTTGCCCTTGTCGGAGTTTGCTCTCTCCTTCGATCTAGCGTCGAAGCTGTCGGCTGAGAGGGCTATGAAGGCCTCCCCTTTGATCTGGAAGATCAAACGCTTGCTGAATTTGGGTAGTGAGAAGAAGCTGAAGGAAACAATAAAGAAGATCAACGTTCTAGCTCAAGAGGTAATAAATCAAAAGCACAAGATCAGGTGTTCGTTGATCCATAAGGATCTTCTGTCCCGCTTCATGCGCACGGTGAACGATGATGAGTACTTGAGAGACATCATCGTAAGCTTCCTTTTAGCAGGCCGGGATACGGTTTCTTCTTCCCTAAGCTGCTTCTTCTGGCTTATGGCAAACCATCCTCAGGTGCTGCATTAAACCTAATTAACTTCCCTTGTAGATTCAACAAGTTAAGTAGTTCAAAAGTTAGGCAAGAAATGCTCGATCATTTATTCTAGACAACAATAAACTTCCACACGCAGGTAGCATCGGAAATCCGTGAGGAGGCAAGTCGAGTGATTGGGAATCGAGGGGCTACAAGCTCAGAGGAGATACGGGAACTCCACTATTTGAACGCAGCAGTCCATGAAAGCATGAGACTTTATCCACCGATACAGTTCAATTCGAAATTCTGTCGAGAAGACGATATTCTGCCCGATGGGACCTTCGTGAGGAGTGGTACGAGGGTTACATATCATCCCTACGCGATGGGCCGGATGAAGGAAATCTGGGGACCCGACTGCCTGGAGTACAAGCCCGAGAGATGGTTAAGGGAAGGTGCTTTCTTTCCTGAGAGCCCGTTCAAGTTTCCGGTCTTCCAAGCAGGTCTAAGGTTCTGTTTAGGCAAAGAGATGGCGCTCTTGGAGCTCAAGAGCGTGGCTCTCTCACTGCTCCAACGGTTTCAGATCGAGTTAGCTGGCCCAGCTGGGAACACTGTGCTGCAATTTTCCCCTGGGCTCACTGCCACGATCAGCGGTGGTCTTCCGGTAAAAGTGCGAGAGATATCAACATGTGCAACACCATCTTAGTCGGCCAGCTGTGTTCTCTAATCTCATCCAAAGTATGGGCCATGGGGCTGCTAGTAGTGGAGAAAATGATATTAGCCCACGTGACAAAATTGTGAGATATCTTTAAAGATGGATGTGATTGATATTTATCCATTTTTTGAACATACAAAAGATTCATAAATATAAAATACGATACAAGAAAACTTATAACAAAATAATGTTGATATCCCATTAATTAAATTTAAATATTAATTATCTTGTATAGGTATTTTAGATCATTTTAGCACAAGGTGGGGACTTGGAGTGGAGTGAACCTCCAAGCACCAATTGAAGTTTTTGGTGTGATCGATGACAAGAAAGCTCTTCGAATTGCAATGACCTGCATCGAGCTCCCACCTCGTCTGCCTCACGTCAGCACGGCAGATCATTTCACTCTGATGTTATTTTTTTCCCCTTTTATTTAAAGAGATCAACGACACATTTGATCAGTTTATTCTTCCTAGATCGAGTAATCGATCAGCGGATATAGTGAGAACAACTTGCTCAATCTACGCCGACATAATCCGTTCTTGTTGGGTTCACTATCCGTCATGCAACACACCCATGAAGTTTTGGAGCCACTGAAGCTGCTGTACCGTGGCTGGGACGAGTTAATGTGTTGATTCTGCCAGATGATTGAAAAAAATCTCTCCAGTGCTGGTAGAATTTCAACTTCAGATGTGACATTAATTTTGCGTCTCTCTGGCTACTAATATTACTACGTGGATAGACATGAAATGGTGATTGACTTTCTGGGTTTTTGGGTGCTTTAATTGCTAATCCCAAAAATCGACTTGTGCTTCAATCTATTACGTGTTCCACCACACACTTCCGCCAGCAGGGTCTAGCGATTACCATCTCAAATGGTCTAGACGATTGTCGATTGATAAATTCTAGTGGCCGTTTCAATTCAAGCGCAACTCTTCGCCAAGCGAGCAAATTGATGCCGTGGAACTACTATTGCTCTTGGCAGAAGTAACACCAACAAACTGGGTGTCGCACGACAACGACGCTGTGATTGAGCCGTCATTCCCCGTTGATTTACTGATCAAGTCATGGCAAAACATATTATGGAGAAATATGGACCGTACCCAAATTGCACCCAGGACACCTCTCTCCTATCCATGTAAGGGCTCTCGGCCCGTTACTCATAAGCCCAAGATTCTCTTCCCAGTTTATACGAGTTCCTAGATCCCAAATTACACTTCATGCACGCACCATGTTACGTATGCTAAATCTTGAACTCTGAAAATGAATGGTCCAAATGGTTCTTGCTCCAATAATCAACTCAGACTAGGCTCCTGCATCTGCTTCATCACGTTGTCGATAAAGCCGAGGAGAAAAGCTATTGCATAGATGTCGGAGTGGCAAAGGGGGCCGTATTTCCAAACCCACACATGGTTTTTAAAGATAAAATGAGAAGGCAGGTTGAGTCACCTATTTGATCGGACTCCGGACGAATAGTAAAGTTCAGGATCCAAAATCTATGGCCCCAAGCTCTCAGTCTCAGTCTAGAGCAGAGAAAATGTCTTTCTTTCTTTTCCTTCAATTGTAATAAAACAGTTACCAGTAAAAACGTGGACATCGTCTCTCTGCCTTCCCTCTTTGTCGTATTTATAGCAAGTGATCAATCACTCAGTTCCCTGGCTTACGAGACTCAACAACAGCAAGGACAAAAGCCTGCAGAAGATTGGTATCATGTCGTGGAAGGTGTTCCTTTTCACACTGGGCATGTTTCTTGCTGCCACGGTTGTCCGAGGATCCCTGAACGACCCTGCAAGAAAGGTATTAACGTTAAAGCACGAGATAGCTGCTGGTCGAGTTTGCCTTTGCACCAAAAGATAGGGCTGGTCTGGAAAACAACTTTGGCTCCTAGGACACATTCCAATCGCGCAACACTTAAAATGACTAGAGATAATTAAGTGTCTCGCTTAGCCTTAACTCTACATTTCCAATTACATTTCCAGGCTTACATTGTGTACATGGGAGATGTGCCCGAAGCAAGGATAAGCGTGGAGGATGAACACAACAGTCTTCTTCTCAATGCCATTGGCGAGTATGAGAAACTCACACAAAAGCAATTGTTTGGTACTCGTTTATCAAGGAAATTTCTCAGTTACCACGACTTGTAAATATCTCACCTTTTTGTTACCGGCAAATTGTTAGTGTACATATAGCAAGAAGCTCCATAATTCACAGCTACCGGAAGAGCTTCAACGGGTTTGCGGCAAAATTGTTGCCCTATGAAGTGCAGAGACTGTCCGGTAATTATAATCCCAAGAATTCTATGAGACGCCACACATCCTGATGCATGGAAAATATTATGTTTCGTTCTTCTTGCAGAGGACAAGAGAGTCGTGTCGGTGTTTCCAAACAAGAGGCGGAAGCTTCACACCACAAGATCATGGGACTTCCTAGGAATGCCATTGTCATTGCAGAACAAGAACTTGAAGATGCAGAATGATATAATAATTGGCATTCTCGATACTGGTGATCTCCGTTTGTCCTGTGACTGATACCACAAGATCGCGCATTGTCCGGTTTCGGTAAATCCATGCAATTTGAATCTTTGTAGGGATATACATGGGAGCTCCCAGCTTCAATGATCTAGGCTACGGACCTGCCCCAGCAAAATGGAAGGGAAAATGTATCGCTGCCTTTAACTTCACTGGCTGCAACAAGTATATCTCTTCACCTTAAATCACTAACAATAGATATACGAGAAACAATGTGATCGATAGCAACTGCCAAGGCAATTAACTGCCCAATAACATCATTGAATAGAAGGATGAATTTGATCTAACATTATAGTGCATGTGTTCTTTAGCCAGTCCTAAATCAATAAACTCACACTTGACAATTTTGATTAAGGTCAAGCCCTTAGAAGAAGGCTTCAGTGTAAATTGGCTTAAAACTTGAGTTACTATGTGCAGCAAGGTGATCGGGGCCCAGTACTTTAACCTGGAGAACATGGAGCATGACATGGAATCGAGTCCAATCGATGATGACGGCCATGGAACCCACACATCCTCGACTGCTGCTGGTGTACCTGTCCATAATGCAAGTTTCTATGGCATCGCTGAGGGGACCGCACGCGGTGGGGTCCCGTCAGCCCGCATAGCTATGTACAAGGTATGCTGGGGGATCGGGTGCAATGACATGGACATCCTCGCCGGATTCGATGAGGCCATAGCTGATGGAGTGGACATGATCTCGATCTCAATTGGTGGGCCGTCCAAGAACTACTTTGATGACCCAATCGCTATCGGTTCATTCCATGCCATGAGGGCCGGGATCCTGACCACATGCTCAGCTGGGAATGACGGTCCCGATACATTCACTGTGCAGAATGTTGCCCCCTGGGTCTTGACAGTGGGTGCTAGTACCATCGATCGACAGTTCAAGGCGATAGGTAGCTTGGGTAATGGCATGAGATCTTCGGTAAGTCTATCCATTTTAACCATCTCCTTCAAAATATTAAAAGCAGTGATCACAATCGTTAGACTAATGAATGGAACAAGAACAAGAAAAAAAAAAACCAAGGCTAACGACTGTGTTTGCTCCTAGGGGATTGCCATCAACACATTCTCTTCAGGAAGGCGAATGTTCCCTCTCACTAGCGGTACCCTTGCAGCCAATTCCTCAAACATCCGTTATGGAAATGCAAGGTGTGAAACAAGAAACCATACGCCTCCTACGCATTATCTAACTGCAGTGATTATTGAACTTCTGGAAAGATCAATTTCTCACAGTTTGAGGTCCTTTGCAGCATATGTGATTATGGCACACTAAGTGCGGCCAAGGTGAAAGGGAAGGTTGTGTATTGTCTTGAGAACATGGGTCAGGAATACACGATAAAGGAGTTGGGTGGGATCGGGATCATCACCTCAAGCGACACCCAGAATGATATTCCTATGACAACCCTTATTCCAGGAACTACTGTCAGCGTGAAGGATGGAATGGGGATTGATAAGTACATCAGCTCTTCAAAGTATGTTTCTTCCTTACACTGAATCCCAGATTCCAGAATGCGCAACACTGTTCCTTCCAAGGTAGGACTGAACATGATAGGCGATATGAATATGTTGCAGAGAACCTGAGGTTTCTATATCAAGGACAAGAATTGTCAACGTAACAGCTCCCTTAGTAGCTTCATTTTCGGCACGAGGACCACAGTTGATCAGTCCCAACATTCTCAAGGTACAAATATGTTTATTTTTTCCTCATTCCCATCAATGAACCAAACATGAACTTTCATGGGGACTATTTAAGCACAATCCGAGGAATAAGGAAATCTGACATCCCAAACATTCATTAACTCCTAATATCAGACCATATTTATAATTTTGATTGCTTGGTTATCCATCACCATCGTTCTCTTCCCATCAACATCTTAATATTTGGTATTTCCTTTTCTTCACTATCTCAATTCAGCCCGATATCTTGGCACCGGGATTGGGCATATTAGCTGCTTACTCGAAGATTCCTTCTGTGACTGGCGATCCAACTGATACTCGACATTCTACATTCAACATATTATCTGGAACTTCAATGGCTTGCCCTCACGTTGTGGCTACTGCAGCCTATGTTAAGAGCTTGCATCCCGATTGGTCACCCGCAGCAATCAGGTCCGCTCTCATGACTACCGGTGAGTTTGCTGAGATGTCTTTTATTAGGTTACAAATAGGCAGTCATGTTGACTTAAATACTTGCAGTAAGAACTTGGAATGACTCTGAACATGAATCGTCAGAAACAACTAGTTTATTTCAAGGACGAGTTCATGTATTTGCGTTAGATAGAACCTCGATAATAGATTCCACATGCTAATCCTTCCTTCTTCTCAGCCACCCCGATGAAAATCAAGCACCAATTTGAGAAATTAAGCTCAGGATCAGGCCAGATAAATCCCGTAAAGGCAGCAGACCCAGGACTGGTATATGACATTGGTATGAAATCCTACATACGTTTCCTATGTACTGAGGGCAATAATGACACCATGATTGGCTTGCTCATGGGCGGTAAGACGAAATTCAGCTGTTCCAACCTCAAGCCTGCCCATGGGGTAGACGGCATCAACTACCCTTCAATGCACATCCAACTGAAGAACACAAACAAGGTGTCAGGCATCTTCTTTCGGACTGTGACCAACGTTTGGCATGGGAAATCTGTCTACAAAGCTAATGTATCACCTCCAGAAGGCCTCTCTGTCCAAGTAATCCCAAGCAAGCTAACATTTGATCGGCCAGGTAAAAAACAGTCATTCAAGGTGAGAGTGGAAGGTGTCAGCAAAAACAACCACTCGGAGATACTCTCCGGATCGATTGTGTGGAGTGACTCTATTCACGTGGTCAGAAGTTCAATCTTAGTTTATATAGGCAGATACTCAAATGGGGAGGAACTTTCTTGATTTCTTTGCTAATAGTAGGAATCGCATCTCAGCTTCATAGTTTTGGTTAACTAATTTTAATAGGATGCTGCATTGTTTCAATAAGAATTTTCATGTTGAAGAAGGTAAATGACCAATTATCAGCGACAGGAATTGGAAAAGAGCAGCAGTAAGGACAGAATAATTCATGAGATATGATTGAGGAAAAGACTTGCAATCTTGTCTGATCAGGTATTAACAGAATTATGACAACATCACAACATATAACTAGACAAGATTCCTCTAAAGGGAGGCTTTGGCACCATTATCTGGCATGATGAATTCATTCTTTCTGTGTCAGTTACATAATTGAAATGAAATCAGTTGGTTTCCACCCTTCTTCTCTCTTCCGTGATCCAATTCCATTCCCTTTATTCTTTCTTCCGGGTGCCTCTGCGCCTCTCTCCCTTATGTTTCTCTTCTTTCCCTTCTTCTTGCTTGGATTTTTAATATGCCTTTGCGTTTGAAATGGGTGCCAAGATGGTAACTCGTGCGGAATCGAATGACCTAAGTAAGAACCAAATACGACATGACAAGAAATTCACCCACTCCATCTCTAACCAGAACACACAATTGAATCTCTTTCACTCTCTCCACTCACACACAATTGAATCGTGTGATTCCACATGGGCGGAACTCGCATCACAAGCTACTTTTAAGTACAACGAACGGAAGAGATTTATTTTTCATCTTTGCTAGTTACTAGCTTATTGCAATATCGGTCATATCGTTCAATGCTTCCCTAGCCCACGAGCGACAGCTCTCAGGAAATCCAAGAGGGTTAAAAAGTAAATGTTCTTCAGGGAGAGGCGAGCAGGGTCTGGAACCGGGCTAAACGATAGCTTTCTCGTACATTTGTAAGCCCACGAGTGGGCGCTATCAAACTGGACATACAACCCCGTTGTAATCGTGTCTCCGCAGGTACGTAACAGAATCGTTGACGAGGGACGTAAAATTGCCATGGGCGTCCAAGCAAGTACTATGGGCGGGCCTCTATAAGACCAGGAGGAGTCTTCCAGTGCTGGACTCTCTCCTTGATATAAAGATACGTAGGTCGCCACATTCCTGGAGTAGGTGAACGGGATCGTGACGCTTGCTAGGGTAAAGACCAGGTCCTTCGCGTCCGAGGCACCGGGGACATATTTTAATATCTCGAGGCAGCCCTCCTCGTTCCTGGTTTTACTGCATTGCTCTCCTATCAGGTCAATCGTCGAGACGGCGTCTTTGAAGAAGAACCTCACCGATAATGGGCACAGGGCCACTAGTAGAAGCCAGGAGAACGGAAGACGAGGCACGAGAGCAGCTATGAGCCAGTGCTCCATTCTCTCCAAGCTTTCTTACCCCACTATCGCAATGTGAAACGTAGGGATTAATGGATTAGAGGAAGCCATTTTATCGGCTTTACGAGTTCCGATAAGGCAATAACAACTACGAAAGGGATATGGTTGTAAAAAAAAAAACTGAATTGCTTATTCAAAATTGAACATGACAAAAGAAAAAAAAAACTGTCATGTATCAACGTTTTCTGTGTATTAATATCGGTCAAATATTGACCTTGACTTGTACCTCAAATTTTTTAGGATACTCCTTCAGTACGCTGAAGTTATTTCCTTTGCTTTTCATATCCTTCGGGGCCAAAACACATGGGAACGAAAATGGAAAACCTTCATTGGCAATTGGGATAGAAGACTGCACCGTATCGATCGGCACCATGTGGAGAGGCAAAAGTCTTAATGCCACCCACCATTCAGAAGCTTGCCTCTGCTGACTACATTTACAGTATGTGGGAAGAATGCAATGCTAGGGTATTCAAAGCCAGCATTTTGATTCCTTCCAGGATAACACAGAATTGCGACTTTCCCCGGGATGGAGCACAAGCTTAGCGGCAGTTCAATGGCTCAAGTTTTAGGTGTTCGTGATTCATTGCAATTTTGCACTCATTTCGTACACATGCATAGTTTCATCCGATTTATGAAATTATACCCAACTTTTAAGAAAAGAGAAACACCTTTAATCTGTAAGATTATGGATTCAAATCGAATACTTGACCCTGAGAGCTTTCAGTTTCTCTCGACTCTATCTATCCATTCTACTTTGCCCTTCCAGATAGACGATCAATAGAGAGATTTATTGATGACAACATCACTTCTGTTAAAAGAGATATTTACTTCTTGTGCATTTTATGAATCTGAATCTTTTTTTTTTAGAACATCTCACGGATAACTTAGTTATAAAAGAATCAGTACGGGAAAGCACTGCTCCGATGGATCGTGGTTGTTCTCTGGGTGGTAGATTGGATGGAGACCCAACTTCTTACAAGTGGGGAGGGTCGAAATTTTTAGGAGCTGTGAATTCGAAATTGGCTACTTCCTTAATTATAGATTAATATACTATCTATCCTGTATTGTGACATGTGATATCAATGAGATGGAGAAAAATGAGATTTTAATGCATAATTAAGGCTGTACTCGGCAACCTTCTCCGATGTCACAACTCAACAGAATGGTTTGAGTTTATCACAGGCTATTTGCTGTGATGTGACGACGCCTATAAATAAATTGGGTCCCAAAATTTTATAAGTAATTAATTGCTAAAGGCTAGGTGAAAAACTAGAAATAAAAAAGTGGAATACACACACCACGCAATGAAACAAGAAGAAGAAGACGAGGAAAAACTGTTCTACTTCTGTCTCCTTCCCGTCCAAACGTAACGGGAGATCGAAGGCCAGTTTGTGTTTTGTGCCCAGGCCCCAACATTAATGGATGATTACTGCTTAGATAACTGCAGTTGGACGATGGAAGCCGCGAGAAGAAGAATAACAGAAGGGGAGACCTTGATATTTAGCAGGGACTTGAATATAACAATAGAAAGAGTTATGCAGATAGAGTGGGAACAGAGACTTAAGATGAGGGGTCGAGTTTGTAAATTGCAGTTAAATGGTAGTTCGAAGATGTTGAAGGGTGTCAGCTCATGGGGACTCGGACATGCTAAAGAAAAACTTGGGCCATTAGACTGATCTACCATTGAAAACCCTAACTCACTCTCTCTGTCTCTCCATAGTCCATACTGTCTTCTTCATCTTCCCCATCGGATCACTGAAACATACCTTTCTACTTGGATATCATGTCGAGGAACCTTGTCCTCTTCTCATTCGGCCTGCTTCTTGCAGCTGTGGATGTCCGAGGATCACTGGACACTGCAAGAAAGGTAGGAACACAGTTACAGATAATCCTCTTGCTCAAACTTTTCACATATTTTTGCAGGCTTACATCGTCTACATGGGAGGTCTGCCGGATGTAAGTGTAAATGTGAAGGATGAGCACAACAGTCTGCTGCTCAATGCCATCGGAGAGTATGACAAAAATCGTATGTTGCTGCTAGTTTTCCTACCTGTCAGTATTACTATTACTCAATATCTTACCCTCCGTTTTACTGTTGAATTGTCAAGTGCAAGCACCGCAAGAAGCTCCCTAATCCGCAGCTACCAGAAGAGCTTCAGTGGGTCTGCAGCAAAGCTATTGCCCAATGAAATGCAGAGATCATCTGGTAACTAAAATGCCATCACATAACTTGTCACACGATTTAATACAACAGGGGATGAGAGAGTCGTGTCTGTCTTTCCCAACAGGAGGCAGAAGCTTCATACCACGAGATCGTGGGATTTCTTAGGAATGCTGTTGTTGGTGCAAAAGAAGAACTCGAAGCCGGAGAACAATTTAATAATAGGTATTCTCGATACAGGTGAGCTTTGTCCATCAGGTGACAGATTAAAAAAAATGATGAAGAAAATCGGATGCCATTATGTTGCACTTTCCAAATGTCTGGTTTCATTAACCCCACAAAATTTGAATCTGGTAAGGATTTACATGGGAGCTCCCAGCTTCAGCGATCAAGGCAAAGGACCTCCCCCAGCAAAATGGAAAGGAAATTGTTCGGTAGCCCACCGGCTGCGATAAGTGTATCTCTTCACCTCAAACTTACATTTAATATATGAAAAACAATGTTTGAGTTCAATCAAACATTAGAATGCAACTTTTCAGTAACTAGTTTTTAAATCTGCAATCCCTGAGAATCATAGAATGCAAGTGTTCATTGACTAGTTTCTGAATTCCAAATCCCTGGATATTTTAGCTCTATTAAGGCAATTTAATTGCTGGGAATGTTTATGAATTGAAAGGTCTAGGAACAATGAAGCACATGCTCTAGGCCAATTAGGTATTAGAAGCAGCTTAGAAGGACTCTGTTATAATAATTCCTGTAGTGTGAATCTATAATCATCGCTGTTACCGATCAAATAAGAAAGATTGAAAGAGAATCGCCAATCCCTGAGAATCAGTGGTTTTTGGCATAAGTATGTAAGACAACCGAGGTAAAATTGCATCCCACCATACTGGAAGTGTGGAAGGCAAAATATGAACAAGTGAACTTATGAACGGCCAAATGCCAATTTTCATCAATCTTAAGCTCTAGCTCTTAGAAGAGGGCTCAAGAAAATCTTCCCATTAATATGGCTCAGAACTTAAGCTAATATGTGCATGCAGCAAGGTGATAAGGGCGAAGTACTTCAACCTAGGCAACACTAAGCTTAGCACGGAATTGAGCCCCATTGACAATGTCGGCCATGGCACCCACACATCCTCAACTGCTGCGTCCATAATGCAAGTTTTTATGGCTATGCTGGGGCGATTGCACGTGGTGGGGTCCCATCAACACGCATAGCCATGTACAAGGTATGCTGGGGAAGCAGCTGCAATGACATGGACCTCCTAGATGGATTTGACAAGGCCATAACTGATGGAGTGGACTTGATCTCAATCTCAATCAGCGGGTCCTCCAACAGTACTTTGATGACCCAATTGCTATCGGGTCATTCCATGCCATGAGTGCCAGGATTCTGACCGCATGCTCAGCTGGGAATGATGGTCCATATACATTCACTGTGCAGAATATAGCCCCCTGGGCCTTGACGGTGGGAGCTAGTACCATCGATCAACAGTTCAAGGCAGCTGTTCAGTTTGGTAATGGCATGAGATCTTCGGTAAGACAGTCCACTTCCTCCATATCTCTTAAAATGTTAAAACTAGTGATTTCACAGTCATAAAACTTCTGAATGGAACATGAAACTGAGACTAACGATTGTGTTTGCTTCTAGGGGTTTGCCATCAATACGTTCTCTTCAGGAAAACAAATGCTGCCTCTCACGAACGGTACCCTTGCTGCCAATTCCTCAAACACCCGTTATGGAAATGCAAGGTGTGAAAAGAAGAGACCAAAATCTTCCTTAGCATTTTTCTATGGAAATGATTATTAAACATTTGAAAAGATCAATTCCTCAAGGTTTGATGGTCCTTTGCAGCTTCTGTGACTAAGGATGCTAAGTGCATCCAAGGTGAAAGGGAAGGTCGTCTATTGTCTTGAGAACATGGGCCAAGATGGCATAATCAAGGATTTGGGTGGGATTGGAATGATCACTTCTAGTGACAATCATTTTAATATTGCATTTGTGACTGTAATTCCGGGAGCTACCGTCAACTCAAAGGAAGGAAAAGAGATAGATCATTACATCAACTCTTCAAGGTGTGTTTATTTCCTCCATCACAAATCCACACTGTTAAAGTTACTGGTAAAACTGAACATGATAACATGATCTATTACAGACAACTGCAGGTGTCTATATCGCGGACAAAAGTTGTCAATGTGACGGCTCCCTTTGTGGCTTCGTTCTCAGCACGAGGACCCCAGTTAATCAGTTCTAATATTCTCAAGGTATGAGTCAGTCTCATCATTCCTCTTGGTCCAAAAGTTTTTCACTCTGATATGATGTTTGTTCTTCATATTCACTATCCTCTCTGCCCATTAAAGCTTCTTAATATTTGGTATTTTTGTTCTTCAATCTCTCAATTCAGCCCGATATATTGGCACCGGGACTGGGCATACCAGCTGCTCACTCCAAGACTCCTTCCGTGACTCAGGATCCAACTGATTCTTGACATTCCATATTCAACATTCTATCGGTACATCAATGGCTTGCCCTCATACCGCAGCTGCTGCAGCCTACGTAAAAAGCCTGCATCCCGACTGGTCACCTGCGTCAGTTAGGTCTGCTCTCATGACCACCAGTGAGCTATCTAATACTTCTTTGATCTGG
Source organism: Sonneratia caseolaris (assembly GCA_900006705.1). Lineage (NCBI taxonomy): Eukaryota > Viridiplantae > Streptophyta > Magnoliopsida > Myrtales > Lythraceae > Sonneratia > Sonneratia caseolaris. Next base: position 882,212 of record CXYZ01012692.1, read on the forward strand.
TTAAAGATGGTGCACCAAATACATGCATGAAGAACTTTGAATGAGATCAAACATGAGTCATTAGAAATATACAGTTATCTCTTGCTTTGGATAATGAATCTGCATTTGACAAAAAAAACCTGGCCAAATATTTTACGTACATCTTTTTCTTTTGTTCATGTCAGCCACTCCCGTGAAAATCAAGGACAAGCTTGAGGAACTGAGCTCTGGATCAGGCCAAATAAATCCCGTAGAGGCTGCACATCCAGGTCTGCTATATGACATTGGATTAAGATAGGTCCATCTCCTGTGCACCGAGGGATATGATTACGCTTTGATTGGCCTGCTCATGGGCAGCAAGAAGAAGTTCAACTGTTCCACCCTCAAGCCAGCCCGTGGGGTGGATGGCATCAACTACCCTACGATGCACATCCAACTAAATAACACGGACAAGGTGATGGGTACCTTCTTCCAGACCGTGACCAATGTCCGGAATGGGAGCTCCACCTACAAAGTTACCGCAACACCCCCAAAAGGCCTTGCTGTCAAGGTAATACCAAGCACACTAAGATTTGATTGGCCAGGTCAGAAATGGTCTTTCAAGGCAGTAGTGGAGGCCACCGCTCAGAGATAATCTCTGGATCAATTGTGTGGAGTAACGCTAAACACACGGTCAGAAGTTGAATCATAGTTTATGTTGGCAGATAAATAAGGAGGAGCTTTCTGAATTTCTGCGCTGTTGGTAGGAAGTGTCTCCAATTTGTACTTCGGTTTAACTCGGATATGAATTAAATGTTGTATTTGAATCAGCCACATTTGGATCAATTACTGCGTTGTGTTCATGAAGCATTTCTCAGTTGAGTTTATCACAATGAAGGTAAATGACCAATATTCAACTATATGAAATAGCAAAGAGCAGTAAGATTGAATAATTCATGAAACATGACGGAAGAAAAGACTAACAATATACCTTTTCATGCATCAGTTCCTAGCCTATCATGCGTTAATTGAACAGAGAGAATCACAGGAGACGACTGGATTTAATTCTTATTGGTCTTTGGGACCTTTATATGATGAGATCATTCTTCTGGATGTTTTCCCTTCTGTTCAGAAGTGGTAATTCTTGAAAATCCCCTGGCCATCAGGGACAAGATGAAGATTGAGTTCCTCCCATTGAAATGGGACCTGAGTGGAGAGCGCCGAAATGTCATGTTTACAATTTGGAGATGAAATTATAACAGAATTGCAGAGTAACGACTGATAAAACAGAGCAGATTGGATATTTACATCCACTAATACAAGAGGTTTTGCGATCTTGCAAAATGTCTGGGAGACTTCCAAAGAGCTTCGATTTGGGCCCCAAGAAACTTAACGCCCTGCTGCTGAAGCTTCGATCTGGGGTACTCCTTGAGATTGAGTTCCTTCCAATCTACTATATCCAACCTGCAGTGACTAGCATTCTTTTGGAATATACCCAATCTCTTGAGATGGCACAGCACTGGTGGCAAGTGTTTTCAGGTCATGGAGAAGAGATAGTCTCAGACAGGACAGAACCCTTGTTTCCGATGACTGTCACAGTGTTTCAGCAACAGGAGCCCCAGACAAGTTTTGACCCTCGGCTTACTGAAGAGCACTTAACTGCCAGCCGATAAACGGGGCCAATGGAACGGAGCGCGAGTGCGATTGCGAATACCCGTTGTTGAATATGGTCCCTGTCAACGCCCCGAGCTACTCTGGGCTTCGATTCCGAGGTTCCCTACCCAACCGAAAAGCGTAAGAATTATCCCAGAATACCCCGAGACCGAGCGGGAGGGAGCTTCCCACAGTAACTGCTGGGTCGAATCTAGACTTGACACGGGACCCACAACAGCCGCGGTATGTGTTGGCCGGCTGCAAGTGAATCTATGCACACTGAGTTGAGGAGAGATTTCCCTAACTCCATTACGTGTGCACATGAAAATCAAGTAAGATTTGCTTCTTAGTGCGAACAGAAGATGGCTCTCGTTAGGGTTAGACAGGCTCTTCTTCTGGGCCTTTGGGAGCAATGGGCTTCACCAAAACCAGAGCCCATTAGCAAGACCACCACTGGGCTGCAAATCAAACTAGGCCCAGACTCAATCCTGTCTCCTTTTCTTCCAGCTATATATATATATATATAACCTGCAAATATTACTAAGTACTTAGGGGGAAAACAATGTCCCCATTAGAGAGTGACACCTGGAGCACGACCCGGGATGGAATCTCTTCGGAGCGGTCGGACGTTCACGTTATCTCTCGAGCGGAAATTGTGGAGGAGACCCTCTTGGATTCACCCATAATTTGGTTAGCCATAACTGCTCATCCATGACAAACTGTCATCGTCCACAACAAAAATATCCTAAAGAAGCGAACAACTCCTCGACAGTGACGGAGTAACCGGTTCCCTGGACCAGCCGGTCCGCTTGGCTCCCTCTCGGTCTCCGCCCACAGTTCTCGTGACCATAACACTGGATGCATATCAACATCGAATAATTACTCATCGTATTTAATCACCGAATTTACATCTCGATAACTCAAACATCGAACCCTTAATCTCAAATAGATCCGTAAATCTCCTTTTACCCACATGGATATCTTTTACAAACGTGTAAAGGGGAAAATTCTCCCGACCGACGTGAGGGCCCCCGTCCGCTCCGCTGCCATCCATGCCTCCCTCCGGGGAAAAAAAAAGGACAAAAAGACGAAATCTCAATTATTGAGCTGCTGATTATGTCATATTAAAAGTTGAAAAATTCATTATAATATGCACAGAAAAATTTACTAGCAATATGGCTAAAAGAAGGATTAAAAAAGAGCCCGGATTTAGATCTTGTGGGATTGGATGATGATGTGCTAACCGATCAATCTCCCGGATACTAAGGCGGAATGAATCGAACCATCGAGTACATGATGCCACGATGTCAATGTTGCTTAGACTCGGTTTAATTCTCCCTTCGAGACCCCGAATGCATGTTGATTCCTTCTAAAATGGACTGACACCAATTTCCCATTATTTTTTTGCCCTTTTATTGGCCGAATGCATGACATCAATTATCAGACAACTTGTACTGTCACCCATGTGGATGAGGTTTCTGGCAGAGCTGGTGGAGGCTGCGCTGTGCTTGTGCGCAACCCCCTATCGAAATACAAATATTTTTTTTTAAAAAGGAACTATCTTATTTTTAATATATTAAATAAAAAATAAAAGGAAATAAGGAAATACATATATTCATTAAAAAAAAAAAGAGATACTTTATTTAGTGACAGGAAAATCATTCTCAACCTGTTGGACCACCCGATTCCACGTAGTCCGTTCGTTCAGATCGCACGATCCCACTTAATCGACAGATCACTCTCTGTCCTAGCTATTCAAACTGCCAAACAGACTTGGTCAGTCGGATCCACCCTGCTCCTCTCCGACCGGTCTTCTCGATCACCCTTGATCGGCGCAACCACACCGCGGCTGGTCGCAGGTTGACTATCGCGGCTTCACTCAGTCAGCGTGACACGTTCACCTCCTATGCAATCATTCATAAATATCTTGTACTGCATAGAAGAATGTAAATTTTTCGGAATACTCCAAAAAGAATCCCATGTGTCATTAGGGATTCTCTCGTTCAATCTACTGGCTTAACCATCATATGGGTAAATTATGGGTGATTCCACCGAGGTTGGCTTGTTTGCAGGTCCACCCACAACACTCAAGGATTGTAGAACCGTTAGCTCCCTAAAGGAACCAAGCTCATTTCGTCTCCTGGCCGTACGGGTCTACCCCGAGAACCAGGACCACATCATTTAGCAAAATAAAACAATAAGATGACAATCTCTGCTCTGAAGAGGAGCCACCGAAAGCAAAAGGCAAAGACTACAACATCAGGCTACTTGACTTCTGTCAACCGTGTTCGTCATGCAGAAGGGCAACATTCTATCTCTCGATTTATGCACTCACGAGCCGTCTAGTGAAGCTGTAGAGTGTGCACGTTACCCACGTAATCTTGTCAAGTTGTTGTTGGCACGATCTGCGCCACATATATGACACACAATTCCGACAAGGTGAAACGCTGTTGAAAATTTTTGAAATGGAATATTGAGTGGAAATCAATGAGATGCTCTATGATTGCGTAGGCAGGTTCAAGATTTTAAGGAGACAGTCACCCACTCACTCACTCCGGCACCCGCTGGCTCCTAACCCCACCCCATCCCATCACCCAGGGCCCAGCCCAAGGCCCATAGAGTCGAGAATAAAAAGACACCTTTGCCCACTCCCCCACCACTATTAACCTCCGTGTCTAGAGGATGGCTCAAATAGTCAAACAAAAGCTCATAGCTCTCTTGGACTAATATGACAAATTGCGAGAAAAAGACTTTGACTTAATTGTTATTATTACTATTAATATCTCCCACATGAAATTAATATATTTTTAGTATCATTCTATTTTATTTTTCTATCTATAATTTTCTAAGCTACTTACCTCATCTCCAATGGAAAGAACATGTTACACACTAGCAACAAGTATTTAATTTTATCATATTGCATCAATAATCGAAACTGTAATTTATCGTACCAGTTGCCCTGCAAATACCCAACTGTTGCTCGCAATGCATTAAATTAAAACAAAAAGATTCATCGATATCAATGAGCATAGATAGGATCTCTATGATTCGAGATTCCGGGATGGTACGTTTTGCCAAAAATAAAAGCCCGAAAAATGAAAATTGTTTTACGATAAGGGGGAGAAAATCCATCGGCATCTCAAACAGTTGGTGGCAATTGGGTCATTTCATCTGCATTTTTTTATTTTATTTATTTTTTGTCCTCGGATTTCTCCCATTTTCCATTTCTTGTTATAAAAAAATGAAAAATAAAAATAAATAAATGGAGATTAGGTGGATTTCTCTTTAAAGCCAGTCTGTTCCTACAAGCAAGATTCCTCTCGCCTCTCCCTCATCCTCGAAGCAAAAAGCTCGAGACTTCGGTAAGGAAGTAGTAAGATTTAATTGAACCAGAGAGAAGGAAGGAAGTGGGAAACCTGGGTTGCTGCAAGGGGGGAGCGATGGATACTATCGAGCAGCCGCTGCAGCAGCCGCCGCTACCGCATCCTCAGGCACAGCCGCCACGGCAGCAGCTGAGCCAGCACCTCTCCGGCACACTCAGCTTTAGCAGCCACCTGTCGATGGACGACGAGGACGTGTCTAGGTCGGCCCTGTCCACTTTCAGGGCCAAGGAGGAGGAAATCGAGAAGCGGAAGATGGACGTCCGGGAGCGGGTCGTCTCTCAGCTGAGTCGGGTCGAGCAGGAGACCAAACGCTTGGCCTTGATCAGGGAGGTAATTTAAGTTCTCTTTTTTCGTATCGAATCAGCTAAAAATCCTTAGATCCCATCAGATTGCTGTGCCAGTTAGGTGAATAAGCTCGAAGATTTAAGATTTCCATTCATCAAAAGAAAAAGGGGGGAAAGAAATGTTTCCGCTGTTAATTTCGAGAATTTTATCCACGGAAGTTGCTGCAGAGCCCAGTAAAATATCCAAATCTCAAGGTTGAAGCTCTGTTTTATGGGAGTAACCTAAGAAGTTTCTTAAGGAATACCATTTTGCTGCAAGCACGTGATCTGACTGCTCTGTTTCTCAAGGATTTGAGATTTGTTTCTAAGCCTGATTGATGGTTAAACGGGTCAGCATACTATTACCACGGATAGCAACTTGGGTTTACCCTAATCTTACTTTAGACAAATCCAAGATGCCCTGACGTTGATGATAGGATCGAGATTCCCTTGGTCAGGGCAAGATTTGCTCCGGTTGAAGTGAAATTGAAGATGCAATAAATCTTAATCATGTTTGGAATGACACTCTACTTGCTTGAAATGAAACTGTAGGAGCTGGAAACTTTGTCTGATCCACTGGGAAAGGAAGTCACCGTGGTCCGCAAGAAGATTGATGCAGTGAACAAGGAACTGAAGCCACTCGGACAGATCTGCCAAAAGAAGGTTATAGCATTTCCCTTTAATCAGTAACATGTGGTTTCGTCGGTGCAACGACTTGATGTAATTGACTGCATATGGTTTGCCTCTTAGGAGAAAGAGTACAAGGAGGTGCTTGAGGCTTTCAACGAGAAGAGCAAGGAGAAAGCACTGCTCGTTAACAAGTTAACGGAGGTTTGTATTGTAGTCTTGAGCTCATTGAACTCCCTGAAATCTAGACAGGAGGAGATGAAGGAAGGATCCATCACTGCTGTGATGTACTCTGAACGATGTATCGATGGTTTTTCAATTGGATTGTTCTTGTTGCAGCTGGTGGGCGAAAGCGAGAAGTTGAGGATGAAGAAGCTGGAGGAGCTGAGCAAGAGCTTATAGAGTCCCTACAATGAGAGGCCGGGAATGAATTTCCATGGATGATGACTGATAAAATTAGGTTGTGGTGCGACTGTATATAGAATAGATGATATTGTTGTCTGTTTTGTATCTTCATAATCAGATGGGTGTTGTTCTCTTCGGATTTCTCTCTGTTGGACTTTGGTGTAATCTGTAGCTTAACAATTTGATGTGTCAATCAAACATTAACTAAAATTCTGGATGGAAAATTTTCTGCCTGCGAAACGGGATTTGCAGTACTGAGAGTTGTGTCGGTGTTTCAGCTCTCCACAGTGTCATTTTTTTTCCCCCTCTCTGAGAAGCTCTCTGCTGTGTTGTTATGGTAAAAATCCCACCTGCTTTATATTTATTTTTTTTCCAGAAAATAAAAGGGGAAAATCGGATGATCGTGTTGGAGATCTTGGGGGGTGGGAATTGTCAGATTAGTCAGATTAGTGGAGGGTCATATTTTATGATTCGTATTAGTGAATGTATGTATTGTTTTTCTCTCTCTTTTTGTTGGTTAAATATTCTAAGGCTGATTGCAATCAAAAGCTTAATCATTGTTGTTCAGATTTCCGATGAGCTTCAGCTACCTGATATGAAATTTTGCTTAGATTGGGCTTACGAGGTTAACTCTCTGGCAGGGAAAGATTGCTTTCTTTTCAACCTTTTCAGCTCAATCTCACCGTCCTCTGTTAGAACCTCTGGGTTCTTTGGATACGGATATTGTTTTAGATACCAGCAAAGTCACCTCTGGTGGCTCCATGCATTTTAAACCAGCATTCAGATTCGAGTGCCGTACACAAAAAAGAATGAACGATAGGTAGAATCTCATCTTTGACAGTCATTTGAACGCGCGTACTCGATAGTTCCTTCCTGAGTGTAGGCATGATTTTGGGTGAAAACAGGACCGTGTTAAATAGTGATTGAAACCCCAGCTTGGGATGTACGATTTGACCGAGCTCACAGTTATTTCCATGGCCTCATAAGAAAACATGCTCTTCTTTTTTACCAGTCAGAAGGACAGAGGAGTATAAAACTCGAAACTCTGTCTTGTCTTGTCCTTCCTTCCCTTCCTTCCCCTCCTTCCCCCTTCCTCTCCTCTCTGTTAGCGAGTTTCATTCTCAATTCTCTCCTCCTGTCACCTTCAAAACGAACTGGCTTTTCACCAATCTGGCAAAATAAGAAAAAAGGGGTTTTCATCAGAAAGAAAGGATCTTCAGATCTCTTCCCTTTCCACCTCTTCTCCTTTCAGTGAAAATGGTTGCAAAGCAGCTGCATGAACTGCTTGGAGAAGACCAAGAACCCTTCCTTCTCAGCTCCTACGTTGCCGATAGAAGCTTCCTCATCAGTACAGAACCTCCCGTCAAATCCCAGTTACGTTCCAGCGAACAGATGCCAGCGTCACTGAACTCGATACTCTCTGGAAATCTCCGTAAAGGTCCGTGCTTCTTCTCGTTTCCAGACTCTCCTGATCCCAGAAGGTCACCGTCCCCGACATACGTCAAACTCCGATCCACTGGGAACCCCAGCTCCGTCTTCCTGCACGTACCGGCCAAAACAGCTGCTCTGCTCCTCGAAGCTGCCCTCAGGATACAGAGGAACTCTCCCCCAAGCAGGCCAACGAAGTCGTCGAACGGACTCCCCCTGTTCCGGCAATTCGGATCGTTGCTGAAGAGGCTTACGCACCGCAATTGGACTAAGAAGGCGAAACAGAGGAGAGCTTCGGGTGGCTGTGCTTGCAGAGGCAGTGATGGTGAAAGTCGTCGCTCTTCTTCGGGATTTGAGGGAGGGTGGAGCAGCGACTTTGAAGAAGATCATGAGAATGTCGGGTTTGAGTCAAAGGTGATGGACGAAGAAGATGATGAGAATCGACTAGCGAACCCTTCCTCCGGTCACCGCTCGCCGGTAATTTCTTCACCGCCGGCATCATCTCCGATCCTCCATGAATTGAAGGTCCGCCAACTAAACTTTTTTCTTCTTTATGGAAAATGCCAACTGCATTTTATTATTTTAATCAACTAAAACATATATCTGTGCTAAGTTCCTAACAATAACATTACCCAACATCCGTCTACCAGAGATCTTTTACAATTCATTCCGTACACAAAATCTGGTAATCTGCTCATGACCCATCCGAGGCCATTATTGGCCTAAAAGCCGTCCCCAAATTAACAAAGAATTCTTCTTCTTCTTTTTTTCTGATGGCCTAGAAGAGTTCATCAATGTTTTTGTTGCCACCCTCTTGCATGTAACGCATCTTCCAGAATTGATATAAGAAAACATGTAAATTCAAGAAACTGACAAAGCTTGTCTCTGTCCTTTCTGCTGTTGCCCATCAATAAAAATCCGACAAGACCCTTTGGGTGGTAAAGTAGTTTATTAATAATATTATAACTGCCACCGTTAACTTTGTAATTTCTTCAATGATCTCCTATTAATAGGTCAACGAACACCTACTTTGATTTCCCCTTTTGCACTAATGAACAAATCCTCTTTTAATGAGTCCAGTTTGTCATTTATTGGTGTAACAGGACAAGAATGGTTCTGACCCTGAGACCTCAAAGAAACTTACGGTAGATGATGAGCAGGAGGAGGAAGGAGGGAAAGAACAGTGCAGCCCTGTGTGCGTTCTGGATCCTCTGCTCGAAGACGATGACCATGAGGAAGAGGACGGGGATGCACATGAACATGGGAACGGGCATAACATTGATTTCGATGATGAGAGCAGATTTGCCATCGAACAGAGTAAGTAGAAACCAAGTGATAACAACTGGAAATGAGGATGTCCCACGACAGGTTAGGTTCACGTGTGATATTCTTTTCGGGGTTTTCTTGAGATGCGCAGCAAAGGCCAGCTTGGAGCTTTCTGAGTTTGTTGTGTAGTCTCTGTCAAGAACCTATAGCTACAATGCTATACCAATCTTCTGATCTCCAAAATGATGAGCCATACCTTTTGTTTTTAACTTGGAAGGCTACGTTTTGGTACCAAGTTGGAAGTCCACCACCAAATGATTGAGCTGATATTTCAAAATCAGCATATCTCTCGTGGGCTCCTCATGGAGATTGACTCAAATGTTTGTGGACCCTTTTGTTGGCTGTAAAACATTTGCAGACATCTCTTCAGTTTTAGGTGATATGGTACTGAATTCTCCTGCAGCCATTGTCCCCCCTGAGCCGTTTGGCAGATTATATTTGTAGCTTTAGGTGAACACTGTTCATGGCAGGGGAAGTTTGCATATGTGACATTAACTGTCACAGAACAGCTTTTGGATCTTCTCTTTCTGATTCAGCTCCTTTGAATTTATTACAGTTTACAGGCTACAGCATTATCTTTCATATTCAAATTCTCAGGGATGCACTATGCAATTAATTCATGTTCTCTGTCCATGGACATTGTTTGCCTTCTTGTCAGAAGCCAAAATTTGGTCCGGAACTATACCTTATGGCCCACTGATCTCTCTAGCGTTATTAGTAGTGCATGGCAGTCGATTAGGGGGCTATTATTTCTTGCAGTAAAATTTCTTCTAATGTGAAAAATCCGGTGACACAAGGTACTGATTTTTTACCGGTTTCATGGAGTTGCAGGGACAAAACAGCAGCTCCTCTGCAAGCTCTACAGATTCGAGAAGCTGGTGGAGCTGGACCCAATCGAGCTCGAGATAAGTCGGCTAGAACTAGATGATGAAGAAGATCATGGAACGTATGATGAGCCTGAATACGCCCGTTTTCTGATTGAGGAAGAGAAACTCCTGACTGGTGCGACTAAACCCACGGAGGAACTCTTAGCAAAGGAAGGGCGGAAAACAAGTTTCTTTGAGGACCGAGAAACTATGTTGAGAGGGGTATGCAAGAGGTTGGAGATGTGGAAGAAGGCTGATTTCGATAGGATCGATATGATGGCGGAGCAAGACATGAGAAGTGATCTTGACGATTGGATCAGAAGGGACAGAGAGCCGCTAAGAGAAGCCCCTGCAGAGATTGAAGTTGCCATCTTTGGGTTGATGCTGGAGGAATTGGTGAAAGAGCTTGTCTATTTCCCATGAATACGCCGAGCAGGAAGATATTTTGAAAGTTAAGATCAATCTATCGACATGAATTTAGGCTCGACAGTTTGAAATATCAGAAGAAATCTAGAAAGAAGCCATCATGCAGCATCTGAAATAATCTCATATGGCTGATCAAGGCCCATTTTGACTCCATATACAAATATTCCTGGAATTGAAGCATCATAAGCATAAATATTGCCTTCTATTCTAGCTTCTATCATCTGGTCGAGTAGATCAGCAAGAGACATTATGCAAAGAAGATGGCCCCAGAAAACTGATAAGAGTTCACTGAATATCGCACTACTCAATCCCATCAGCATCTCTAGTGAGACATCCCATTCATGCTATTCTCGGATTTCCTGATCTAGAACCATCAGCATTTATCTTGAGGAAACCATACGGTGAAGCCATCAGACCTCAACACAGGAATAGCTACGTGGATTTAGAACAATACTAAGTCAAGCCACACAAAGAGGAAGAACAATTAACTCAAGGATGATCTCTAGTGAAGGGGGAAAGAAGCTCAATGTTCGAGACTCGCAGGAATATTGAGATTACTCCAAAACCCAGCAGCTAAGGCGCAATGGCAGATGATACAGACGATCCTTTCTCGAATAAAGAGTGCAATAAATGAGATGGCATTCCAGTTCTTGTACTATGACTGTTAATCAAACGAATGAAAGAATACAAAACTGGCTAGCTGTATAACGCCGGGGTCTACTTCTTCACGCCCTTCTTATTATCTTTGCCATCGTCGACATAAGCGGCTGCTTCTCCCAGCTCAATGGTCCGTATCTTGAACCAATCAGGCCTGAGCTCCTCGGACATATCGCCTTCTGACAACCCTCGAGATCGATTCACCGGTGCTGGATCAGTCGTTGCTCCTCTCGAAGCTTCTTGATCTTGACCATTCGTCATATTTCTTCCTCTTAACTTCATTTCCCGGTCCCTTACCTCCCCGGGGATCTTCTCCACATTTTCCGAGATGGCGTTCACCATCATCTCCTCGATGGCCCCTTGTTTGCCGCCTCTTTTTCCACTATCATCATTTGGCGTCCAAGTAGGCGAGTTCTGTCCGTCGGAGTTGGTGTGGAAACTGTGAATAGGTTTTGTGGGTCGAGGGAACTGGTCCATCGGCAGACTACCTTGACGCTCGGAAGCTACGAACTGGTCACAAGAGCTCCCGCCTGATAAGACCTGAGGGATACTTCTGAGTATTTTGGGAAGTGGAAAGACGGAAATACGAGAGGAGAGATTACATAATTAATGTTATTTGGTTTTTATTTATATTATATAATATTTTTAAATCAGATAAAAATACATTTTAATACTAATTTATGGTAGGTTGAGATCATTAGAGAAATTACTATTAACTTTTTAAAACTAAAATTTGATTATTTAATTACTCATTTAAAAATTTATACTTTAAATTAGTGACTAAACTTATATATATATCTCTGTTTGTGTGCGCGCGCGCGCATGGGTATCATATAACAGGCTGACATATGTTCTCTTTACAAGGGGGCCGGTTGACCGGTCAAAGTTCAATTTGACGGAGTCGTTACACGCGCACGTGAAATTCTGTTAATCACGCTACACGAATAGATTTGCTCAATCGGTTTATTGATTATGGAGATGCAATAATTCGATTTTGTCGTTCACTGTGAGACGTGCCTTTAATATTTTAAAATACAAATTAGTATTTTTAATTAATATTATAAAATGAATACGTCCACATGAAGTGTCAGCCCCACGCCATCTCTGTTCTCTAGTGGGCGGGACAACGATAAAGCTTGATCGTTCATTTACGCTACTAGCCAACATCCATGACCTTAACCAAATCAAATCGTCACTTGATTGATTTGAATGCTGTATAACCAGAAACTTCATTATACAGCAAAATGGCAAATTTACTACTGGGTGAAGTGTCATTATCGATCATCATGGCGCTTGGAGATCAACACCAACAGCACAAAATGAAATTCTCTTTTTTAAGGCACGACACTGAATGCGCCTCAAAACATTAGTGGTCATGTGCATGTACGTGCTGCTCCGAATGACATGTCAACTGTAAGAGCAAGAACAGAGGTCAAGCTTACAACAAATGTTTCAGAGCTTGCTGTCCTCATGAACAAACTAACTATCAATGAATAAATTGAGAATATATATGTATATGTAGTATATGCCATATTTATTAATAATTGAATATATATATATATATATATGAGAGATTGAGAAAATTCTCATGCTACCTAGTGTTAGTCATGCTACTGCATCGGGATTAAGCACTTCGCAATAGAAAAAGTGGGCGGCTGTATATAGTATAGTCATTTTCAATATATATGCTATATATATATATAAGTGGAACCATTATTTTACAGACATCTTGCACGATAGGTACATGGCATTCGACTAAGTACGACCAACCAGGCATGATACAATCCGTGCGAAAGAACACACAAACATCATCTATTAATTAAGCAAGCCATGAACGTTATTTTGATGCCGATCCCTCTCCATCCATGTTCCCATATCGGGTTATTTCTCCATGGCTTGCTCGTTATATTATTATATGGTAGATATTTACGCGTCATTAATTGGATAGATCGATTAATCAGATGGATTAAGGGAACTTCCAAAGGTTCGGGTCTCCCGCGGCATCGGGCGTGAAATCGCCGCCTGTGATGTCGAATCGGGGAGGGCTCAGAAGCATCGCTTGGGCCATGTTCGCCAGCATGCTCGGCGTGTTGAATATCATCTCCTCGTCCAGGAACTCCGGCCCCGACGCAGGGTTTCTCTCTTGCTCCACTGCGTTCCTTTGCTGCTGCGACAGCAAAGCGTCCCTAGCAGCCCCTATGGCGGCGGCTGCGCTCGCCGCCGCTGCCTGGATGTCACGGGCCGAGGATGATGCTGGAACAGGCAGGGTGGCTGCCCAGTTAGGGAAGTTGAGCTCGGCCTCACGGCCACGGAGGGCCAAGGCTGCCACGTCATAGGCGACAGCCGCCATCTCAGGGGTGGGGAAAGTCCCGNGAGGCGACAGCCGCCATCTCGGGGGGGGGGAAAGCCCGGAGCCATATCCTGTTGGGAGTCCGGGGCTCCCGGATCTCGGACACCCACTTCCCAGTGCTCCGGCGGCGAATCCCGTGATACACTGGATGGCGGCTGGTGCCACTGCTGCCAGGGCTGTCGTTCCGGCTTGAGTTTGAGTAGTACATTATCTTGTATCGGAGATAACAGGGTGGTGAGTTTGTGGCAGTGGAGAACGGTGGTGGTGGTAGTGGTGATGATCGGGGAAGCCATAGGTTTTATGGGGACGGAGATCAGGGCAAGCTGCGAGTGCAAAACAGGCTGGGGATGAAGATGAAGATCGGAGATCTGAAGGAGGTCTGCGGTGTAACCCAGCATCCCTTTGTGTCTAATTTGGATGTATGGGTTGGAATATGATAATTTTCGGGGATTTTTAAGTTGATTTTGTGACTGACAATGGCAGTTAAACTGAGGATAAAGAGCCAGCGGTTATACCTTTGGAGTGTGGACAGCACTACCTTAATTAGTCATCATAATATTTGATGACATTGGTTGAGTGAGGTCTTTTCAGGTGTGTTCTTCGATCCAATGAATGTCGAGGAAAAAGCTATGAGAAAGTCAGCAAAGGTTTTGCTTTATGGCATGTCTTGTGGGCAAAGAGATACGCTACAAATTAAAACACTTTCTTTTCATAAATAATAGAGCTATGAGAGTGTACAATAAAGAGTGAATGCATATATCGAATCGATTGCGGTGATTTGATATTTATTTTTCTTAAATAAAGTTTCTGATTCAATTATAATAAATTAATAAAATCCATAGTTAAAGTAATCTTATTTCTCAATAGATTAATACTATTTGAACATAACTAAGTTGAGTTGGATCTATTAAACTCATTATCTTAGTAGGGTCAGTCTTGACTACGGCCTACTTGGAAATTACATTCGTTCATCCTACACCATTCGATGAAACTAACCATACGTGTGATTAAGATACTACTATACACGAAAAGCCCTAGTTTTTGGAGTGGGGTTTAATTTGGCCTTCACAAATCTTGGATGGATAGTGTCCTTCAAGATTATGCAGTTGCTCATATGAACGGATGATTGATTTGGTGAATGGCAAGTAGCTACTAACTAAATATTAGCTTACTGTTCCCGGATCTTATGGCCCATTCATATCGGATTCAATAAAATCCCACGACTTTTTTAGTATAATGAGCTATGAATTTTATTGAAGGGGCAAGGCTGCAAATCTATGACCTCTAGTTTCGACTTTCTATAAATGGAATAGGGAGACAAGGGATAGCTTGAGTTACGGATGTCGTCTACAACCATAGATGTCCCCATCCGACGCCAACCGCACGCACGCACGCAGCAATATTACCATGAGTGCTCCCTTGACAGAGATTGCCACGAGAATAAATCACAAAGTTTGACAGCTATATAAGTGCGAAGCAGTGGTCGCTCGCCGTAACCAGCTAAATTGCATCAGGAGAATCGAGATGTCCCATACATAGATCGGTAACACAATATTGACGATCTAGGAGGAAGCTGAATTTGGATCATTTGTTAACTAGGGTGTATGTATGTGTACGTGACTCCAAATGGTCTTCTTATATCCGTTTCTCAGTCGTATAGGATGCTCATATTTTAAACTTTTCATTTATTCGGTTAATGTTCAGGTCATGTTTACTCATGGTTCTGTGCATCCCATAGATGTACCAACACAGATTACGGATCGATGATACGTGTAAATACCATATTACATTTACTTAATTGAAGGGGTTCGAGCTTGGGATTATGGAAAAGTCATAATTCATACTGAGTTGCAGAGATCTCGCAGTGCACATACTGACTGAGACTGAAGCTACCAGGTGAAGGCAATTAAAGGACCATTAAAAGTTTCAGCAACAACTCCAGAGACCAACGCGTTTCCATATTTACAGATATAGATCATTCTTAAACCAAGCGCCAAAACTCGAGTTATTCGTCTCCAGAATGGCGACCCCATTCTCAATCAGAAAACACAAACTATGCCCAAGTCAGTAAATTGTAGTCCTTGACATGGAGGCACTCTGTAGCTCCTTCCCCGAGTTGGCGTCGCCCTTGTAGGTCGTCCCAATAGTGGCTTTGGAATGGACAGATATGGCGGTCAAGATTATATCCTACGTCAAAATATATCTGTTATCTGTCCGTTAGCCAGCTTGCACCAGCTTGTAGGCGCGTTCTGCTCCTTCCCTACCAGGCATCGAGGTTGCTCTGCTGGAGGATCCGTCCGAACGAGAAGGATGTAGGGCTCCACTGCTTCTTCTCTCCAAGCCTGTTCACGGCATTGGGGATGAGGGTTGCCTCCTCCTCGCTCTGCCTGCCAGGCAAGTGAAGAAACCCATCGAATCCCTTTGTAATTATCTCACCACTGGTCCTCAGGATCTCGACCAGGCCTCGTCAACCTTGATACCGGGAAGGACTTTGCCTATTCTCAGAACCTCGGCGAATCTGTATGTGAAAACTACCATTTTGAGACCTCGGCACTAACCACACGTGGTATTCTGGTAGAATCTTTCTTCGAAGAGAGCATCATTCCGCTAAGGTATAGGAAGGTACCACGAGAGAGAGGTGAAGAGGAGCTCACAGAGGGCAAGCCTGTTTATCGCGGTAGTCTCAATATTGATGCTCGACGGACGCTTGTTGACTTGACTCATCGGCTGTGAGACCGTGAGAATTCCCTTTCCAGGGATTCCAACTGCCAAGGTAAGCTGCATTGACGACGAAATTAGGACCGGGCCTCATTTAGTACGAATGTGAAATGAACGGAAGAGAGAGCATGTCGGGTCCAAAGTCCAAAGGCACTCGCAATCCGCCATGAGAGCTCTAAGCCCTAGCTCTTTCTTCGACCCAACTTAAAGGACCGGGCCTGAAACAATTTCACAGAAAACTCTACAAGGTCGACGAGAGTGGAAGCTTCGAGCTCTGGCGCGAGGGGGATAAATTCTTGAGAGCACTGTCAGAAATCTACAATATCTTCGGACTAACTCGAATACACTACCTACGGTCGGCCTCATAATTCGATATCGTATGTATGGGCATCATAATCATATGAGATAGCATGTATATGCGCTTTGTATCCATCTACCTGTCAAAAGCTTTCTTGTCTTGAAGTAACCTTGGCAGTGTCTCTCGAAAGGAGCACGAATAACCTTCAACAAAACCGAAGACCGAGTCTGAAAGTATAGGCACGGAAAGTTGTTCCTCGGTGAGCGTTTGTCGACCCATCTCGGCTCTTTTCGACTGCGACAGCAAAAGTGCATCGCTTTTCCTATGTAGATATGTTGAGGAAAGCACATTCGAGCACAACATATATATGACTGAATTGTTAGAGTCACAGCATGCTTCACTTTCCGTCAAAAACCGAAGGGAGACGATACGTATGCGTGTGTGTGTATGTATGTATGTATTTTTGCTGGTTGTGTGCGTATGTACTTTAAATATGGCTGTGAAAAAAGAACATATAATTATGGAGGAGACGTCACTCATGGCGTCAGACACCATCGAAGTTCGTCCCCACTTTAATGTCTTTTTTTTTTTTTCGCTTGTACTCTCTCGCTCAGTCGTCGACATGCATCAACTTCTATTCACGTGCATTGATTCAACTACTAATCAACTAGATTTTCAGTAATTTATTCCTTGAAATTGACGCCACAGCCACCACTTTGTGTACAGCGACATGTCAACCGGAAAACAGAAAAAAAAATTCGCTGTTTCTATTAAACATGAATTATATATATATATATGTATGTAACATGTCCAGTTCTAAGCCGAACTTTAACTTTGGGTATTCAGCATTGCACGTAGAATTGTCAACAGAACCCCAGCTGCAAGACACTAAATCCCAGCCAGAATAGGGAAAAAGATTCCATGATATAACACGGCACACCACCACGACAAAAGGGATGAGCGAGCAAAGTCACTATAGTAGTGTGGCTCCCACCTTGTCAAAAGTTTCGGCCACTTCCATCAGGCATATCCTCCGGATTTGGTCTCCCCCACCCATATCACCAATCGCTCCACTCCGCTGCCGGAGTCTTTGACGGACACAAACCGAGTGCTCGTCAATTTGCGGCCAAACCAAATGCCGTCATCTCTCACGTCAGACATCACCATTCCTCCGTCACGCCCAATTACTGACAAAAAAAAATCTTGCCTCGAGCCGATATTCTCGAATTGGACGGATACCGACAGTCAGATTTATCCATCCGCGCTATTCTTTGATATTTCAGTAAAAAAAATCTCTTGAATATGTGTGTCAAGCGTGGAACTTCCGTAAACCCCATCGCCGGCTCATTGATAGGTTTTTTCTTTCCAATCGTAACGGTGGGCCAGCTGGCTACGAGCGGCTCATTTCAATGGACCTGAAGCTGGCCGATCCGAGGTCCTTGTACTGACCGGGGGCTACCTTATTTTCCTCCTCCGCCAAGTATCCCGTCACGCCCCTCCGGCTCCTCCAGCAGCAGTAAAACCCGAACACCAGTATCGCCCCGATGAAGGCCAACCCGACCACGACCCCTATCAGGATTCCAACACCGTATCCGATCTTGTAGCCCTTCGTTTTGTGTCCTCTCTCACTCGCCTTGAAGTACCCGATCTTACCCTCATCGCCGACATTCATGAGGGTCTGGATTGGGTAATCCAGCAAGTAGCAGAAACCCGACGCATTGTTATAGACTGCACCCCAGCAGCTACAGTTGCTGTCGCAGATACGCTCGCACTGCTCCAATGATTGCGTGGTCTGGTACCCCATCAGCTCCTTGTACGGCAGCTCCACCCCGTTCACCCGCAAGACCCGAAAGCCCTCGTTGAACCTTCCCGCACTGCATAAGTCGCCCGAACTATGCCCGCACGGACCCGAACGACGCTTGGTCGGGTTTTCCAGACAGGTGCAGCTGTCATTGTCCCGTGAGCACAGACCGTACGAACCACAAGGGCTGGGCAGCTCGCAGAAATTGGATATCGCCTGGTAGTCCGTCACCCAGATCGACCCGTTCCAATAGTACCCCTTCAGGTTCCCATCGTCTTCTAACCGGACTAGAACGAAAGAGTTGACCGGCCTCTGGAAGCTGCTGAAGGCCTCAATATCCACCGGCGTAGTACTGTTTTGGTACATTGCTAGGAACCCATCTGGGTTGACTCGGGCGTAAATAGGGCCGCCGCCATCGACTATAGCTGCCCTAGCCTCTAAGGCCTTGTGCTTCCAGTAGATTTGTTCTGTGTGTTGTTTGAAGCTTGCGTAGAGGCCGATGAAGTTGTCCCCCAGGCGCATCGTGTAGAGACCATTTGACGAGACGAGGGACATGTTGGATGTGAAGTTTTGGTTCTCGACTAGGGTATTTGTGGGAAAGCGCAGGCTCTGCCAGAGAACGGCCGGGGGGTCGCCTTTCTCGACTTGCAAATCGGAGCTGTTGAGGAGAACGAGCCTGTCCCCGTCCGTGTAGGTTGACCACAGTACCCCTGTGGATGGGTCCGAAATCACGAGGCTGCCATTGAAGGAAAGCTCCGTGTGGTCCGACCACCTAGCTGGCTCGGCCAGGTTGGCTGACCAGAGCGGCTGGGACGACGCCAAGTGGACCACCGCCAGAGCGAGCCCGGTCTCATTGACCCGCAGGAACCCCATGGAGAAGTTGCCCGTGGGATCGGCAAGCACGGGCTGGAAGGCCGAAGCCGAGCGGCTCGGCGTGGCTGTGAAGCCTCTGGGGAGCTCAGTTTCCACGGCTCCTGCGGCATTGAGAAGAAACACCCACGAGATCAGGACGACTATCGATGCTCGATGAAGACGAGCCATTTTTAATGGATATTGAGTTTTGATCAGAGGCAGGCTGAGGGATCGATGTATGCATGAAATTGCGCTATGCGTGAGATATATAATACCAAAATCTACATGTAAAGATAATGTATCAATGTCTATTACTTCATAATTTAATATACGCACCCCATAAATTTATCTATGTAGCAAGTTGAATATTTATAAATAATTTAGGTGATATTCAATAAAATACGTAAGTGGAAGGCAGGGCGTGCACCACTTTCAAGAACATAATATCTAACTAGGATCGAAGAAAGATAACCAAGAGAAAAAAAAAAAGCAAAGTGATGTTGCGAGTGGAACGATAATATTCTTAAATTGGATATTAAATATCTTTTTAAAGAAAATTAAATAAATATCTTTTTATAGGAAGTGATGCATATTTCATGTGTGATTTGTGTATTAAACGGGAGAAATTTCTGAGACGATTTGATGGAGGTTGCAACCATATACACCTTTTGGTGGCCAAAGAAAACCACATGTGATCTCAACACCCGAACGTGCTATATCTACTAGCCATAGTGATTGCATTGGCAATGTCAAATCTATCACTCAATGTTACGGGCACTACGCCCATATGGATATTGACAAGAAAGCTGCCTACCGTGTCTATGATTTCCCTCATCTCGTGTTGTTGAATCTTACCCGAAACATTACCCTGAGACTTGACTAATAACACGAGAGAAGAAAATGAGGGAAGAAAAAAAAAATCTACATCAAATGGGTTTTTCCCCCACCTTACGAATGACTAATAATCCAATCTCTAGAGTCAAGATTGACTGCCGGAATTAGGCCACCCTTTAGGCCTTAGCTATTGGCTAGCTATCAGTACTAGAATGACACATAATGCATCGTGTCCAATATCTGAGCACCCTTCGAGGGACACTAATTGGTGCAATTAAGTGAGTCATAGGTACTATACTGCATGCCTTTATTTGTTAATAGAAGGAGAGAAGAAGAATCCACCTATCTTTCGTTTGAATCTTTCAGCCATTGACAGGCCACAAGAGAAAGGAGAGCTGAGGGCTGAGACCTCTTTATCCGTTTATGGAAATTGAATTGGAAACGGGACAGCTACCTCCGGCCATAAATACCGGAGTGAATGAGCTTCGTGGACTTTCGAGAGCATCGATCCCGGCAACCGCTGACCTTTAAAGGTCCGACATGATAGAATTTAAAATGTGTGCATGTAAACGTATCCATGCAAGGGTTGACTGATCGGGCAACTTGGCAGCTCAACCGCTTTTATTATCCTTCAGCAGGAGGACACCGCTGCCATCGGGGCTGACATTATTATAGATCTTCCCACTCATCCCGAACTAACCCGCCACCGAAAGTCCAACCAACCAGCACCTCTTACTCTTGGTTGACGGCCTTATAATTCTACATCCACTAGATATAAACACATTATTATAATTCGTGTTCAATTCTGAATAGGTCACCTATGAGTAAATTGCGCAAACCCTCTTTAATTATAATGTTCGATTTAAACTAATTTTAGTGCAGGTGAATTTGGGATGTCGGTATAGCCATCTACTTGACATTAATGTGCCGATCGTTCTAGGTGGAATTTCATGATACCCGTAACTCCCCTTTTCCTTGTTAATGGAGATATGTATAAAAAGGGGCACGGTTATCTTGTTAATGGAAATTGGACTTAGATCTCTCGATCATATGTTAGGACGGTACCATTTAACTATATCCCCTTATTGGAAAACTTTCATTAATGTGGGTTGAAGTATTAATTAAGGACTTCACCTAATTACCATGTTAAATAATGACGATACCCATTTTTTTATTTTCAAGATTTTCTTTGTGTTTTATATTTATTTTTTTGGTGATTAGCCTTTGTTTTAACTTATACTTATAATAATAATAATAATAATACACGGAATCCAGAATTTCTATGGAAGACTAAATCTTCAACCGTGTTATTGCTGCAATCGAATTTTGACGCCAGTTGTCCTCGCTTGTGGTACTTTATTGCAATACGTAGAAGCGCGGGAGTTTGCCACTTGCCAACTTTAGCTGAAGCACAAACCCTACTGCAGTAGCCTCTTTTAATAGCATGGATTTCAAGAAAATACTTTACTTTTCCAATTTACATAAGTGTATGTTTGATGGGCACGGGATGCATTGATGTGCAATTGATGGGTAGAAAATTTCTTATACACTTATACTATTTTAATGAACTTGAATGTTTTTTTATACCCAAAAAATTGAATGTAGAGCCACATAACTTATACAGAACAGGGAATAGAAGGCAAGATACGGGTCTGTACCAACCCATCGCAGAACGAAACACTTCCTCCTCACACCAACCCTAACTCAAACTCACTAATCAAAAGAAAAATGTAGAAGCTTGGGATGATTCGTATGCAACTTCGCACGCGGAAAGCACATCACAATCACAGCGCAGTTGATAATGTAATTAGGCACGGAGCGTCTATGTCCACACAACTCATTAGATACTTTGAGTTAGTGGGTCGACGGGACAGGATTGAGGAGGAAGACCAGAACATCCATCTTGTCACATCCGGTAGCTATCTCTCGAATAAAAGTGGATGCCATGTTTTCAACTAATAAATTTAGGTAAATAACCCCCAAAAAAACAGAAACTATAGTTGCTTTTTCATTTTTAGTTTAAGATTTTTTTTTGTGAGATAAACATGCACAAACTTTTTTTGTCATATCCCATTCTTTATTTTTTTCCCGTCAAAATTACCTATGTGACACGTCTATTTATTGAAATATTGATTTTATCCCATTGCCCGTCATTATTTTAAAATTAAATAAGTGTGTATGGGTGAATTCATTCCTTCTTCCTCCTCCTTCCTCCATCCACGGGCCATGGCCGACGTTGGTCCAGTTCCTCCCCTCATCCATGGTCGGTCGCCTTCCATCCATAGTTGCATCACCGATTTACCCTAATTATCGAAATATCGATTTTACCTCATTACTCGTAATTAATCATTTTATTAGACTCAGCTTGAATTCCAGTCAATGTTCTAGGATGTAAATACGTTTGAAGTATAAATATTTTTAATCAACAAAATTATTCAAAATCATCAGCCCATTTAAGGGGGAAATCGATCGTTCAACCACCTTTAACTAATTCTAGTACCAGTTTGGTCGCTTTTTTATTATTCATTCCAAGACCTACGTCCCCTCAATCAGCTCAGACAACAACATCGTGGCCAAAGTGTTCGTCCTTTCAGAAGAATGCGCGGAAGACATTTGTACCTTCTCTATATTTTATTCATAGAATGAACCGACGCAAGAAATTGAACTACCGAATGCACCCACCATTACACGACAAAACCAAAGCTAATTATACTGTCAGCTCTTAATTATTTCTTTGTTCTCCCTTGCACCATCTGGATATTCGAGGAAATTGCATAGGAATGAGATGTGGTGATATTATCGATCCACTTTTTCCCCTTGATATTTAGTATTGGGGAGCTCGATGTTTCAAGGACTAAATTAGTTTATTAAAAATAAAACTCCAATAAAGGTAGAGTTTATCTATACACATGGTAGAAATCTAAAATTTTACATATATAAAAACGGGATATCAAGTATATTAATAAGGTTGTTTGAATTTAATTGGCGGTTGTGGCAGAATCTCAAAGCTGTATCTATATTCGATTAAGCATGGAGAGTAGTGTAATTATATGCACTTAATGAATAAACTGAGACGGGGTGTCAGGGACAGTGGAGGACACTAACACGGGAAGCCCAAAAATTAATCCTAGAACTAATTAAATTATTCTGCATGCATGTTATTATTGTTATTATTTAATGGAGAAGATCGTCTCCTCCGCTGAAAAGAAAATCCGCCAAAAACTGACAAAATTGTTTCTAGGGCATGAGCACGGCGAGCTATAACAGTGGCTTTATATAATTCGCGGTCGGTTTGTCGTATTGGAACGGATTTCTATGGTTTTGTCGTGTTTTTCCTCTCTCGAAACAAAAGGGACACTGATCTGTCTAACCTGGCTAGCTTCACCGTGGTGTGGTGGTTTCGCGCTTCCAGTCCTACACAAATTCGATGAATTTATTATTAGATTATTAATACCGTGCTATGCAAGTTGAAAAGAAAAGACAAAAGGGACATCAATTTCACTCGTCAAAAGGAAGTCTAAGAACCATCGCACATTCGATATAAATCACGGTATGGCGGAGACTTACTTTGTATGTTTCTGGTGGAAGTGGATCCCATATCCGGAGACGAATCAAGATGTGGCGTGACTCTCGCACTGATAAGAACACCAGCAGAATATGGTGGATCTGCCTGGGAGAAACACGTGAAGATTCCAAAGAAGAGAGAGTCAAACGGGACAGAGTTTTCCCATAATAATTGTGTGAATAGCTGTGAGGTCGTCAGTGCGCGTCTGGAAAATGTGGACAAGTGTTTGTAATATCAATGAAGGGGGGGAGGAAGGGAAGAGCTGTCCGGCACGGCAGTTCCCAGGGGTTGACTCGTTGACGCTTGTTAAGTGCAGATCAGTAATTTATTAGTTATCAGTGAACGAGTACAAGAGGTAATCTTGTCGAGAAGACACAATGATGCATGTTACCGTGCTGCTCTGCTGCTGTAGTGCTACTGCGTTGGTGATAAGTATTTCATCGTTTCGACGGAGCACAGCTCGACATTCTGGGTTATGGTTAAGTCAGTCCGGTACTTCTAAAATTCACAGATTTGAATCGTGTTAATCCACAAAACTCCCGATTAAGAGGGTTTTAAAGCTTGGAAGCCAGTAAACTATTTAGATAGCTGTGGTGGGGGTTATATATACCCACACACATTGGAGTTCTGTGTCCTCCAGTCCTCTCCCAGGCCACAGAACAAGAAGAGAATGAATCAAAGTCATGGGAAATCGCTGCTGCTGCTGCTGCTGCTCGTTCTCCTCATCGTCTCCCATTCATCTTCTCGACTGCTGAAGCCTATCAATTCAGGTAATCGACGACTCGGTGTCAGTCTAAAACTACCGGCCTATGCTAGATTTCTTGTATGCTCCTTTCCTTTTTCCGTGCGCATGGGGTCGAGCCGAAGTCGGCTGATCGAAGCAGAGCCCGAAAGAAATAAACAGAACCTGAAAAGAAAAAGTACGTAAGAATTCCAGTTTTTGATACAGCGGAATGAAATGGGAGATTGCTACTTTGGACTGCTCCATACGATGCTATAGGTTTTGTACTATACATCCCGCGTTTCTCGTTTCCATCGGAATTACCTGGGTCTGAACTTGTCTGTTGTTGCACAGCTGCGGAGGAAAATGGGGTCGTCTCTCTTGCGGCTTCAAGTTCGGGTGAACCAACGTCGACAGATTTCTCAAAAGTAAATAGTGATCTTTCTCCCCTTTCTTTGCATCCATTTCAGGCGTACAAGCGCCCTCCGTAACTGAAAAAGTACGCTGTACCAGCTGATTCATGGGTCTATGGATATTCTTTTGATGTATACACATGTATGTAACCATGCATGCAGCTGATGGGAGCAGCGGATGGGGAAGAATGTGGGGATCAGCGTCAGGAGGATGAAGAGTGTGTGAAGAAGAGGATGATGGCGGAGGCCCACCTGGACTACATCTACACTCAACATCATAAGCCCTGAGCATTTGAACTCATTAAATATATATATATATAACTTAGTTCGATCTCAATCTCAACCCGTCGAATAAATTAGATGTAAAATAGACGAAGAATACCCATTAGAGCTGGTTACTGGCACTGTTGGGCTCTATAGAGTTTCAGATTCCCTGGTTGCGAAGTCCTGGAGAGAATGGCCATAATTGAATAGCTCGACAACAAAGTATGGCATGGATCACGGGAAGAAACACAAGCGGCACTTGCTCCAAAAGCAGTGGGCCTAGCGTTTTCGGCTGTTTTCCGGGTTTTGGAGATCACGTGAACAGGAACTCTTCGTGAGTTTGCTTGGTCCCCTGTTGTATCGGTTGCGTGTGTGTCGTATATGCCATGCATGAACCAAAAATTGCCCCATATATACTGTTTTGTGGCATTACCCGCATGAGTTATCCAAGATGATACTTTGCATTCGAATATTATGAATGGAAAAAATTGTTTTGATCAAACAAAAATTTTCATTGCTCTATTAAGTGGATGATAATTCGAATATAGTAAACACCCGCGGAGTAAGAAAATTGTGGTACATATCAAATTAAAGAGTATGTTGGGTCATTAGTTCAATAGATATCAACGAGGGGCTGGCATGGAATTAATGGTTACGGATTATAAAAAATAATAATTATAGATAGTAAATGGAAGTGCGAACAGCTAGCTCATCACACGAGAACAACGGTAATTAACGTATAGGAAGTTAGAAATCTTCCAAATTTCCGATATACAAACAGAGCCTTGACCCGGCCCACGGCCCAACGCACTTTTCGCGCCATCAGCCGAGGTGTAAATAGCCTGATACCAAATTTAGGAGGGAAAGAAGCAGATGAAAACCGGCGCCATGGCGGCAAAGCCGGCAAATCGACCGAACACCTCAATCAGTAAGAGCTCTCACGCCAGCCACCCCTGGAGCTAACTCCTCCCTCAATCAGTCGATCCGTCAGGTACGACTCTGAGCTGAGATCCTGCTAGACGCTGTACTGAGTTCCTTACTATATAGTTCGGAGACACCACTCCATCGATTTGGATATGCTCTCTTAGATCTTATCAGAACTACGTGTCTGCTTTTAATTATAAGTGCGAGTAAGTCCTTTTTCGATTTGTGGATAGCTTCGCAATCTCTACTCGGATGCATTGCATCTGTTTGTATTGCATGCTCTGATTGTTCCAGTAGCCTCTGAAGGGGCACGCTACCAACGAGCTTATTCGTTTTTCCATCGGTATGGACTCTCGTGTGGCCATTTCACCGTATCTGGATCATCCTGTGCTTTTGATTTAGCAGCCACGTTCATAAAATGCTCTCCAGTTCATTCTCTCCCTCAAGCCGAAGGGCTTACGCAATTCCACTACTTATTCCATTGACAGCCAATAATATTTTCTAAAGAATCGAAGTCTTTACCACTAGCTGTAGTTACTGAAAAGAGTTAGCAATTGTCATCTCAATTTCTAGTATATAGCGAAGTCAAGTCTAGTAGTGTGTAATATCCTAATTTATCATCAGAATCAGACCTACCAACAAAACTCTGTTTCATCGTGCTGCAAGCCAATTGTGCGCGATCTTTCTATTTCAAAAGATGAGATTTATTTTAGCTCTTGAAGTTGCCCTTTGACTCAATTTAGGTAAAGTAAACGCCTCGATGAAGATAACATAAGCTTTTGAATTCAAGTGTGCAAGACACAATTTATTCACTTTGACTCAATTTATCTGCTTTGTACTCACCTAGCCTTCCTGAAACGTGAAATCTAGGGAAAGCAGTTGCTTTTACCGTATTCGGAGAGTGTGCACTCAATCCAGGGTGTTGCTATAGTGTTGGTCAGTGCCTGTCAGAGTCTGGAGTGGCAATAGTATGCCCGCTGGGTGTTAGTCAATTGATTTTGAATCACCAGTCAGATTCTTGAGCTAGGCTCTAGTTCTTTTTGCTTTCTTCGACTTGAGTTTATGGGAAATGATTGATACTGTTACGAAGCATCATCACCCAGACTCCGAACGAAAGCAGCAATTGCCTTTGTTTTCCTACTCGTCAGTCCTTGAATGTAAGATCAGCAAGTAGGATCAGCGTGGTTACGTTTTTCTCCTATTGATTTTGCAGCAAGTTTTCCTGTAGCTGTCTTGCAGCTCATATCTCCTAGATTTTCCACAAATGACTCCAAATATGTTGCGCATCTTTCACATTTTGATTAAATAATTGGTCAGTAAAAAGAGCTCTGATGTTGACAGCGATAAATTACAATGACCTGATTAATCACCTACACTGGACAATCCTGTCATGCAAGGATATCTGGCTCAAGAGTATGTCTCTCGAGCGTAGTCCAGCAACTGACATTCTCTTTAGTTCTGCTTTAACAGCAAATACATGGTGCCGGACCATCTGGTTTTCATATGAACACCATTAATCCAATTATGACCCGTCATCTGTTTTACCTCTTGTCCTGGACAGCTTACTGGCCGGAAAATGCAGCCTGGCCATCAGTGGGCGTGGTGCTCGTGTCTGCCTGTCAAATCCCCTCACACAAACATATCCTGCAAATCCATTGTCAGTAAAATATTAAGCCAATATAAAACAGGATTGGTTTTCCTTCTAATTTATATACTCAAGTAAGATACAACAAAACATATGAAAGAATCAACCTGTTAAGGAGTTATTTGGTTCATGAGATAATCTTAGTGGAAATGGAACAAGACTGGTGTTTATTTTGTTGGGAAAGGAGTTCTGCGGAGGCCTTCCCTTTCCATTGAGTTTCGGAATTCAACTTTCCTGGATCGAGAATCATCATCTCCACCACCAGGAATCAAAGGTCTAACGCTCCAGAGTAAAAATTATCTCATGGCAGCAAGGTTAAGTTGCAACCTCCTCATAACACGAAAATATGTTATTGTGGGTTGTTGCAATTGTATGTCACCCTGCTAGGCAGCTTGATTATGGTGAAATGTTGATTATTTCCATTATGGGGAAATGATCCTATCGTATTAGACCCTTAATGGGAAAGCTATAATTAGCTGTACAGCAAATCCTCGTACTCATATACATTTCACTGCAAGTAGATTAACCACTCACAGTAAAGTTTTACGCTGCAGCTGAAGTTGGGGGGAGGGGGAGATGATATTAGTTTCTTGAACCTTTTGTTCATCAGTTGATGTTGGACTTCTAGTAATTCAATAGGTGTTCCATATTGTACAGAGAAAAGAATAGAGATTAAAATTTCTAACATCAACACCAAGAATGGACTTTGCAGCATCATACCTCTCCAGAAGCAATGTTGAATGCCTTCAGTTGATAAACCTATAGGAAATGAAGGCAAATCAGATTCTAGTTATATTCCATAGATAGCGGCAATGGTCTTTTCAAACATCCACCTTTAAATATTGCCGGTATGGAAGTCCCAAAGTATACTGTTCGCCTCGGAAGTTTCCACAACCAATCTCTGGGAACATCAATGGGCTGAAGGCTGGACTCATGGTCCGCAAATACCTGCATTGGTCAGGCTCTACTATGAGGATGTGCTAGGATGAAATGTCCTGAATGTGGAAATCATTGGATAAAGACAA
This sequence comes from Sonneratia caseolaris, assembly GCA_900006705.1. NCBI lineage: Eukaryota > Viridiplantae > Streptophyta > Magnoliopsida > Myrtales > Lythraceae > Sonneratia > Sonneratia caseolaris. The sequence continues at coordinate 910,674 of CXYZ01012692.1, forward strand.
ACCTCATTTACTTGAAAATAAGTGCCATTAAGTGGAAAGCTCCCTCTCATAGCAGTCCGGCACGGTATCTAATAGATGGTAAATGTTATTCGTTAATATCCAAAACTAAATGGGTTTTTTCCCCAGAGAACTTTGGTGAAGTTGGGGGAAGTTGTGAAATGCACAGCCTCACCAAAATGGTTCCTCGAACAGTTTGAGAGTTTGCTTCCCGAATGCAGTGGCATGAGAAACATGTTTGGTCGTTACAAAGTGTACCAATTTCCAGGGAATTGCACTTCTGTTCCGGGGGCTCAATTGAGTTTGCTGTTTCACCTGGTCAGAACATCATTTGACAACCAAACATTAAGTTGCTGGGTTGTACTCCTAGTATATGTAGATTTGTTTCACAGCAAATGCAGCTTCACATGATATTCTAAATTAGGCTACTGTACAATGTCGATGCTATTCAATGACCTGGCGTCCAGATGGCAAGGAGGTATTTGCATGGATCATCTGGTTCTAGTTTATCAAGCTGCAATCAAGTATAGTTCATTAGCAAAAACACTAAGAAGTGTTTGTGATAGTCATTGTCATGGATATAAAAGAAACTTACCCCATCCAAAAGAGGATGCCCATCAGGAATTTCGTACCTGCATGATTGGGGAGAGCATTTGATGTGCTGTCACATACTTGCAAGAGCATTTTCTTATAATGTGGTATTCCTCTTTTACAGATCAATGTCCTTTGAAGAACAATTACTGGAAGAGCAGTTATCATATCTATAGTTTTCCAGCATGGCCGGTGACTTGTGTGCTTGACTTGCCCATCCCTTTTTTCTTTTTCATTTTTTAATAATCACAACTATTTACATATTGTTCCTCTAATATCAGACTTTCCATATTGAGATGTATTTATGCAGAAAATTTGAAAAGAAAAACATAAAAGTGGAATGGTAATTTTTACTTGGATTAGAGTGCTTGGTAATCATGGCTTGAAGTTGTATGTGTAAAGTTCTGATGATTCATTAAGTAATTCATGGAGAAGAGATTTTGACTTACACCAAGTGCTCTGTTCGTAGCCGATTCACATTTTTCAGCTTAGGTGCAGGAATAGATGCAGCTTCTGGGGTTAAAGCAACCAGGGCCCTTGACATGTCACCTTCTTGAAGTTCCATATTCTGCTGCATATAGTTCTGCAAATTCTGGGTGAACTCTTCAATATTCAGTTTTATTGTAGGAATTTCATTAAAATCTTCCATGTCTGTCTCGTCCCTGTCATTTTCTACAATCTGTGTGTTCTCTGGTTCGGGTGATGCAGGTTCTTCAACAATAGGCTCACAGTTATTTGCTCTATGTCTTGCTAATTGTTGCTGATCTGATTTATCTGCTGCCAGAGATGAAGGCAGCTGCAGTGGCTCAGGATGGACCTGGGTGGATATTCCTATCTCTGATGAACCAACTATGCTCCTCTGTTCTGGACCTGGCAGAGCAAGCCTTGCACTGCACTCAAAATCAAAACACCAATTCTTTCAAAATTTCCCGTCAGGTTAGGTTATTTATATGAGCTGCAAGAATATTGCTATTTCTTCCTCCGATATACTACTGTTACCTGAGTTGAGTGAAGGGGCCTACATTTCAAGTCTTGTTTATCTAGGTGGCCTTTTTTAACTTGAAAAAAATTTTAAATGCTAAAATTGTTGTTGGTTTTTTTTTTTTTTAAATTATTGAACTATGATGTTGAAGTAGACTTCTTGAGTGTCAGAAGATTGATATAACTTAACCTTGCAAATGCACTTGCAAAATGTCTGCATTCTCCTCTCATAGGACAAGCATTGCAATTTGGCCTGCTTTTTGTGCAGAAGACCTGCATGAATTTGACAACCCTACTGTTAGCTTAGTTCATAGAGATGACTGCTAAAAGATCATGTTACAACCTTTCCAAACGTTATCATCTGGTAATGCAGTTCATACCTGTCAATAAACATTCCAGTAAAGAATAAGCATCATACTTCATGCATACAAATTGAACATTCAAAAATTTCTTAAAGTGAGAGAGTGTTGCATACAAAGTTCTCTGGTCAAGCTTGCACAACCGTGGCCAGAGATATTTCTGAATAGATTCTAGAACTGGGTACCTGCATATGGCAGGAAAATTAGCTTTTGCATTTTGGAATCAATTATTATCGTTAGCTGATGCTCACAATTCTAAAAGATGCAACTGAAGTGACTCGGGCAGTGGCTGTAAAGGGACCCATCCCAGTCTTACAGCTATACGGCCAACATTTGTATCTACCTATTCAAACACGAAGTAACTGTTATCATCAGGATTTATATTGTGCATATGTCTGATTATTGCATTACTTACAGGGAAAGCAAGGTGGTGAAGTGTTAAAAGCCGCACACATTCAACGCTCTTCAGTCCCAAGCCTCTAAAGCTTAAGAGGAACTCTCTGCAACCATAATATAGTTATCAAAATATTTAAAATTACAACATAACCAACCTGATTTTCATTCTTCAGGAATTTCTTTCTTTGTATTTCAAAATTCTTCAGAAACTCTTTTGATGTAGTACGTTATACAATTCTTTTGTCTAATTTCCTAGCATGAAGAGACATAATGTCATAAATGTGTTTTTCCTTACTTTGCTCTGTCAGGTGGGATATCCCTTAGCCATTCAAGATCAACGCTCCCATGTTCTCTAACAAGTCGGTTAAGGAAATCCTGCATAATGCATAAATAGTATGCTCTGAGGTGAGAAGCCTCCTTTTACATGAATAAATTTGATAATTTGGCAATGGATCAACACCTGTATTCTTCCAGCAAGGACATTGTTCATTCCCCGATCTTTAATGGTTTGGGCAATCTCATTCACATCTGCACATCTCACTGCTTCCCAGTTTACTGAATCCATTGTAGCCTGTGATCTCGTTCTTTTGCTTCCACTGGATTCTGCCTGTTTTCTCAAGCTGTCCCAGTCAAATTCAGCTTTTCTATCCTTTCCTGCAGCACTTGCTTTTGATTCTGAAGCTCTTGTATTCATCCCATCTGATTCCTTGGAAGCTGGATGGACTTGCTCACTCAGGCATCTTTCTGCTGATAACTGATTACTGCTTTTTGAATGATTTAACGAATAGCCCTTTCGCTGGTTTTGACAAGAAAGTTTTGTCAAGCAGATACCTTCCCCTATTCTGTTAGCTTCCCTGAGAGATTGTACATTTGGTAAATTTTCAGGGTATTCAACCTGGTTTTTGGGGATTGTACTGCCACTGATCTGGTTGCACTCGACGGAACTTCTGGGAATCTCCTTTATAGCTGTTGTCATCTTATCTCCAATTATAGCTTCATTGATTGCTGTGACTTCATCATTCATCCTATATCCACTATCAACCTTATAGCTCTCAGAAGTTTTGCCTTCTTCTTTGGACCCTTTGGAGTATTCATCTTCCAAAATTGTGGATTTTGTTGCACTTGAAGTATCAATGCTCTGCCTTTCTCCTCCATGATCCGCATCTCTGGATTCTGTAAGAGCATTACCTGAGTTCTCATGGGAAGACATGTCTTCAGTTTCATGAGTGTAGGCTTCATTCGGGAATTTCAAGCCAGCCACCTGCAGAAGCTGCATAAAAGATGTAGAACCATCGGCTGAGCTTGTTTTTGACAATTTAAATCCGTTTGTTAGATCATCTGTCTCTGAGTTGTCTGAGGTTGACCCTTTCCTTTCATCATTTCCAGCTTTTAGGATGCTGCAGTTTTGTGATGAGACAGCAGACTCCTGGGATGAAACAACATCAATTTCTGCCCTCTGATCTGCATCGGCGCAAATGGATGCTGCAAAGCCTATGGTTGATCTGTTGATAACTGAATGATATGATATCTCCATAGTGTTTCTGGATGAATTTGGATTCAAGAAGTGACATTTTAATTCATTTAGAGATCTTATTCTTCCTGCCATGCATGTTAAGGATTCTTTGCTGTTGACAACCTCTATTTCATCATTGTTATCAGTTTCTTTGAGTGTCATAGAACTGCGGTCACAAACTGCAGGAGTTGGCATCTTCTCGCTCCATTTGCTTGTGTATTCCAGATCCAGCACGCATGCCCCTGGTTCATTGATCACTGAACTTGTTCCCTCTTCAAAGCAGTGGCTTTGCTGCGAGTTGGCAGGAAACCGCGCAGCAAGTGACATGAATGCTGAGCTGCAAAAGGCAGAAATACATTGGATTCATTCAAATAACAGGTTTTAGCATGACAGTGCAGGAATTTTATTTTACCTAGAAAGATGATCTGACACATTCTGAGTGAGGAAAACCCCGACCACTGAATCAACAACTGAACCTTTCCATGGTGAGAAGCGTCTATCACCTGTAAAGCAAGTGGTAAATTTCTGAAGTATTTCAGACAAGTTTCTGCAATCATACTGACCAAATCTAAGGTGCTCTTTCAGATGTCTAGTCTTCTTAATGGTCGGGATTTGCATTGCCACACTCATTTTATAGATTACTGTTGAAGATGTTCAGCAGCCAAATATTCTTGGTAAACAGTTTATTTCCATCCAAGTATATAGTTGAAAGTATCTTTTCCTTCATTCTATCTATGGTTCATTCAGTTAGTTCTGTCAATGGTTCATTCAGCTGGTTTATATCTTGCTTTATGGGAACTTCTTATGAAAATGCTTTCAGGGTTTGTTGCTTGATCTAGGGTTAAGGAGGTTTCTGATCTAGTGGTCTTGTTTATTTGGAGATCTATATCGTATTTAGCATTAGGTTAGGTTTCTTGTTTAGCAGGTTCCCAGGATATACTTAGCTGTGTGCCACATAGATGATAGTCTAGACTGAAACTGTTTATTTATATCTAACATAAACTGGATACATTGTTAGCATGGTCAGTTGCTGCAGGCTCTAGAGAAATAGAATCTTTGCTTACTTTCATGAAGCCCAGGTCCCAAGGAAACAATTGGATTCATTGAGAGGACTTGGTAAGTTTAAGTGTGAATATTCTTTTTTATTTTGTTGTCTTGTGTTGGAAATTTCTCTATGTCTCTCTTATGCTCCCCTCCTCTTTAACATTCATCTTCTCCTCAAGAACATTTTTGCTCATGTTGACAGGTTCAACTCTCAGAAAGATACCCTCATGTAAGCAGAAAACTGGGAAACTGGAAGGAGCTGAATCCATACCTTGTACAAGATGCATGCGTGCAATGAATGAATCAGTTCGCCCTTTGAAAACTCTACGTTCGTCCTCCCACCATCTAGCTTTATCTTCATCTGTCCCATCAATACCTTGACTGTTTATATCTTCCAATAAAAGCTTCCACACTCTATTGGTTTCTTCGTCAAGGTCAACTTTTGGCCTCGGTCGTCTTCTTGTGTTGGCACCTAATGAACCCTCAAAGGGCACAATAGTGCCATCCCTCTTATAGAGAACCAGCATGTTTTGGCAATCTTCATTTCCAATTCCATAAGGGATGAGTGCATTTTGCTCCTGGTATACAGTTATGCTGCTTTCTTTATTGATATCCAGATGCTCCAATAGTTCTACAATTGCATCGATGGGATGCTTCCAAAATATCTCTGGTTGATGACCTGAAGAAATTGAAGGTTCAATGGGTTGGAGCAAAATAAGTGGTCAGGTAGACAAATCCAAGGATCAAACAAGTCATATCTTGTATATACCTGGTGTATGAGCCAAGGTTCTGTGATGATTGTGATGCATGAGAACACTTCCATTCAGCTGTGTTGCTAGTGCCCTTGTGTAGGCAGAGTTAACCAAGGGAACTCTCTTAGTTCGTTTCTTTCTCGATAGGTTTGCATCCATCTCCATGAGTAGTGCTTGCATAGACGTACGAGTATTTTGTGAGTTGTCCTCTGTTGCTGATTGCTGAGAGGGGTAAGTTGGCATCACACAGTGCTCCATCAGTTTACTTAGTGAAGCTGAGTCCCGTACTCGAGTGAGGCCCCTAGATCTTTTCTTTGATGGCCTCTCTGTCTGAGGGAATGGTAGCAAACAGCCAACAGCCTGTTCCCTGTCCTGACTTTCTGTTCCATTTTCATGTAGTGTAGCTGCATGATTGACTTTTAATGAAAGAATGTTGGTTCTTTCAGCATTAAGAGAGCTCCTGATCCCTAGTCCTTTGACCATTTTCCCATTCATGGAAGATGAAGTCACAGATGTAGGGAGCTGTCCTTTCTCAGTCCTCTTTTTCTTGTGTATATTTGGAAAATGAAGCCAAGAGATTGACTCGTATGCTTGTAAGCTGTTGAACTGTACCCCAAATATGTTCATGTATCTGTTTGGAGTTTGCTCCCTAGTATCATAACATCTACTCGTCAATTCTGTTGGCAGCTCACCCTCAGTCTCAGAGGACTTGTTTTGACCTGTAGATATCTGTACGTCCACATGATCAGGTGCACCATGAGTATCCTGTTGGCTAACTCCTGGGACACTCACTGCTGATCTGGCACCCTGTTTCTCTTGCCGGAAGGAAGATTGTGCTGGGTTTGTTTTGCTTGGATCATGCCTCTCTTGAAATAATGCATCTTCACTCCGAGTGACAATCATGTTCTGATTGGGTGTGTGGGCTGTACATTGTGGCCCATCTCCAACCCTCACTTCAAATCCTTGATGAAGTTGATCATTTGCATGTTCTTCTATATTCTGGATATCCTGCTCCTTCTGTTCTGCAGCAGAGGCAGCTTCGTCAGCAATGGTTTCATTTGTTTGTGGTTCACTGTCAAAATTTAAGGCCCTCCTGCACAACTTCTTTGAGGGCTCATCTCTGTCTTGTCCGCCAGAGTCTTCAGTTACTTCTGTTGGTAAATTTGGATGTGGCTTCTCAATCCCCTTTCTCCGTACATATTTCCTCTTGACTCTTGTCTCTCCCTCTGTTCCCGCCGCACCTTTTGGTGTTCTCGGCTTTGGGGTCCTGGGCTTGCCCTCGGAAACCACCTTTGGCCTATGCTTCTTTCGCCTGGGTTTTTGTTGTGGTGTTCTACTCATGCTGACAACCTGATCAGATTGAGCCTCAGCAGCAGCCTTGAAAATCTCCTCAGCATATCTTCGGCCATCTAGGATTAACTGTCTTGCAGCATCGGAACAGTGCTCCTGGCTTGTTTGGTCCATTTCACCAAAATAATGTGTTCTAGAAGCCATGCTGCTCTGCACACCAAGGGTCTTGTCTGGGGTAATGGGTGCAAACTGTGGGATTGCTCCACCAGGTACTGCTTCTGCCCTTGTCCATGGAGGCAAAGTAACATCACTGGCTTGTCCTGGAAGACCTGTAAGCCCATCTTTTAGACCAAAGAAAATAAACATTTCCTTGTATCAGAATACATTCACCACAGAAGAAAAAAAATTCCACAGATGCGTGCAAATGATGGAATTGAATCTGTGTAGGAAATAATGCCTCTTGGCTTGGAATCAAATGTGACAGAAGCAATAAGCTGTCAACTACAGCTTCTGCAGGTATAGTTTGCAGTGTGGAAACTTTGTTCTTTATAAATTTCTCTTCATTCATTATATAATTCCCCTAAACATGTCATTTATGGCAGTTGCAGAAGACTGATAAGTGCCTGTGCCTTGTGAAGCTGATCTAATTGCATGCGATTGAATCAGATGAGATCGAGCTCATACTATTATCTAGGCTCCTGAGATGTATTCAACAGCAGCACCCAAGGTATGCTTAGTCTCCTTTCAAATATCGTCACAGCTTCAAATCTTACCTGACCATTTATGAGCATAGCTTTCTATGTGTTCAACTTTCATCACTGAGTCCACATTTTGCTTGTGGGGGCCAACGGTATTCAGTTCTGTGCGTACAATATTTCTAGTAGCAGATTTCTTGTGTTTTTCAAGTCGGGGCATGATTATATAATGTGACGGCATTTATTTATTTAAATATTTAAATTAAATTTAAATTAATATTATAATTAAAACTTTATAATATTAAAATTAAAAATTCAAATAAATATCGAAACTTTAATAGAAATATAAAAACCTTCTTGTGGGACCTACTTGTCTGTGAGTCCCTGTGGGCTGGCACAAATATCACATTCTTTTTAAATAAAATAAATATATACGATATCACGTCAATAAATCCCACCATATCATAACTAACTTATTCTTGGCAACTATAGAAAAGCTAGTTTCACTCACAAGGATTTTGTGCAGAGGGATCGGCTCTACGGCAAGAAAACTGTGGGAGGTCGGAGCCAGAGTTGAAGCTGCTAGAGCTCTGTGGATCGGATGGAAGCCAGTTGCCTTCGAACGGGGAGTCTGAGATGCAGGTAAAGGATCCATTCGGTGCACACTTGAAGTTTTTCTGTGACCTTCCAGTGACTGCGGCGTCTGCTAGGGCCAGGAGGCTAGAGAAAGGCCCCTTGGTGGTGGTGGCTAGGGCGGTTGGGAAACCCTTGCCCGGCCACAAGGCATGATTTCCGCCTGAAAGTAGGGCCTCAAAATTGTTAAGCCCCGCGTCCATCTTCGTTCTGCCAGTTGAACAGTGGCTCGAGACTGCATCTGCCTGAGCTTTCGGAGCAAATCCAGGTGGGAAGTCCTCTGAGTCTAAGCAGCCTTCTCGGGCTTGCTGATGTTCTTGCATGTCTGTGCAGATCGGCCCTGTTCTTGACTGAATGGGCTTAGTGGGGATCTCCTGGACCCAAGAAGCATGGTTTTGGAGCTCTGCTTCAGCTCCTCCTTTCACCATTTCCGTCGGGTAAAGTTTCTGCTCTTCCCCTTCTTTCTAAAATCTGCTCTCTTTCTGGGCCTTCCCTGCTGAGATCCCGAGCCCCATTTCATGCCGAACAAGAGAGGTTTAACATACAGAATCGGATGGAGAGAAAACAACTAAAAATACAGGAGCCAGAGAGGTGGAAATCGCAGATCACCTCTTAAGATTGAAGAAAACCTTAAAAAAACTTGGCACCCAGCTGAAGCTGTTACCTCAGCGAAGTAATTGCGCCGGGAGCTGCAAGGTGATAGATCAATTACAGTGGGGAATGAAAATAGAGTGGGCAATGAGTCTGCCGGAGGTCTGAATTGATCATGTGAAGGCCCAACCAAAATGAAAACCGAGAAGAACCCTCTTTGTTCCCAAGAAGAGAGAAAAACGAGAGAAGAAAACCAGCACAATACAAGACCAGTTAAAATACATAAAGCTCCCTTCAACTGTAACTCCTCTTTCCAGGTTAAAAGAAAGGCTGGGCTTTGCACCACCAGCAGCAGCGGCGGCATCGTTCTCAATTTTAATTACTGGTATGTATTCTTGTAAGCCGAATTTTTCCTTTTATCCTTTTTATTTTACTTATTCCTCTTATTCCTCCTCTTATCCATTAATCTCGGTCTTCCTTATAACGAAAAGTTTACACCTAGATGTTAATATTTTATTCCTCGTTGTTATAATTGGAGAACGCGCTGAGATATATTAATATTGCCGCGGAATATCTGGCGGAGTCTTCACTCCTTTAGCGTTAGAAAAGTGACACCGTCCGGGGGCATAACCGTCCATCCATGTCGGGCCAATGACAACAACTTGTGAGGCGTCCCACAGGGCCCTGGGGCACGTGAGCAATGGAATAGCAAAGTTCCGTTACGTGGCCGATGAGTCTTGACATTTGGCACGTGAGACGTTTGGACATTGTCAAGTCAAGAGTAGGGTCGGGATTGGTTTTGCTCGCACGGCGGTCACGGCGACGTTAGTGGTCCCCCCCTCCCCCTCCCAGCAGTGGAGAAATGCACGCTTCCCCTGGATGGTACAAGTCTTCCCTCTCTCTCGTTTTTTCATTAAAGTCTAATAGATTCTGCCTATATATATTTCACGTGCATGGCTCATGCAGAAGTTTTTTATTAGGAACTTTCTGTTATTATCTTATTAACCTTTTCCGTCTAAAGGTTCAAATATCTTCAAATATCCATTTACTCTCTCTTCCTCACGAGGGAGGTCTACTCTCAAATCTTCTCTGATCTTCCCTTTCCAAGCGCTAATATAATGGTTTGACACCTTATTCTCGATCCCATGTTCTCTCCTGTTGTAGAGAGCCGTATTTGTGTCACCCTCAAATGCATTTAGTAACATATAGATAGAGTGAACGACCACTAGTCTCTGGTGCACCTTGATAGAAGACCCAATTGTCGTTAGTAGTACGACTCCGCTGCTTCAACCTTGTCCCCATGGCTAGCCAAGCTACAAAGAGATCCCTTGGGTTGTGTCTGTTGTAAGCTAAATCGGCGCATGCCGTCGGACCTTTGGTTTGTGCAGAGTTTATGTCCCCCGTCCCAGCCTCTGAGAAAAACGAAGGCCAGGTGAATGGTTTCTGCACAGTGGGTCAATTTATATTGTATGAATCGATGGAGCCAGTTTACTATCTTTTCTCCTTGAAATAAAGTATTGGGATTGAGGTGATATCGTGTGAATGGAAAACTTTATGATGATTAAGAGTTTTTATTCTTTAACACACTGTAATGCTGCTTGAACATAGATAAATTATCATATCTATTAACTCCTGAGGGTCCTAACGCTTAAGTCCCTATACCTGTAAACAACAACAGGGCTTCTTATCTTCTTCGAAGATTAGTTACGGGGGGACTTTGAAAAAGAGAACGATTTCTCATACCAAGAAGATAGGACGTGCCAATTCGTGTCATATATCACACTCTGAGCATCTGGAGTGGGCGGGGGTGGGGGAGATGCGAATTAATGCATCTGGAGTTTCCGAAGTTAAGGAGTCGGTAAGTCGTGTGGCCGCTTCGTGAATTTTCTGAGGTTGGAAGCCCTAAATTCGTTCGTTCGAGAGCGAGCGAATCGGCTCGTTAACGTTCAAGACGGTGTTGGCGATCGTGGATGGAGGGGACGGGCATGCGAAACCCTCTCCTGATTCTATCAAACAGTGGATTCGGTGTGTCTCTGGATTCAAGTGGCACACGGACAGAACATTTGCTTGAAAAGGTTTTAATAATTAGTGAATTGATCGAGTTTAAATATGAACCTTTGCTCCAACTATCTTTGAAAAAATAAACAAGAAGAAGAAGAAAAATTGTTATGATTCTCTGCCAATTTGATCGTACTGATTTGTCGGGTCGCCGTGGCCCGTGAAGGAATCTTATCTTACCCTTTCCTGAGCACCCTCCGCTTCTCTCTCTCTCTCTCTCTTCCCCATATATTTAAGCGGAATTTAGGGGACGACTGGGCAATCTTCCACGTAAATTTGGAAAAATATTTGAAATGGTATGTGCGTATCTTATTCCAACTGGCCCTCTTAAGGGCACGCACGCCTTGGGATGACGGTCGGGTCGTTTTAGAAACCCCTCAGCCACAGCCAGCCAGCCAGCCAGCCAGCCAGCCAGCATTCTATTAAAGTCTGAGTAGTTGAAACTTTCATTTCGGTGTCTGGAGAGACGGATTAGGATAATAACAGATGATGGATACATTTGTCTTTGTCCAGTCTTCTGTCACTGGGAATAAAAAAAAATCTAGAGCCCAGAGAGAGAGAGAAAAAAATCTTGTATTTCTCCGAGGGCATCGTTCCTCTCCCTCGGAACAATCTCACTCCAAAGCTCCCACTGAGTGGAGCCGGGCCCGGTGCAACAACATGACAGATCGGGGGCTTCGGGCTTGAAATGGGGCCGTCAGCGGCACACGGGAGGGACGCTGGCTGCCGCGCGTTGTCCTTCGCTGGTCCCGGGTTAGATTTCCAACGGAATCCGCCATGGAAGTACACATACTCTCGGCCGCGGACAGATTAATTAAGCAAATGGAAGCTACGATTACGGATCGGTGAGAGTTATCATTTCCACCAGTCAATCAGTCAGTGCGTCAGTCAGTCAGTCAGTCACTCACACCCTTAAAACCAAAAAATAATAAATATATATATCAAGTAATTAAACTCAATAAATATGAATTTTTTATGGAGGTTATATATATACATATATACATATGTATAGCTTTATCCATGTCCATCGCATCCAACAGTTTGACTGACTGGGTATCTCGTACCATGATGAAGGCAAGAAAGCAAAAGAAGAAGAGGAGAAGAAAAAAAAACAAAATTGGAAGGGACGCATGCCTTCCCCCCTCTTTTTCCTCAATACAATTATGGTCTGTTGGGTGGGGCCATAATTGTTTCTCTAAAGTAAAAATAAATAAAATTAAAAATACAAGGAAGAAAAAGAGACAATTGCCAAAAAAATGGAGGAAAAAATATACTGGACCACCCCGGTGATATGAGAGAGAGAGAGAGGGAGAGAGAGAGGCTTTGAACTCATTTCTGTATCGAATATGCCACCTTACTCTTCCTTAATATTTAGTAATAAAATGAGCGATTATGATATGATTCTTATCCTGTAGTCTCCTTTGAGGGTCTCGATTGTAATTTCCAAAAATTTTTCCCCCTGATTCTCTCTTGTAATTATCTCTATGGACGCTAGTACATCTCTATACGCCACCCAATGCGACAACTTTTACAGTTTATTATTGGTGTCTCTCTCTCTCTCTCTCTTTCTCTCTCCCACCCACCAAGCAAGCAAGAGGCAGTGGTGTGGTTTGGTTTGGTTTGGTTTCACTTACCGTCACCACTTCTTAAATGACAGCTGTTAGCAGCAGCCCCGTCACGGTCTAGTCCGACTGAGCTCTCTCCTTCAAGTTCAACGTCCTTACTGATTGATTGTTAATTTAATAAAATGCCCAAGCCTCCCGTCTAGGATAAGGTTGCCTTGACTTGCTCAAGACTTTGAATTCGAGCGTCTGACCGCGGACCCCCGAGGGCCCCACCATACTTCACTTCGATATTGACAGTAGAATCTCATCATAGCAAGGGGAGCAAAATCCATAAATAGAAAGAAAATCATGAATGGATCCGATTTCTTATATATATGCTCACAAAACAGGATCTAAAATCTCTCGAGTTATCTGCTTTTGATTGGGGCACAGGCGACTGGCGATGCAGAATCCTGTCACGTCCTTTGTTTGTTTACTCTGTCAATCTGCCAAATATAGAGGCAAAAGAACAGAGGTCCTGCCTAAACTCCTGGCTGACCGTGACGCTTACTAAAAGCCAATAGTTTCATCTGCCAAGCCAGACTGAAAGCAATAGCAAGTAAATGAACGCGAATTCAGATCCCCCATCCAATGGGCAGCAACATGCAGAACAATGAAGCGATAACCCATGGAACATGAGAAGGATAAACAGAGGATATGTCCTTCTCCCCCCCTGGCCAAGATACGAATAAGATACAAAGAAATGCTAGTGTACAAACAGGAGCAGATGGGTCTTCCTACAATTTGACGTCCTTGATGAAGTTTCAAGATCAAGTGCTTACCGGATAAAAAGTCTCAAGACAGCTGCTAATAGATATAGGGCAATATCCTCCAAGGGACTAATTTCCGATACTCAGCCCATATTTCTCTGTACTTCTCGGCACAGCGAGCTTCATCCCTTCTTTCTCTCCATACGAGTAGAATAAGAAGGTATATGGGATAGAAGTATGGTACTGGGGAACTGCAGACGAGAACAATTCTCAGAATAGGTGACCAAACCTGAAATTTTGTTCACATAAAATGTACAGATGGAGGGCTTATGTTTCTTCACCTTATTCCGCAAGGCAAACTGAATGAGAGGGCCAGCAACAAGTCCCCAAGGTAGTTACAGTGCCTTGCAATCCCCCTTCAACCAAAAGGGCAAATGAGTCATGGAATCTCATGGTTCATGGCATTGTGTTTATACGGCTTTTTGAGAAGGTTGACTTGAAGAAGATCGTCATCTTACCAATAACCAGAAGCGAGCAACTTCCCACCAATGACCTTTGGAGGCTGACCCCAGATAAGAGCTTTTGGGTTCCTTTTGAACACGTGCTTTTGCTTGTTAGCTCCTCGAAAAACTGCATACCTGTCCAATTTTTGTTGTGACAATCAGAATATTTTGAGATGTCATAACAGGCAAGTCCGTGCTATAGAACAAAACAGTATAAAAAATATTGAAGAGTGTTACCCGAGGAGAAATACGAGACAATTTGCTATAGCAGCTGTTGTTGTTAGCTCTACATTGTTCTTCAAAAGCCACCAGCCCTGCATCAGAAATGCTAAGTTAGTCCATCATAGAGATTTATAAGTTAGTATTTCTTCACTTGACAAGTTTAATGATGTAGCTGCCTCATAGTTGGGGATGACAATGCTTATTGGGAAGTTACCCTTGCTCTCACAAGAGTACCCTTTTCCTTTGATTCTTTTTCTGGATAATCCACAGCACAATTATGTGTTCATCTTCACCTACACCCTACATTATAATTACTTGCCTGAATGCTAAATGTGAAAGGGATCCACACTAGATCTCCAAAGACCAGCATAAACCCCAATCTCTCCGCAATAATATCCCATCTGTAGAACATGAGAAGTGATGATAAACAGAAAATAAATGAATAGGCAAATTAGATTCTCTATAAATGGATAACAATGTGTAGGTGAATATTTTCTTCAACCAAAAGTTGCTGTTCGACAATGCAGAAACAGGTTAACTCCAAAAGGAATATCACAAGATGCAACAGAGAATAGACTTACGTGGAGGTCATGTATTCCTCGTAGATAAAGTAGTCCACAATATATAGCTGGAACAAGATACCTTAATTAAATTTTGTAAAAGTTGAATGTTTTGGGATTGAGTGGACTGGTAAGTCACATTACCACACAGAAAAGCTGATAGAGGATCATAGATTGGTTGAAATCAGCGCCTAGAATACTTCTTGCTAGAACTGATAGATTGATAAGCAGCCACCCCATCATCCCTGCTCGTACAAAGAAAAATCTGCAAAAAAGTAACATATAGGTGTCATATTCTGCAAGTTCAGATTAATATATCAGTGCAGATGTAGGCATATTCTTGTTTGGCGCTTGAGTAGTTTATGACCAAAGTACATACTTGAGGTCTATACCCATGAACTGGGGGTTTAGTTGTATCCCGAACCACCTGTAAGATTAGTATAGAGGCTCAGGTACAACACACAGGAAATAAACAAAGGTGAAATTTCATTATCGCTAGATATACAATAACATTAATCTCTCGTACAGAAATACACACATCAGTAAATGTTAACAGACATTTTAGGACACAATGTTTATTTTGTTCAAGATTTTTCCAGACATAATGTGTTCACAGAGCAATCCAATTTCCTAAATGCAATCATAAGGAAAAGGCAAATTGACTGTAAGTATTATGTCTAGTTTCTTAAGATTGGCTTGTTCTTTTATTAGGAGACACCTTCAGCCACTTAATTGTGTATATAATGCTCTCTTCAGGTGTAGGTGAACTAGAAAATGACCAATATATTTCAGATAGATGAAGTACCAGTCATGAACAAAGTTTCCAGAGATATGGGGCTTTAGAGAAGAACTCTGACTGGTCGACTTAAGACCAGCAGCATACAGGACGAATGTCACCTGACATTTGGAAGTAAGCCAAGTGAGGAAATTTACTGAAAGCATATTAAGAACAAAACCTTTGATAATCAGGAAAGAAGGCACTGCAGTACAATTGACTGTAACATTGTGAATGAATATATTCTTCAGAGCAGTCCATCATCTCAAGTGAGAAAGTGGAATGGAGAACAGTGAAAAAAGGATATATGGTCAACCCATCTCCTTTGAGTTGGCAAGGATCAAATACAACTTTCTAGCATGACTCTATAATTATAACATCACAAGTTCTTTATCATGACAGTCATTAATTCTGTATTTTTACTAAGGCTAAGTCTGCTAATAAGATCAGAAATTTCTATTCTTTCACAAGGCGTCCAATTGCACTGATGTGAGCATCAAGAGGAAAGATCCAAACTTTTCCATTGCTTACAAGTACGCTGAAAATAAATGTTGCTGACAGTAGCTCAATCCCTCTTTCTGCTATTACCTGCAAAAGATCAAAATGGTAAGAATTAAGTCCTGCATACGCTCTTAAATTAATATCGTTCTATTAGCTACTTATTTAGAATTGGTAAAATTTGGACATGAAGCTGCAGTTCCGTTGGCAGCTCCACAATACATATTTAGTTGGAAAGGAACTGCATTACTTATTGATGAAAACTAGAACAGTTGAAAATCCCATGATTTGAAAATTCAGAAACAGAAAATAGGCATGTGATAGCTGCTCAACCCTGGTTCTTCTATTATTAGACTTGTGTTAAGATGAAGAAGGCTAAAATGATGAAATTAGCTTCTAAGCATTCGGTGAACTTGGTGTAAATTAAGAACAACCATTAAAGTCATCCTCATTTTTATCATCAAACTCATTCTTTGTATCTTGTACGTATCACCAAGAACATGAACTGATCATACCATACCGAACAGCCTACTAGTTAAGTTAACAGGTCTGGAAAACTGTAATATGATTAGTTCGAAAATAGCTGAACTTCACACACTATATCATGAAACTGAGAAAATGCAACTACATGAATGGAATACATACAGTGGATTCGATGAAATTCATCCATGAACCGAGCCCAAGTAGCCCAACCAGCAAAAGGAGTGATAAGAGCCCTGAAAAGTTAACAATGCCGGGATGCCAAACAACAGTTAGCCATCATATCAGGAGAAGATGAAGAAAACACAGGTCACACAACAACAATGCAAGGACGCCAAACAACAGCCAATCATTGTCATCAAAATAAGGCGCAAGAAATGCCAAATTACATTTCCACCCCAAGGAAACATCTTTCACGGAAGTTCAAGAGGATGAAGAAGGAACACGGACCGTTGCAGCGATAATGGAGCCGGCTCCCATCCGGCAGAACAGCACCGGGGACGACCTTCCCGGGCAATATGGATCCGACAACGGCCAGGTAAGCGAAGAACGTCCCGAGTATGGCAACCTAACAGTATCGGCAACAATGTTGAAATCACAAAAAGCTGAACAGAAGAGAGAAGAACCGCAATACTCTTGAGCGAATGGGGAAATGGGAAGTGATGGCCCAGAGAGAGTACTTACAGAGGTCCATGAGGGGATTAGAGAGTGAAGGGTGACCAAGTTCAGATCCATACCTTGACGGGGATTTGACTGAATCAGAGTGTGACGGACGGGAGATTTTACCAAGTAGTATGCAAGCTTTGTATTTATGTTACAAATAAAATCTATAAGAAATTCACAAAAAGCTGCAGGTTTGCCCGAGTGGTTAAGGGGGAAGACTTAAGATCTTCTGCACATAAGTGCGCGTGGGTTCGAACCCCACAGCCTGCACTCAGTTTTCTTTTCTTTTCATTTTTTTTTTAAATTTCCAGTTTTCTTGATTCACTCTAACTTTTTTTAATTATTGCTTGGAATTATCTTGAAGGATACACTGTTCTTTTTCTCTTATTAGCTTACATCTTCTTTGATTGTGTATACGGGTGCACGCCACAAACAGATTAGTTCCAGAATGTGATCTAGGACGACCGAGAACGAGGTAGATCGAGAAGAATGAAATCGGGATATCAGCTTTACTGATTTCCGCAATGAAGTTTCAACCAATACACAAATGAGGAGGGATCAAAAGGAAGAAGAAATTGAAAAGAACACTGAAGTTTGCAACCTCTCACAAATCACAGACAATTCCCCACTCAGGAAATGTCATTCTTCATCATCCTACTTTCTGAATCCCAAAAGAATAAGAAGAAAAACCGCCAGATCCTTGTAGTACTCCCCTAAGTGCAGATTACAAAAAGGAAACTCTTGTCTTGTGTGTATGTCTTCTCTGGGATATTCACAGAGGGCCAACCTGTACCCGAAGCCGGTCCCGGGTGGGGTCTGTTGAATCACCGGCACAGAGCTCTTGTGCTGGACCCTAAAGAAGAATGGGCAGACTTATTTCCTCCTCATTTCCTGAATCGATTTTTCAAGCACAAGTAGCAAGAGAATGCAGCTCAAATGTACCACAACTTGGAGGACTTATGATGCCTAGAAGAGAATGTATATTGAAGAAGGGCGGCAACAAGAATCTGAGCCACTCGCTCTTTCTATGCTTTCGGAATGAATGTACCAACGTATCCGAACCCCATGATGAAGAAGGCAATGGCTTGAGCATAGAGGTAGAAGAAGTAGTGGTTTTTCCCAAAGGCAAGATCGTAGCACCCGCAGAAGAAGAGGTAAGCTCCGACCCCAAGCTCAAGTAAATGGAGCCTGTAGATTTTGGTGAACACTGACTGAAGTTAAGATGATGAACAGGTTTTAGAAGCTCCTCGAAAGAGAGCATTCTGTTGCAACTTACAGCATAGTATTCATACCTCTCGCCAAACCTAAGACGAGGCTTTTTATGCGCTTTGTTGGCAGCTTTGCCCGCCTTGAGGGCATCCCCGAGTTTCTCTGTCACGATCCATTCATTGACTCGACCAGCTTCGAGTAGGCCAATGAAGGTGGCTTTAGTCCGGTGAAGGGACATGACGTTCTCAAATAGTATCCAGAAAATTAGCAGATGGAGGGACCTGAAACATGAAAAACGCTGTTACATCGACTCTGTTAGAACACTGAGTCTTAAATTCTTCTGCTCATTCTTGAATGAGAACCGACCTTGGAGTTCCAACTGCATTGAGGATAGTGATGATGGAGGGGATATACACAGATCCCCACTTTGGGACAGTGACTTCAGGGACCAAAACCGTTGCCGGAAGAACGACACAGTAGAAGACAAACGTCACGATGTGTGCAACAATCTTCCTGACAATGAAGAAGCTGTAGATAACATGCACCTTCTTCCACGGTGACACTTTCTGCAGCACATGAATATATAGCAGGCTCTTACAACTAGTCCAATAAGATTGGCTGGGAGAAGAATGGTACGAGAGGGTTACCTTGTTCCGTATGATCTCCATGACCATTTTCCTGAAAAGGTTGGCAGGGCCACAGGACCACCGGTGCTGCTGGTACCGGTAAGCCTTGAACGTACTGGGCAGCTCGTTTTTCACCTATTTGCCAAAACCAAACGACATTAATACATGAGAAGTCACTTTGCTTCGATGTAGAAACACAGAAGGCAATCGAATCTTCAGTTCCATAACTCTAATTGTACATCTCAAAGAGTGAAAAACTTGGTGTAGAGAATATATGACTTTATATCCGGTTTTTAAGACATCTGTAAACTCGAATGCAACTGATAAAGGAGAAATATACCTTGACACCGCCAAGGTAAACGAATTTCCAGCCCCTAAGGCTGGCCCTTACTGCTAAGTCCATATCTTCCACTGTTGTCCGATCCTTCCATCCTCCGGCCTCATTCAGGGCCGAGATCCTCCATACACCAGCCGTGCCTGCATCAGATCATATCGACGGTAAACTATATTCAGTCCAAGTGTACCCAACGAGTTTCAAGTGCCATGACATTGACATAGTCAGGTGTTAATGCCCGAGAAGAGCAGGAATCATACCAACGGCATTACGATTGCTAATATCAATGTCTGTATTTTGACATTAGAAGTATGTAAGAGAGGTGAGCGATTTGCTGTTTACCGTTGAACCCGAAAAAGGCGTAGGTGGAGGACCCGACTTCCTGCTCGACGGTGAAATGGTAATCCAGTGACATTTCTTGCATTCTCGTCATCAGGCACTCATCAGAGTTCACTGCCAAGAGGAGACAAAAGTTAATCTAAATTGGCTGGCACACCGGCCGCCCGCTGGCTGTTCAACGATCGTAATCATAATGGGCTTTCGTCCAAGAAAATAATAATGATAATAATAATAAAAGACAGAAACACAGACGACATCATAAGATGATCCTGCCGTGTAAATAAATGTCGGTGGTGGTGGAGGAGTCGGACAGTGACAGCGGATGAGGTCCACCATTAAATATTGCACATGCAGATGCGACTGGCCCTTTTAGACATCAATTCCGAGCAGCAAAAGCTGACTGCCACCACCAAACGGCTAACTTTTTGAGCGTTCTAGTGATCGTGTAAATTTCGCACGTAATCACATTACACAAAAAAGTTCAACATGAAGCATCTTTACGATCAACTCGTGAACCTTATTTGTGTGCACCCCGATACCATCATGATGTTCTTACTGATAGCCAACACACTGTTCAACAGAACATTGCCGGAAATGGGAAATGATCCATCCTAGGAGAATCAAACCCATTAACGAAAATAATTACATGAAAAAACTTATACTATAAATTCAAAAAATCTTAAATTTAAATTATTCGCATACAATATATTGAACTCGAATCTACCTAGGCTAGGCAATCGCAGCCAACATTATCGGATCAAATTATGACAGACACCTACAACGGGTAGCTCGCACTAGATGGCCGGCACGTTCCCCCCCAAAGCCCCCCGATTAGCAATAATTTGCACGTGAATCATAAGGTAACATATAGTAACTATATAGGAAATTTCATCAATTAATCCACGTGGCATGGAACGTGTTGTCAAACTACATAGTCATTAGTATTTGTCTAGTCATAATCGAAAATAGAAATGGGGGTACGGTTCGTATGTGTGTTTAAAAAAGGTGCAAAAATTACTGGAGGACACGTTATGGAATTCTATTGGGCCACGAATGATCAGAGCCTCTTCGCCACATGTTCGAGTTCGACCAATCTGACTCCGAAGCCATGGATGGCCCTTATATGGGTGGGTAATGGGCACCTGAACTTAAACCACCGACAGTTTTTGAAACATCAAAGCCAATTTTATTTTGATTATTATTATTTTTACATAACCTAAAATACAAATCTATACATCCTATTTACTTACGATTATAAATTTTTATTCTTCATTTTCAGTTCAATTTTAACTGTTGCAGACCATCATCATGTATATGCCTCCAGCATTTCACATTGTCAGACGAGACATAAAGTAGAATTACCATTAAATTGTACACATGCTACCCTCTGTGTTTACGGAAAATGAGTGAGTGATAATAAATCCAGAATTCAATCCACTGTACTGTGGTAGTTGCGATCTAGTGATGGGTTCGGTTTCGCAACTTCGATAAATATATCTAGTGATGACCAGCAGTGCATTCAATAGCGCGGTCCCACCGTGATGATGTATGGTCGAGACGGCTTCCGGCAAGATCTGGTTTCGCAACTTTGGTAAAAGTACGATATTTTGTTTTATGGGTAGGCGCTTCACGTGATGTGTAATTTAGACGAACCTAAATTAAGCCAAAGCCCCGACTAAAATTAAGTAGAGATGTTAGTTCTACGTAGGGGGTTTAGGGAGGATGTGGAGGAGGAGGAATCAGGGGCCAGGAGAGAAAGCGGGAACTTACCGAACTTCCAACGGGTCTGAACCAGGGAGATCTGCGGGTTGTGGACGAGGAAGGGGATGGTCCGGCAAAGGAAGTCGGACTCCGGCTGGAAGTCGGCGTCGAAGATGGCCACGTAGTCGCAGTGCTTGACGTAGCTCCGCTTCATCCCTTCCCGGAGCGCCCCGGCCTTGTATCCGTTCCTGTTGTCCCGAATCTCGTACTTTATGTTCATTCCTTTGCTCGCCCACCTCCTGCACTCCACCTCCACCAAGTCCTGCACCAGCAGAAAACTCGCCGGAGCTCGATCAGAGAAATTCGGAGCGATATGGGAAACGATTTGATAATTACGATAATGGGTTCTTGATCTTAATGGGCTGGCTTGCCTTGATCACCGGGTCGGTGGAGTCGTCGAGGACCTGTATGATGATGCGATCCGATGGCCATGAGAGGCCGCAGGCAGCCCCGATCGAGAGCTGGTAAACCTGCATTGGCGATTCAGCGTCGAAAGAATGAAATGAGAACTTACTCAGAAGGAGACCAAGGAACAGAAGCTCGCTTTTTTCAGCTCTGTTCTTCGTTATCAATGAATGCGGCAATGGTTAACGGATCACTAGCGAAGCAAATGAAATGACCTCTTTCTCATTGTACATGGGGATTTGGACGAGGACCATGGGATAGGCCGAGTTCCCAAGCTCGATGTCATCCTTCATCGGCTCCCATTTGTACCTCTTCTCGGGCTTCCTCCCAAACAGCTTCACCAGAACGATCACGATCGCCATGTAAACCCTCTCGACGAACAGCATCAGGGACATGCTGAGGCAAACGACCACCGCGAGCCTCAGGAGGGGGACGATCAACGGGGCCTTGATCTGAGCCCATACTGTCGCCAGCTGCATCGATACATCGTCCCTGAGGAGCCCCGTGGTGTGAATCTGATCCATTCTTGACACCTTCCCCGACACAAGTTCGGGCAGCGAAGAAGTTCTTGAAGTGGGTGCTGTTGCTGTGGAGGCTTAGATCTTAATGGAGGAAGAATGGCTGGATCTTCATGGACTTTTAAAGGGGAAAAGGGGGGGAGGAGGGTAGATCTTCAAGGGGAAAAAGAGAATGAGAAGTGCAGGGATGATTTTGCTTCCTGTTCAAGCAAAAACAGAGCTGGGATGTCAGTGAGCAGCTTAGGAATTGAAATCACCACGTAAAAGGCTGAAATTGGAAGCAACCCACTGACAGTGAAGCTCTTTGATTCCTCTCTAGCTCATGGAACGGGACACAATGGCACAGTTTGTGGAACAAAGAAGGTTGCCTTTAATCGTTCCTGTATGGTTTCTGCTTCTGCCCCAAAAATAAATAAATAAAAACAGAAGCAGAGCACACATGCACAAATGTGGAAAACAGGCAGAGAGAGAGAGGGAGGAGAGGAAGAGAGACGAGGAGAATGAAGAAACAGAGGTAACCAATTTGAGAATTGAGAGGCGAGGGACACTGCAAAGATGCCAAAGAAAGGGTCTGCTTATATATAGACATCCCTCTTGGGCTTCTCTCTCGAGTCCCCCATATGGCTTACATACTAACCTATGAAAAAGTACATATTATTTTAACAGAGGAATATGGAGATAGTGATTGCAGTTTTCTTAATCTACGAAAAATATTAATATCATAATGAGGATTTCCTCACAAATTTGGGATTATTATGGTTGTTGGTAAATACATATTAAATTGTTGGGCCTATGCAATCCAATCCGGTTCGACAAACCCGAATCGGTGTGGATTGCGTAGGAGAGAGAAATGCCAAATTACACTGAGCAACCCATGTTAATGTCTGGTTAATGATAATATATATTCACCATTACAAGAAAAGAGAACGAAGACAACGGCAGCGGCAGGTCGATGGCTAGAACCAGAAATCGACATAAGATTGAGAGCCAAAGGTTCATTCACCAGGATGAGACGCTGTAGCACTTCGTGATCAGCATAAACCGATGCTCCAGCACGAGGTACCTAAAGTCAAGATGTCAACAACACGTTCCATGGTCTAATGGGGAAGGTCACGTGCGTGTAGATCTGATTTCTGATTTGCATAATCTCAGGTGGGGCTTTTAGACATTAAGAGAGAACGAACCTGGCGGACCAAACAGAAGAAGATCCGAATCGAAGTCCGTGTTGGCTATATGGCCTCTCCGGTGCATCAACTCAACCGCAGGTGAGGGAGAGCACGTAGAAATTTATAAAGAGGAAGAAGAGGACAGGCAGAGGAAAGGGATGTTCTGGAAGAACGTTTTGTACACCGACAGATATGTGTTTACTCTGCGATAAGAGAACTTTTCCTTGACAAATTAATTTATAGAAGGAAATTAAGAGAAAAACTTAAATCACAGAAAAGGGAATAAAGAGCAATATCGTCAACGTGAGTCTGGGAGAGCAATGACAGCCTCTTCTAGTCTGTCTTCTGTCTCTGGAGGAGGAGGAGGCTGGTAAGGTAAGTGAGCTGGTCCCGTCTAGTACCACTCTCCAGTAATCACTTGCTTACTGAGGCATAAGAAGATCCCAGAGCCCGGGTTCGAACCGGATACTTGAAAGTGAGCCTCGAGGAAAGAGGCTTCATGAAGATATCGGCCGATTGTGATGAAGAAAGGGAAGAAAAAAAAATCAGATATAATCCTAATCGATACAGTAGATATTTAAGTTTTAATTCCTTCTACTCTAATTCTCTCCCATAATTTAATAATGCAGCGAACTAATAGGTTTACCGAGGCGGGGGGCCAAAAAGGGGTCTGTCTCGTTTCAGCGCAGCTCCCTTCCCGTGCTTATGTGGCCGCTGGTTCGCCGTAGCTCCACGGCTCCGGTACCGGGTGCCGATATTATTGTTGTGGTGGTAGGAGTTGGACAGAAAAAGCGTCAGCCTGTAATTAATTGGTTCATTTACTGATTGCCCTGTAGGCTGTACTGATCACTATCAGTGCTCTTTGTGTACCGCGGATCGAGAACCCAGGATGCGATCTAACACACACCGACAACATGGGTCGGACTGAATCAATACTCTTTTTTCTTTTTTAATCTTACGTAAAATTTATAATTAGAAAAAAAAATTGTATTTTATTGGACCGACAGTACTTGAACCAGAATCATTGAGAGTAATCAATAATATATGCATAAGTTTACCATCCTTGAATGAATTAGTTTTTTTAAGAAATTATTTTCTAATTCTTATTTCGTTGGAAAACATATATCAGGCTGTAGAATTGATTAATAAGGAAAGGCACAATCAATGGCTATCATGAATATCTTCCCTGAAAGTTAACCCCTAAATTTTTTATTATTAGAGGCTGAAGAGAGAGGAAAGAAAATGGATAAAAATTAAATTTATAATTTTTTAGTTATTAAATTAATATTTATATTATTATATTATATTAATTTTATGGAAAAACATTTTTTATAAATTGAAAAGAGATGCATATAATATAATATAGTACTAAACTAACTTTCTCAATCATCACCTAATCCCCCTAATCCTAAGTTGAAGCTGTCACGGGCAAAAAACACAAAAACAAAAAAACAAAAAAATCGACGGTGCGATCAAGTGCGTCGAACCCATCATTGATTATAAAATAAAATTCATCTATGAAATGATGTTTTTCCTTAACGTAAAAACTTGGATATGTTTTCAGCTTATAAAAATTGACTTGTAAGTTCTACCTTTTGAAACATATTCACATACGTCAAATGTTGCCACGGTGTACTTATGTCTCGATCGATTGCGCCCAATACTCGACCATATCCACATATTTATATATTTACTATGTATATTAAAGTAAGTTACATGCATCGTCCTGATTAACTAATGATCAACTAATGATCGTCATCACATTTTGGTTCAATAATTATTTCAGATTTAGTGCAACTGCATTTTGAGTCATGGATCTCTCCGCCTTCCTCGATTCATTATGGTCGCCTGTCTGAGAACGCGTACTTGGGTACAACTTCGACGGCCGCTTCCTCCAATTTCTTCCGTCGATCATGGAAGCCCATCTACACCCATCTTTAATCTGATTAAAAATCGATGGATTCAATTGAAATTTATATAATTTAAAGTATAATTTAATTATTTTCTAAAAATCGAACCGATTGAGTGATTATTTACTAGTTGAATAAATCGAACTCATTTGCGTGTTCTGATTTTAAAACTATGGTCCTACCCTAATTAGAACGGAGAAGGTCGTCGATTACGAAATGACTCGGGCAGACATGATGTTCCATCCAACATCGTCTCCCGGAGCATCCGTTGAGAAGATTTTTTGGTTCACAAAGTAAACTTGTTCAAACGTGCGTCGAAAATTACACACGTGCCCTACCAAACTAACACGTGCTATTTCTTTTTTCCCTGACTTTTGAAGCATTTTTCGAACTGGGCACCGTACCTTAAAAGATTTGACCGACACCTTTATTTTAATTGCTCGTTACTAGTATGACCGTGTACAGCTAGGAAAGTATACCAACACGATCTCATTTCCCCTTACTTCTCCACGATTTTGAAGTAGCAGTAGTGCACGGATTAATAGGTTTATCCGAGTTAAGGCGGTATGATAAAATTCGCTGATAATATGTGTTTGCATGCACGAGATTGTATCTCAATTATTCAATGTCTGTGGACGTTCTTTTCGTTGGTGTTTCGTGTCGGTGCGGGTCACTATGAGCTTTTTCTTTCTGTGCTCGATAATGCTATGGTCAATTTTAGATAATCATGTACAGGTGTCGTCCATTCCACCGACGCCATTACTCCCCTGACAGCAGAATCCATTAATCAACATGCACATATGCTCGCTTGCCCAGCTTTCTCATCATGACAGTGGCCCAAATTAGATATAAGTTGACTTGGCCCATGAGCAATCTATAGAGTTATAGTACTGAAACTGCTCCATTTAGCTGAGCCTAATGGGGCCTGGTCAGCCTAGATAGTATATGCCTGAGAGCCTGGCATTTCAATTAAGATTTGGTCGACTCCAATGCAGCTTCATATCGTGAGAGCCACAAGGCTCATGGCACCTGGCTCAGTCACGAATGCATAATCAAAATTATGCGACTCAGAAAATTAAAAAAAAAAAAAAACTGGCTTCGGTTTGGGGCAGTTGATTTGAAGATCACATGGCCCTTCCAATTTCAGTCGAGGATAAGTCGTAAATTGCAAAACAGTAGAGAAAGTCAATTTTAACGATGACTTTGTTAATTACTACGAGAAATTCTAATTAATCCTAAGTACACTACATCTCATCAATTCGGTAAAGCCAAAGATTCATCCACGACATATGGTCACAATTTATCAGCCTCCACAGACACACACCTAAGATCAATCCACTGAAGGATCACGAAGCACAGACACGTCATTTATCTCAGCTGGAGGTGTTCTCTCGGCCGGTGCATGCTCAGGACCGTTCCACCCAATGCCGTCAACAGATGCGTTCCTCGCAGTCTCGTTGTCGCTCGTGATGTTTACTGGACTGATGATCCACCTGCGTTGGGGTAGGAAACTGATTGCCCTCTGGGTTCGCTGGATGGATAGGAGCTGAGCCAGGTGCACCGGGAGATGCAGAAGCCGGGGCATAATCCCGGTGGTTCTTTCTCTTTTGGATCTTGAAACCATTTGGCATAAAGCTCCCAACCACAACCTGGTAAACCAAGATAATAACAGATAAGAGCATGAAAATGATGCCAATCTGCAGGAACGGGGATCGTGCGGATAAGTATCATATTATGGATAGGTCTGCTTTCGGGTGATGCAGTGGATTTGTCCATGAACTGAACTATATTCGTCACATCCCGGGATACAAAGTTGATTCCATGACTTTAATTGATGATCGGAACAGAACTTAATCAGTCTGATGAGCGACAAGGACGTACGATCACACGGTATTTGTATTGAAATCTCACGGTTGATTCCACTCAGAATCAGAAGTTCAACAGAACCGTACATACTGCCAACAATAGCCCTATGAACGAGGACTTACTTGAATGGGGCTAGCGGCTATCAATGAACCGGCAACACCACCTCCTATGAGCCCCCCATCAGAAGCTGCCAACGACACGCTCAGCTGGCTGGACATGCCGCTCCAACTGCCAGAATAAGTAGCCGAGAACAACCCTGATAGAGACACTATCTCGAATAGACCCTGCAAGATGAGTTTTACGTTGGCTGATTGAAAACTAATAAAGGAAAGTGGACTACAGGCTGCCCAATTGTCCCGGAAGCAATAACATCATCCCTAAGTTACGGAAAATACCATATCACTGTCTAATTTTGAAAATCTGACGCTGGGAATTAGTGAATTAGTGTAAGGCATACATTGTGATACATGGGTCAAGACAGCTTTTGCTCAATTGCCGCATCAAGCCTAAGCAGCTACGAGATCTCTCACCTCATATCTCACAACACTGCCGGAAAGACCAGGTTGATGGATCGCGACATTCGAGACAGATCCGTTTGCAGAGAGAACGCACATTCCTCTCGGGCCCCTCTGGACAAATGAAGCGATCTTTCCAGCAACGTCCTGCAGATGTAGTAAGTGCACTGGTAAAAAAAATAACCAAGGAGAAAACCCGCATTGAAACTATTCCGCTAACCATCTAAGACAACTCCCTCCTCCAGTAAAATAGTACCTCTCCCGCGTTCACCATGATCATATGCGGCGTGAAGTCCCAGCCAGCCGAGCTCATGAACAAGTCACCTTCACCGACCGAAGCCCGATTAGTAAAACTATCTGCAGCATGCGAATTAACTCGAGAGCATGAGTTGCACAGTGATCTTTCCAGATATGAGACCGATCTAGTTAAAGCATCCTCGTCTCCCGGTTCCGATTCTTCAAAATTACAATTTCATATTTTGATTCAAAATGGGAATCATGTGATACAGTTGAAATCCCTTTTCCTTGGCATCTAAGCATTTTCAATCTGACTGTAACTTTTTTCTCGAATATAACGTACCAGAATGTTTAGTTGGTACAGAAAATGAAATGTGAAATTTCCTCATTTATCAATTATCATAAATGATGGAGACCAATCTATTGTTCAATTGTCGGTTGTCACTAGCCACGGAGTACATTCAATTTCTTCACTTTAAGTAACAAGAAAAATATGCAGTAAACAAACTAAATTTCATGTTTTAATCGGAGAAGGACAATTATTTTTTATAACTTTTTTTTTGGATCGAATACGCTTTTTTATAATATAAAAAAACTCATTTAATTATATATGAACCATATATTAACTGTTATACTCATTCAAACTCATAGCGATAATTTCCTTGATTACACTAAGATATATATATATATATATGTATGTAGATGAAACCAAAAACAAACACAAATTAATTGTCATCTGCTTCCTCAGACAACTCAGCTGATGAGTTACGGAACTGGAAGTTACCGGATCCGAGAAGCTTGCCCCGACCCGTCTTTCTGGAATAACCCGATCCAGACGGCCCTGGCGTCCTGCTCGGCGCCACCAGGTTCCCCTCAGCGTCGTACTTCCTCGGCCGCCCCCTCTTTTTCTTCCCGAACATATCCCTCCCATCGTTGCTGCCAATCCCCTGTCCGCTCCCGCCGCTGGTACCCTGCATCACCGTGGGCGCCGCACCGCTAGCGGGCGTGGCCGTTGTTGGCGGAGCCACGTTGGCGGAAGAGTGTGGCGGCGAGCCAGAGCTTAACGAATTCCCAGTTGACCCGGCCATGGCCAAATCGTTTTCCTGCATTACTGCCAGGGAGTGTGGAGTGCAGGATTGGAAGTCCTCCGCAAGCAGAGCTAGAAGTTGAACTGAGTCAATGTCCTCTCGTTCCGTACTCTGGCGAGAGATCTTATAAGCTTCCCTTCATGAATGGAAGAAAATGAAATGCAGAGGGAGAGAGAGAGAGAGAGAAGAAACCGCTAACTTTTATACTTCTTCGGCGTGGGGATGTGAACCGGGCTGAACGGTCCAGATTGGCCGAATGTTCGTTGAATCCCTGTGGCAAAGCGGCAGCATTTCTCCAAATCTTAAAAAACCAATTGATTTAGAAATGCATTTACACTTGGTAAATCATTTTAATATGAATATAAAAAATTAACTTTATTTTTTAATATGAGAAAAAAATACTTGTTCTTTTGCACTTTTACTTTAAATAAATTTATGGTTGAGTGGAGCCGTTATTCTTGACCAGTGGAGAATCAAAACGACACGATTCCTCAGCCGTGAGGGGCTACATAAAATTCCATTTTTATAATAATTAATTAAATATCTACTATATATTACATAAGAATTCACTATATAATAATTAATAAGAAAATTATACTTATATATTTTATGATTGTTTCTTATTTATTTTTAGTTTTTTTTTAAATTTTAAACAGACATACTAATTTTCTTTTATTAATTTTTACGCATGGTAATATAATTTGCCTTTATTCATTTATTTTTTGAATTTTCACTTTAAGGTTTTATTATTTTAAGCGATAGTAGTTCTATGCACCCTTAACAATGTCGTATATACGCAATTGACTGTACCAAGACTGAATTTAAGTGTAATTATTTGATGATCAGCCAGTTTTATTAGGGTTAAATTGGCGCCTAATTATCAAACAGTCCCTCGCATGGGGAATGGAATGGAATAATAATTAAAAAGCGGTCTAATTAAAATTAATTAATCACCTCACTTTCTTGGTTTTCTCTGGTCAAAGTCAAAACGACTGCTTCAGCCGGCCGCTGTGACCTTTAAAAAATAAACCCATACGATAATGGCCCCTCAATTTACTTTTCTATATTATCTTTATCGTTCGTGCGATCTATAGCTAGTATTCCCTTTTTCTTTTTTCTTTTTTTTTTTATAAATAAAATCCAAGTATTTATCCATTCTTTTTTTTCGAAAAAATATTATAGCAATTTCCCCAAAAACGCAAGCAAGTCATGCATGTCACGACTAAGAGTTATAAGGCCCATTGGGCCTATCAGCGAATGGGCCCATACGTAATTTCCTCTCTCATGCAAAAGATCTGAGCTACGTGCCTACGGTGCTCCTCCTCCAGTGGTTGCGCGAGCCCCGGCCTCGGGCACTCTTTCCGCTAGCCGGAGCGTCTTGGCCGCTCCTCCTTCTCTCATCAACCCCTATATACATCGTCTGGTTTCAATCCGCATCTCTAGTTAACCGCTTCGTCGTCAGAGATAGAATGAACCGATCTACTCTTGACATTGCAGACAGCTCTATTTGCGTTTGTCCAGTTTCGCATTGGCACAACGCTTTACCCTCGAAGAGGCGTTTTCCTTATGAAATGACCCGAAAAATGGGGATCTTAGCCCACTGAATGATGAGTCATTCACTTATAATTCAAGTTCAATCTTTTAACGACATTTTTTTTTATTGTAAATTCTGTTCTTGGTTCTGGTTCTGAAGTTACAGGCAGTTCTTTTGTGTGTGAGAGTTTCAGGTGGAAAAGAGAGGGATGATCACTGTGTTAGGGAGTCCGGATGTGGAATTGGAACTAAACGAAGGGATATAAGAATGTTTTCTTAACAAGTTCTCAACCATTAACACAGCTTTGGAAACACGTTGATGCACTGCATGGGAAGCATATTGTGCTCTTCCAGGTGTTATTATTGCCAGTATTTGAAGTCCGCAGGATTTCATGCCTTCCCTGGATTTTACCATAGAAAAACAGAGATAGTGTTTAGGCAGAAAAGTGCATACATTGCTGATAACTAATACAGTAATAAGTTACGGTGATTGTCACTTCACATGAGCATCACCAGCTCATGAATTTGGTTGCTGATTACATGCACTCTCTGCTGACAAACTCGGTAGAACCTCTCGTTGCTCTGAGGTTGTTGCTGTTTATTGCATTTGCCTTCGGGAAAGTACTGAGATTGGCAGGACCGATCTAGCATTGGGGCTCAACAATTTGAACCTGGAATTTGGACAAGCCTATCACCAGAAGAGAGAGAAAGGCCTGACGAATCTTTCTTTCACCTCCATTACAAGGCGTTTGTTCCCTAACACGGCGGTCTTCTATCAAATCCTTGAAGAAGTGGAGTTGAGTCACTCTGATTGAGCTTATCCCCAGGGTGACATGAAAACTGGCTCCCTTTGGTCCCATACTGGAGCGATGAGATGATATCTCGGAAGAGAAACTCGTCACATGGAATGGCCAAGGGACCATCCTGCTCGTGCCCATACTCCTCATAAACCCGAGCGAGGAGCTGGTGGAAGAATGGATGGTTCAAGTAGTCTACCCTTATGACAAACCTCCTAAAGGCTTCCCCAACCAGAACTGCCACATGGCCTGGTGGCACGTCAGAGGGTGGTCTGGTCCTGCTGCAGCCTCCTTTGGTAAGCCTCCTCCATACACAGGCCATTCTTTTGAGCTTTACAGCATTGCATATGTCATACCTCGAGTTCCCAGTTGGAGAAGAAGCCATGGAATCGGTTGAGGATTCCTGTGTCTTGGGTCACAAATGATTGGGATTCCAATGGTCACCAGGTGGGTATTTATCAACCCTTGGCAGGGAGTCTCGTGCAGCACGACCCCTGTACTACCAATAATTGAAGCACTTGATTATTATCTTAAAAAATTAAAACAGAAAAGATATAACGGGGACGTTGATTGGTGTTGAGGAAAATAGTTTTTCAGGCACACATAATTGCATTGCCATTCACTGAAGTCATTGACTTTACATGGGTCCAATGCAAAAAGAAACAGATGTGTGGTCCCATGCTCGGTCTGCAGTACATCGTAGAGTCTATCAGGGTTGTGCTTGAAACCATCATAGCTCAATAGTCACTGTACGCATCTGTTGAACCAAGGTGAGTCGGACTATCGTCATCGAGTAGAAAAGATAATACGAGCAACACAGGCTGGGTTGTACTTTAGAGGATAAGTGAAAGTGAGTTGAGGAGGCTAGGGTGCATGTGCGATTCGCACATGAAGGAAAAGTGGGATGTGTTGAGGGGTATATGATGAATCCATACTTGTGATTGGCCTTAACAATGAAAGTACTTATTGAAGGCGTAGAGATCTCATTATCATGTATCCCCCTTTTGCTACTCACATGCATGAGTTATTAGAATTATATGATGACAACAGCGGATGTTTCACTCGATTCGTGAAACTGAGGCATAGATCTACACAAGGACAGGGCCCTTCCGTGATGGGGGATGGTACCTTGAGATCCACATCAAAGTATGGCGTCAAATCATATGGGAAAATGGGACCATAGATAAAGGGAGATGTTATCGTGAGCTCATCTTTTCCCATCCCATCTTGATGGTTATGATCTAACAAGCTTGTCAATGTGCTGCATCAATGCCTCTGCAGTATGCTATTCGTACCAAGTGGATATTTATGTCATGTTTTTGTCCATTGTATGTGCAACTCGAAAGAAGAGTGCAGGTCGATTGGATGACTGTCCAATGCTATCAGCTGTGTGCTGTTGGCATGAGGAGGAATGGACTTAGTTGGCAGAGGGGAAAGGAACATGGAGATTGCAAAGCCCTTTATGCCGCATGTTCTTTGTTCCCCAAACAGGATTTGATTGATGCTTATACATGTCTCTCCTTTCCAGCAACACCTAGGGGAGAATTTCACATCCGACATTGTTGATCTGTAAAGCAAGAGGGAGGAGATCGGTCAATTACATTAGCCGCCGCAGTGGAGCCTTCTCAGGTGCAATTCCCATGCTTCCGCTTCTCAGGACATTAATCTGGTTTTCCAATTGAGTCCTAACACAACTCTGGCTTTTCCTTGCTAATTGACACTGCGTGAAAAAGCATAGGCTTGTGGTACAGAAACAAGAGATGTACTTTGGAACCGATCTCGGCTTTGCTTTTGTGTCCAAACTTTCTGCTGACGTCTAATCGGGAAATGGAGCATATTGTTCGTTCATTGCCCTCGTGGCTTGTCTCGCCCGAGTCCCACGAGCTAAACTCACCAGCACAGCTCAATTTTATTCCCAAGAACCGAACCACATTGGACAACTTCCTACAGCAGGCTCAAGACGATAGAACACAACTCCCCTTAAAAACCAAACTTAAAACATGCCAGTGCTCGGCAGCTCTGTTCGAGGGGCACCAGTATACAGCCGGAGAATGGTCCAACTCCTTAGCCACCTCATTCGGGTCAGTTTGATTCTCTATATGGCAATTTCACACTGTATGGAGAGGATGATCTCTAAGCAGTTAGTTGATCCGAGAGGAACAAGCATTCAGGTTTTCTCTTCTACCGGCTACTGCAATCAAATTTGATATGATCCCCTCCTCTCTTGACAAAGAAACGCCTTGAGACTTGAGAAAGAGAGAGTCCTGCCCACATCTCTTTCGCATAAAATCATTGGCTTCTCATTTAATATGATATCAGCACTCCCTACACTAAATTACTAATACAAATGAAGTACAGCCTGACGTTGACAGGTCCCACCCCAGACCCCAGCCAATTATCTCTCCACTAGTAAAGAGGATTACATACAAATCAAATACAATGAAATCTAAAGCTGATTATCATGCGGACTTACTGCTGAAACCCTTAGCTCCAGAAACTCTTGCCATGGCTCACTTGGGCCATAGAGGATGCCGCTTCCCAGGTTACAGCCTCTATTGAACACGACAAATTGAAGCAGAAGGTTGTTTATTCCATCAACCAATCCTCAATGGAGATAATTGGGCACAAGATGGAAGGTAGAAGACCCAAAGCTTCAGATGTGATCGATTGTTTACACATAATAAGCTAAGCTCTGTCTGCCTGGTCAATTAGTGTGCCAACTTGATCCCCGCACAGTGCCCTTGAGATGTTCCCAGGATTGAGAAGATTAAATACCACAACTGTCAGAAAAGAAGACGTTATTAGCAGAGTTTGAAGAGACTACTGAAGAAAACAAGGAGTTGAACCCCTGATGGAAGAGATTATTTGCATCAGCATGATGGTCAACCAACAGAACATGGAGTGCAGAGAAAGAAAACTAACCAGGAATTCCATTGTCTTCACAGAAAGTGAGTGCCATCATATCCATTGTGGTGGCACCCCTTGCAGTCAATTCCCTGAAAGAAATGTGCTCAAATGTAACATTGCTGTCCTGGGAGTTGCAGTCATAAACACCATCCACGTTGGTGCCCTTTACAAGTGCTTCTGCATGAACTGCACGTACAAAAGTTCTTTCAATATTTGAACAGGAAATCTAAGAGGAAACTCTCCAGATTTTCTATTTTCTCTGCAACTTAACAAACTACACTGGTTCCGTTTCCGTCAATCAAACTAAAATAAGTCGGCAATACTCACAATTGAGAAGATCTGCATTTTAATGCACACATCAAAAGGTATCCAGATTGAGGAAAATAAAATTTTAGTTGCATTTTTTCACATACAAAAAGAAAATGAAAGATATTTTCCAGCTAATGGTGTATAGTTCCAGTCCTGTAGGAAAGCAATTGGGCAGTTGCAAAAGGTAGAATAAAAGACTAAAAAGTGAACGGCACTGATTTTTTGACCAATCAAAATATTTACAATTGTGGCAATGATGAACAGTGGAAGTCATACTCTCTGAAGCCCGAAGAGCTGCTGCTGTATCTGTAGAGAAGAGAGGATTCCCAGTGCCTGCACCAATGCCACCAAAGATAACAACTCGGCCTTTCTCTAGATGTCTAATGGCCCTCTGTCTGCTGTATGGCTCAGCAACCTCCTGCATGGGTAATGCAGACTGTACCCGACTCTGGACACCCATCTTTTCTAGTGCTGACTGAAGCAGAACAGAGTTCATCACAGTTGCCATCATGCTGAAAAGATTACAAATAGTTGACTGACACACATCAGAAATACTGGAAAAGATGATGCCATACAGAATAAGAAAAACATAATAAGACTCAATTAGCACAAGATTCCCCTACAGTCTTCAACACCAAATATGATAAGATTTTCCTAGTGCAGCCAAGCATTTTTAACAGCCCTACTTGAACAGACACAGCTTTACAGATATCAAAATATGAATCAAACAGGCAACCAAGGATCAACACCCCCTACATAACTTTCGTGAAGCTCTTGTCTTCTTGAGAAGATTCGAAAAGAATAATGCTTTCCCCCAAATAGTTCTAAACTTAATATGCTACTTTCAAACTAATCACCTATCCTCCTATTTAGGTCCTTCACTTCTAAGCCAGGGAAGGTAAGCAGTGAGATTGATATGGTGTATCATAAGGGCTTTGCCTTCTTTGTTGATTCTTGCATTATGTATTAAAAATATTCTTGAATGAGGTAATAAACTTGGAGAATGAATAGAAACGATCTTTATTGGTATTCCCTACAATGAAGACTTCTTTATCATGCAAGCAATATCAATATTTATTATGCAAAACATTTTAGAATAATCTAACGTCATGCAAACTCCAGTCCATTGCATTACCCAATCTGATAAGCGGTGCATCTTTCTAGTCCTGTAGCAGTCACCCATGATTCACCACAAAAGAAATTGCTACCTCCAACAACAATCGCGACCTGAAACCACACAAGAATCAATTATCCATGTCAGATCTCTAAAGAGAAGCAATCCCCGATATACAAAATACAACCTAAAAGACCAAGTACCTCTACACCTAAGCGGCATGCAATTGAAACTTCTCTCGCAATCAGCATCGGCACCTGATATCAGAAAAACAAAAAAAAACATGACTATTAATTTGGGATGCAGAAGAAAAACCCAATGAACTAGAATATAATTTGAAGATGACTTTAAAACCTTTGGGTCTATATTGTTCGGCCCACTGCCACAGAGAGCAGCACCACTGATCTTGAAAACAACTCTTCGCCACCTTGGGCTTGAAGCTGACTTCGACTTCATGTTGTTTAGAGCCCCAGCTGGTGAGGGAGTCACTGTGGCATACCTAAGAAACAAATTACAAAGTCCAATATCAGGTTATAGGAAATTGCACGATGAAACAACAATAAGGCAAGAAAATCAAGGTCATATATGGTTGCACCTGTTATGTTTTCACAACTTAAATTATCAACCAATTCCTGGGAAATGCATGAATCCCATTTCATATCTTACGCGCAGGAAATTGATGGTCCTTCGAATAGGCCTTTTCCAGCTATAAACAATTTTGACTGAGGGGTACAGCATGGCAAATCTCAATGATCTGAAACTCCTCTCAGCCAAACAATGAAGCTTTAATCAAACAAAACTATGAAGGCCTCCATTCATGTACTGATCTTCTAATCATTTGCGACATAAAGCAAAACCCAAACTTCAGAATTCTGGACAAAACATTGATATAGACTCTGGTGGTGATTGCCATCGGAGAACGATGTTTCTTCTTTACCTCTTAGCTTGCCTGGCGGAGCTGGCACAAGCCACGAGCGCTTTATCTTCATCAGCTGCGGCTTTAGCAGGCAGAGAATTGCCGACGATCTCTTCGAGTTTCTTGAACCAAGGCCAGTGACTCGCCGATAGGCCTCCATTGGTCATCCGATGCCTCTCAAGCTTGTACCGCTTCTTTAGGTTGTCCACCTTGTTCTTGCACTGCTCCACGCTCTTTGTCTGCTTATCGCACCTCTCGCTCACTGTCGCAGCCACCTCCTCCCAGTCCCTCCCCCTCAAATTCCCCCGGTTCAGCTGCATAAACTTCTCCGTGTACGCTTCCAGAAGGCATTCTATTGCGGCATCGCTCCACTCCTCCCGGTCCTTCCGGTACTCCCCTCCGCCGGACGACGCCACAGCAGATCCGGCCCCCGCACTTGCGGGCTTCTTCCTGAGGCTATAGGGAGTTCCGCCGTCGCTGAGCTCATCCTGGCTCTTCCGCTTGTCGGAACGCACGTCAGCTCGGGACTTGCTCGGATCCGACCCTGCAGGGTTGAAAGGGTTGGAATTCTCGTCGTTGGAGAAAGGGTTGACGTCATGGAAGGTGGAGTCTCCGTAATCATCTCCAGAATCATGAACATCTGCCCCGGCGGCAGGCGCGGCAGCCAGCTTCTTGGGGCTGATGGGCTGCTGCTGGGGCTGGATCGCGGCGACCGACTTGGCGTTGAACCGCTGCGGGGCATAGGGCTGGTGGAGGTGGTGGGTGGCGTTCAGGTGGTGGGGGTGGTGGTGATGTTGCTGGCTAGGGTTTGGGGGGTGGTGAGAGTGGTGGGGGTCGTCGCCTAGGAGGGAGAAGTCGTCATCACAGGAGGCCATGGAAGGAACGTTAGGGTTAGGGTTTCCGGTAAGACGACGTTACGGATGGAGAATGGGACGGTGTATGGATTGCGTGTGGGCATATTAACGGAAGGTAAGATGGGCCGTCACGGATGGTAACGGCCCTGTGTTATGATACAACGACACTAACAGACTTGGATGTCTTCAGTTTCATTCACTCCCATGAAAAAAAAAAAAGAAAAAAAAGAAAAAGAAAAATTCATCCCAGAAGAAAAACCATAAGACAAAGTGACAAACACAAAGGAAAAGAGGAGCTATACTTCTCTTCTTCTTCTTCTTCTTCTTTTTTTTCTACAATCTATATATATATATATATATATATATATATTAGAACTTAAATGTTAATTAATTTCAAATGAGGATGACGTCATTGGGCCACCGCCACAGGCTACCAAACCATTCATAATATCCTCTCCGTGAGAGTGAAAAGTCAACCTCAACTTAGAAGGCATGCGCATTGGGGGTGGCCTCGCCAATGGAGAGATCCCCAACAGCCAGCCGTACCTTGCTGAACAACGGCCGGTTTTTGGTTTTTTTTTTTTTTAGTTGACCTTTTGATTTTGCCGAGAGCATCCCATCCCTAAGGCTAATTCTAAACAAGAAAAATAAAGATATAAAAAAATAGAATTAAAATCTAAAATACATCTCACATCCTCACGCCCTTCCATTCTAGCCTACCCCCGCAACATCAAAAAGCACGTGCCCTTTTTTGTTTTTTTGTTTTTTTTTTTTACCATTAGCATCAGCCATTCGCACGCTCAAGACATATCTCCAACCTAATCCCCCCGCACCCTCAGCTGCTGCACTGTACCGCACCGACCGAGCCATTTCATGCGCTACACGAGACGACCAACCACCAGCCATAAACCAAATAGTCCGAAGAGATCAAGCAGTAGTACCGTATTGGAATACACTGTGTTCCCTCGTCAGCTCTATCATTCAACGAGATTCTCTTTTCGTCGTTACCGGTGGCGCAATGCGGTACAACAATGGTGCCACGAACGACAGCCCCATTTCATTAAATTTTTTAGTGAGTGATCATCGGATATATTAATTAGTAATTGATTAATTGATAATGGATGACGAAACTAAGCCGACCAATTCAGGCAAATGCGAACAGCATATTCTGAAAGTCGACAGGGTAAGCTCTGCTGGCATCATCACCTCGGCCTCCATATTTGATCTCCCTCCCCTCTCCGTATGAGCAACCTTTCTCCACGAAAAAGGGCTCTGTTTTCTTTTATTCTCTCATTTCCTTCCTTCTCCGGCCCGCGTCTCCAATCAAGTTCCGGTTTTTGATTCGGCGAGGATGCAATCGAGCAACCTGCTTCTCGAGGAGCCCATCAGGATGGCTTCGATTCTGGAGCCGTCCAAGGCCGTAAGTCTTCCTCGGCCCGCTATTCGTTCTCCGTCTGATTTACGATCAGTTCGTTCGGTTACGGAACTCTCAGCTCACTTCTTTTGGCGGTAAGTGATTGTTTGTGTTTTGGGATCCGTGCTTTGGATCGATGGGCAGAGCTTCTTCCCCGCAATGACAAAAATCGTCGGGACCTTGGGGCCCAAGTCTCGCTCTGTGGATGTTATCGCTGGGTGCCTCAAGGCTGGGATGTCCGGTAAGTCGATGCTCGTCCTGTAAAGCTTGTTAATTTCGTGGAGACCTTGCCGA
Organism: Sonneratia caseolaris; assembly: GCA_900006705.1. Taxonomy (NCBI): domain Eukaryota; kingdom Viridiplantae; phylum Streptophyta; class Magnoliopsida; order Myrtales; family Lythraceae; genus Sonneratia; species Sonneratia caseolaris. The sequence goes on from CXYZ01012692.1 coordinate 949,701, forward strand.
AGTCGGTCGGTTTCAGCGCGTTTTGGCTGTGATTTTGACGTGGTTTCCACTGAACAGTTGCTCGATTTGACTTTTCCTGGGGTGACCCTCAATATCACCGGGACACTCTGGAGAATCTGAAGGTTGCTGTCAAGAGCACTAAGAAGCTCTGTGCTGTGAGTATTTTCGACGTTGTTTTTGCTTTGCAAAGATGAAAATTTTCCACCTCTGGTCTGCTGTTTGGCAATTATGTGTTCATTTACTTGACTGTGTTTCTGGGCAGTAAGTTTTCGTATCTGCTTAACCTTTACTTGTTCGAACCGATAGACACCATTCCTTTTTTTTTTTTAACTATGTGATGCTGTTTCAGCAGAAAGTTTTTTGAAGGCCCCCATGGTTTTTTTTTTTTTTTTTGCTGAGAGCCGAGATGATGTAATCGGTGAAAGATTCATCATTCTTCTTTAGGTTATGCTGGATACAGTGGGGCCCGAGTTGCAGGTTGTTAATAAAAAGGAGAAGTCTATTTCACTTCAGGCTGATGGTGTTGTCATACTGACGCCTGATCAGGGACAAGAAGCCTCTTCAGAGCTGTTACCAATCAACTTTGATGGGCTTTCCAAGGTTTAAGCATTATATACTCGTCATAACTTATACTCTGTTAATGGAACATTTTTCAAATGCTTAATTCGTACAGACCCATGAAGCTTCTCCCAGAGTTTAAATCGCTGGGTGCACAAGGACTCACTTCTTTTGATTTAATTAACTGCAAAAATTCCACTGTATGCATTTGTTTGAGAAATATGCTGCTGATACTGTTCTCGATATTGAAAATTTTTACTGTAGGCAGTGAAGAAGGGAGACACTATTTTTATTGGTCAGTATTTGTTTACTGGAAGTGAGACTACTTCAGTATGGTTGGAGGTGAGGGAACACTAATTTCTACATTCTGTTGTGTCGAGATAGCCACCATGTTATGCACATTAAAATTATTGTTTTCCTCTTAAATGTCACTCTTGATGATAGCGTGCAGTGAATCTGAAGTATAATCTATTTTAACTGTCTTTGATTAGGTTTCAGAAGTGAAGGGGGAAGATGTAGTCTGCATGATAAAGAACTCTGCAACATTGGCAGGATCTTTGTTCACTTTGCATGCCTCTCAAATTCGTATTGATCTGCCCACACTGTCTGATAATGACAAGGAGGTAAGTGGGCATCATGAGTTTGCTGCCGTTTGTAATTAATTTTTGCATCATGTGTTTCTTGTTGGCTAATTAAATGTTATGCCTTGTATCTTGATGTTTGCCATAGGTGATAAGCTCCTGGGGAGTTCAGAATAAAATTGACTTCCTTTCACTGTCTTACACCCGTCATGCAGAAGATGTTCGCCAGGTAGGGGTCTTCTGAACTGATTCTGTACACCTGTCTGCTTCAATCTTGCTATGAAGTTCATTAAGTTTTCTTGGGCACTCTGTGCAATTATTGAATATCAATATCTCAAATTAAATGCAGGCCAGGGCATTCCTCTCTAAGCTTAGCGACCTTAATCAGACTCAAATCTTTGCAAAAATTGAAAATATTGAGGTAAACCCGACTCTCTTAAATCTAGATCATTTCATTAAAGATTTCAGTTTTGGTTTACTGATTTATGCTTACCCAATATTTTAGGGTTTAAATCATTTTGATGAGATTTTGCAAGAGGCGGATGGCATCATTCTTTCTCGTGGCAATTTAGGCATAGATCTTCCACCTGAAAAGGTACTCATGTTATATTCCTTTATTAGGAAGTTAGTAAACTGTTCTACAAAAAGTTGCTCATCATTTAATGAGAAAAAGATCAGAAATTTGATATATCTTGGGAATGAGTGCTTGAGGTTTCCATTTTCTCTTATTTTGATACATCGCAAAAGAATGGCTCTATAGTAGAAAAGTACTATTTTTGAGCGATTGATTTGATGTGCTTGCTCAGATGTTATCAGAGTTGGGTAATGATCGAGCGTGCTCTTAATTGTGTATCCATGGATTGTACAGGTGTTTTTGTTTCAAAAGGCTGCAGTATACAAATGCAACATGGCTGGAAAGCCTGCAGTGGTTACTCGTGTTGTGGACAGTATGACTGACAACCTGAGACCAACTCGTGCTGAAGCAACTGATGTTGCTAATGCCGTCTTGGATGGTCAGACGTTATTTCCTTATCTCTAACAAATTCAAACAGATGTCAACATCTACTTTCCAGTTTCGCCTATGGGTCAATTATAGATTTCTTGAAGTTTCAGAAGCAGAAAATGCACAATAATACCGGAATATATGCCTGTTGAGGTAATGGGAGAGATTGGTGTACCGGTAACTAAGGGAAAACTAGTCCTAGGGATGTGAAGGGGTTTATATTTTAGTCACATTGATATGAAATTTCTGGTTCAGCTTAGAGTATGGTGGGCAAAAACTCTTTAGGGTGTTGTGTGTTGATATGGTTCACATCACTTATTTTACTATATGTCAGTTTTAACACGTCATAAGTAGCCATACTTGAATGATATAGCTGTGCTGCTTTTATCTTTGAAAGCCAAATTGCGGTATCTTGTTCATGTTTCCCACTTTATTAATGCAGGGACTGATGCAATTCTTCTTGGTGCTGAAACCTTGCGGGGGCTGTACCCTGTTGAGACTATATCAATTGTTGGCAAAATCTGTGCAGAGGTAGGCTGTACACTTGGAAAGAGCCATCATTCCTTATTGGTGCTGGTGGTTATATATGCATATTTATCTCTGGTGAAATTTGAAACATATATTGTTCTAGATTTTCGTTCTGTATCTTCATGGTTCATATCCCATGCCCATTCTGTAGTTGTAACGACCTCGTACTTACGACAATCACTGCCATATATACATCAATTCAATAGGCAGAGAAGGTGTTTAATCAAGATCTGTATTTCAAGAAGACAGCCAAATATGTTGGCGAGCCCATGACCCATTTGGAATCTATTGCTTCTTCAGCGGTCAGTACTTGTTGATTTTTGGTCTACTATGTGTTTCTTCTTCCTCGTTTTCCAGTAATATGCTACCTCAGATAAGCTTCTTTGAATATGTGGTCATTCAATCAGATTTTAACGCTCCTTATCCCTTTTTGTAGGTTCGTGCAGCCATTAAGGTGAAGGCATCAGTTATTATTTGCTTCACATCTTCTGGAAGGGCTGCAAAGTATGTGTTTGTCCTATTGAGCACTGAATGTGCATGTCATTCAGTAAATATATGGGATTATGTGAAAAAAATCGATACAGCTAGTCAATTTGCTATTGTATGTATTCTATCCTACGCTCATGTGTGCATGCAACTGCAGATTGATAGCTAAGTATAGACCAACAATGCCAGTCTTATCGGTTGTTATTCCTCGACTTAAGACAAACCAATTAAAGTGGAGCTTTAGCGGAGCTTTTGAGGTATTTCCTCAAGTTGAACTTTTCACAGGATATGTAAAATTTGATGTCTCAACATTCCATTCTTTATTTGCTCTTTCTATTTGTCATATGAACATTGAATCTAAATTGATCTACCATTGACTTTTCTTGTTCTCTCTCAGGCGAGACAGTCGCTTATAGTCAGAGGCCTTTTCCCCATGCTCGCAGATCCTCGACATCCTGTGAGTTCTTCCTTCTCGAAGATGATATCTTATCTTTTGAGAGTTTTGTTCAGGATATTATTAAACTAGCTAAATCTTCTGTAGTCTGTGAACACCACATTCAGTAAGTGCAGGGGCCTGCTTCTTACTTAATCCTTGTTCTTATTTCTGTCTGGCCAGGCCGAGTCGACTAGTGCAACAAATGAATCGATCCTGAAGGTCGCCCTTGATCACGGGAAAGCTTCTGGAATAATCAAATCGCATGACCGGGTTGTGGTCTGCCAGAAAGTCGGGGATGCTTCTGTGGTTAAGATTATCGAACTCGAAGATTAAGTGAAAAAAAGGAGGCTTCATCTTCTACCTGTGGTTTCCTGGTTGATTCTTTCCCTCCCATAAATGTGATGTGGCCTTTTTTGGTCAAGAGACAATCTTACTGGGCTTTAATTTACACTGGATGACCTATAAGAATCTCTATACTGCAGGGCAACGCGTGCAGATTGTTTGTGGAGCTACGGCCCTATCATTACATTGAAATGTCAGATTATGTTTCTCAAAAATGAATCCGCTAATTTTTCAGAAACAGGATGCTAAGCTGTAGATTATGTCAGATCTAAGGCTATAATCGAACTTTGCAGTCTTTGTTGCTTCTTTTAATGTTAGTAGCTTCTGCAGCCCCCGTTTGCATGAACAAAGTAGTTTTTTCTCTGATATGATATTCATGAATCTTGATTGTATCCTTAAGTCGCAATCAAAATTCCAGTGCAAAACATAGATATTGCTGAGTGAAATAAGCTTACAAGAATTGAACAAATGAGCGGAGCCCAAAAGAACTGTCAACAAACAACCACTTCTGATCTCTCCTTTAGCCTCTCTGCTATACTATTACACAATATACACTGACACTGACGAATAATCTTATCCTGTGATCGAAGAGGGATCGCTCCTCTTGTTCATTGTGTTCTGCTGCTGGTGTTGCTGAGGATCAAGGAGCTCGAGCTCCTTCTGCTTGAGAATGAGGACCAGCCTCTGATTCTCGAGCAACCTCCGGTCATTTTCAAGCCTGGCTTTCTCCATCTCCCTCTCTTTCTTCCTAATGAATTTCAACCATTTCAGCCTCTGCCTCTCAAGCTTGTACGACTCACCTTGGTGACTAACCTGCTGCTCCTCGAGCTGCAGTAGCTTCCCCTTCACCCACCGTTTCTTCTCCCATGGGCTCTTCCCTGTGTCCTGAATGACTCTCATCACATCACCGTTCAGCTGATGCACCAACGCAGGAGATGGAGAGTAGGAAAACTTCCTTGGTCGCTTCCGAGGATGACTAAGATTCTGAGCACCATATTCATGCTCATAATCTTCATCATCATCATCATCACAATCATCCTCATCATCCTCCGTATCATCATCCTCGTCATCATCATTCTCCTCTTCTATACAGCCAACCTTTCCCGCCACTTTTAAGTTATCTGCTTCTGCCCGGTTGGGAATATCCTTTTCTCCCAAAGGTGGATGATTCTCCCCCGCCCCATGGTGACATCTCTGCTGCTGTTGATGTGACAGCAGCTGCTGCTGCTCGGGCAAGTTATGGGCCCCTCCTCCCCCAGCCACTCCATGGCCACAGCTTGTGTGATAAGCGCACATCTCCCGGAAGAACAAATGCTTGGAGTTGAGCAGCTTCTTGACTTCCTCCTTCATCTTTGGAGACAAGTCCATTGTCTCGAGCAGGGCCTGATTCTCCACTACTTTGCAAGCGGTCCCTTTACCCAAAATGTCATTGACCCTCTTGTACCTCTTGTTGAGATCATTGAACTTATCCTCACATTGCTGTGGTGACACGCAGAATCCCTTCTCCATCATAGCCCGAGAGACTGACTTCCACTTACCCTTTTTCTGAAGCAAACCTCCAGACTTCTTCTTCGGGTCGTTCAATTCAGGCCCACCCTCATCCCCAATATAGAAAACTGCCATTATCAGCAGCTTCACCATTGTGTCAGTCCACTTCATCCTCTGCCACGGCGAGGACTTATTGTTGTTACCATTCCCCTTCGGGTCTCCTACACTGTTCTCATCGGGATTACACCCAGGCTCGTCCTCATCACTGAGAGTCAGCTGTTGCTTGGATTTGGAGGAAGAATAAGAGTAGCCAGTTGGCTTAGTATGCTGGGCCTGTGGATGGTGGGGATCGTAACCCACCATTTGGGGGTGCTGAAGGGAATTGGAGTTTTGTAGATTAGGGGAATTTTGGTGGAGAGGCATCTCCAGGCCTAGCATCCCTGAACCCATGCCAGAAAACATCCCTCCCCCTAATCCACCAGTTTCCATCAATGAAACAGAAACCCTAGAGATTCCTCCTTTTTCTTTTTCAGTTGGGATGGTGAAACCCTAGAGATTCACGGATCAATACTTCAATCTACACTAAGAAAGATCCTATTTTTGCTAGCAACCAAGTTCAATAAGCAATAGCTGAATCCCAAGAATCATCCAACTACTTCAATGCTACTCAGAGGAAGAAGGGCAAATGGGAACGGGTCATACCCATGATACGAAACGAAAAATGCGAGTTCCCAGAAACATCACGTTCATCTGCTTCTCCATGCAGTTGCCGGACTGAACGCTCTACATCCATTACCCAAGTGGTGCTGGAAGCGAGACAACAATGGGCGAGTGTCGATGGGGAGAGAAAAGAAAGGTGAGAACTTTTTAAGGTGCATAGGAGATGGGGGGCAGATGTGATTGGTGGTATATACATGGGCGTGAGCAGCCGGTTTCGAGTTGGCGGTAAAGGAAATGGAGGCTGATGGAAAGCTGCCCATGGTTTTGGTCTCTGTTTTAGAAGATGACGGCACCTTACCCATAGGATTTCAATTCAAATAGCTGCAGAGAGAGAGAGAGAGAGAGACGTACATGAATGCTCTTTCTTCCAGCATCGCACATATCTTCCCATCTTTTATAACATTTGCCTCTATTTTTTAGTTGACGTGCAATCTGCTCCCCACAATTTTCGAATTTTAGCAATTAGCTACCTTTTCCTTGAAGTTCTGGAAACCTGATCACCATGCACCTCCTAGTCTCTCTACTTGTGCTTCTCTATCTACCGCATTGAGGACCAAATAATTGCTAGGGAGAACAATCCAACCCATTTTGGAGAGCTTTTTTTTCTCTTGAGGATGTAAAATGAGCACAGCTTAGGTGCAGTTTTAGTCTTTAATATTTTATTTTTTTATCATTTTTATCCTAAACTTTTTATTTAATATATTTGGCCCTCAATCTTTTACTAGATGGCCCTTCTAGTCCTTTTTATCATGCCAATGTTAAAAACTAGATGATATATAATAATAAAATAATAAAATTTGTAATTAAAAAAAGTGCATAGGAGTGCCGTTAGCAGGTTCAATGAATCATCCAGCGGATGAATATGATATATACATAAATTAAAATTTTCTAATGATAAAAAAAGAGAGAATTATTAGTATGATAAATAGAAATAATGTAGGCGAAGTTATTTTATTGATAATATGTGTGATATTTTTTCCGTTTAATGAGATAAAGAAAAATAATAAAGTATAAGAAATATATAAAGAAAAAAAGATGAGGAAAAGTAAGTCGTAAATATTGCCGAGAAAGAGGCTGCCGACGGGCACCTTCCACCTCTAACATTTCATTTCTTTTTTTAATTATTATTTTATTATATATTCTTACACATCATTAAGTTTTTAATGTTAAAATAATAAAAAAGACTAAAAGCGTACATCTAGTAAAAAATTAATAGCAAATATGTTCCAGAAAATATTTAGAACAAAAATGATGGATTAAAAAAAGGTTAAAAAATTAAAATCATCNTACACATCATTAAGTTTTTAATGTTAAAATAATAAAAAAGACTAAAAGCGTACATCTAGTAAAAAATTAATAGCAAATATGTTCCAGAAAATATTTAGAACAAAAATGATGGATTAAAAAAAGGTTAAAAAATTAAAATCATCCTATAAAAAATAAGATTAAATATATAATATTTACTATTTCTTATGAATTCATTTTACATTGTACGCTTGACAGCACAAGTCAAATCGGCCGAGTTTCATGGGCTGTGCCGCGTGATTCCATATTTTATTTTAAGAAATTATCTAATGGAGTATATATGATTTTTAAATTGTAAAATCTGATAAAAGTATAGAATAAAAGGTTGAAATATTCATTCCCATTTTTTGCATATTATTTCATTTTATGTGTACTAAACATAATATTATAAAATTACCTATGATGATGCAACCCGATAAAAAGTCAGTGGCCTGTTAACCCCTGGTCCGAGTCCGGCCAAGTTACTTATTGGGCCGTCCGGGCCGACCCGGTAAGTATGAATCTATCGAATAATTTGTAGTGGATGTGTAATTGTCTATTAAATTCATATTAATTGTGCTATTGGACCAATAAAAAGACTCTTTTGGTAAATTTATGGGACTAGTAGGCCAGCAGGCTCGACAATTCTGTAGCATTGGCGGCCCGATATATTAAGATATTCGCCCAATAGCCTTGGATCCAGAAATGGTCTGAGTAGGGTTTCTCATGGTTCAATTTGCAAAATTGAATATTATTGAATTGTTAAAATGATTCGGTTCAGTTCAGGTATTATACCTTCAAACTATAATCACTAGATAATCGTCGAACTGAATTATTTCGAATAAATTTTATAATTCAGTTAACTGGTTTAAATGGGTTTTTTAAATAATAAAAAAAACAATAAATTGAATATAAATTAAACAAAAACAGCATAAAACTAAGAAAATAAAAAACATTAAAAAAATTAAAAGAAAAAAATTAAAATCATATGAATTCCAATTAAAATTGAACTAGAAATATAATATTAAGATTAGTTGAACTATTTATAATGAAATTTAGTATAAATTAATATAAAATATGTTATGTAATGATAAAAATATATATCTAATCATTTTTTTTAATTTTAAAATATAATTAAGCGATTCAAACAATCTGAATTTTGTAACTAACTGTATCAGTTTATCTTAAAAACACACACTATATAATAACCAGTTTATTCCAAACCAATTTTTTTATGTTCAGTTTATGATTCGATACGGTTTTCCGACTCTCTTTGTGCGACCCTAGGTCTAAGGAGGATTGAAACTAAGTTAAAAAGGATAGGCTTATGGCCATTACACATAATAAAATGCCTTGAATACATAATAATTATCAAGTAAGGTCATTAATCAACCATTAGTCTAATGTAACGGCTCATTCATTCAGCCCATTTTAATGAGGAAACCTCCGTTTTAAGGGGAAGGATGGCTCTGAACGACAATGTCCCACCACACCAGAGGCCAAAAAACATACACATTTCCCCCCTGCTTCTCCACCCACGGAGCGGAGGACACACCTCACTGCGCTCTATTATATTTCTCGGTATCATATACGTAATTCAATTATGACTCAATAATCAGAGATGGAAGCTGGGATTCCCTCCCGATCTCCCATTTTGCAGGTGGTCGAAACGGTGATTACCAGAAGGTGTTGTTCGTCAAATGTGCCAACGAATTTGATTTGATTGAAATAGTTCGGTGATATTGAGAGAAGCTGGGAGCATAGTTTTTAAAACCGGACCGGGCCGGCCGGTTCGACCGGGAACCGGCCACTCACCCAGTTTGGTTCTCACAAAAAATCCAATTATTATTTAAATGAGGTCAAATTCAATTGAACNTATATTATAATATATTTTTATTTTATTAGACTTATATTTATATTTTATGTTGAATTTGGAACTAACATTATAACTATATTAATGATTTTGATTATAAATCATAATTAAATTATAATATTATATCAATTTATTAAAATATTATATTGTTAATATTATTTATTAAACATGCGGTTCAACCCATTGAACCCCTGGTTCGATCCAGGAACCCATGAATCCATATCTTGACCTGATCCAGTTTTAAAAACTATGGCGGGAGGGCATACCTGTGCGAGCAATGAATTCATGGAGAACAGATAGAAGGTCAAAGAAAGTAGTCTACGGAGTTGACGAAAGTGAGGGACGCCCGATTTTCTGACAGATCCTTGCTGGAGAGGATAACTCAACTCGTCACCGTTAGATCATCCCGCATGGATGATGGGCCCCACTCGAGATTCTCCGTCGAACCGGTTTAGCAAGCGGACCCCGTGCCCCGTTCCAGTGCTTCCGCATGGGAAAAAATTCACTTGTGATCGATAAATCTAGTAAATTTTGTTATATAACTTATATTACAAAATTAATTTTAATATATTTATGCAAATTTTATTTTTAATAAATTATTCTATAAATAATTGAGTTAATTATTGTAATTCTCAAAAAAAAAAATTTAAAGCATAGTTTACAAATTCGAACCGGACCGGCCGGTTCGATAGGAAACCGGCCACTCACTGGTCCGGTTCCTATAAAAATCCAATTGCATTTTCAATATGGTCAACTCTGATTGAACCGATCGATTTTCTATCCGACCGATGAACCAAGTTGAACCGGTGAAAAAATCGGCTCACTTAAAATTAAAAAAAATAAAACTTATTATAATATAATATAATTATTTTAGTTTACTAAATTTAAATTTATATTAAACTTGTATTTAATATAATAATTATATTAATAATTTTTATAATAAATTATATTTAAATTATAATATTATTTAAATTTATTATTTTTAATATTATTTATTAAATATACGATTTACTCATTAATTTCAATGTTCAACTTATATTCATGAATTCATGTCTATATTGTTCCAGCCAAGTAAAAAAAAAAAAAGCTTCTTCTGCATTATAGGCTAAGCTATCGAAAAGACATGTCTCAGTCTCCATTACCAATTATGCTGTGCTTTTAGTTTATATAAAATTCGTTATTGTTTAACTGCTCTATCATGCGACAACTCAAAAAAGGATTATCCTATAATTATTGATGCTAGACAAATCCAAGAGATGCTCACCTCTAATAAGCCTATAATAAAACTCTATTGACTTAGTTTCACGCGAATATGTCGAAGCTGTACAATTATAGTTGAAAAATACGAGTTTAGAAGTGTATGAATCTACCAACGTAAATTAATTGAAATATTTTATCAACCATTCCCTTTAAGTAAGATTTTATATTCGAATTTTTTTAACAGATAAAAAGGATTTATAGTATTCATTGCTAGGGCATCTCACTTTTACTACAAAAAGACTGCACTATGTGGAGTATATGTTCGACCATGAATTAAAAAGCGGAGCTTCTAATCTTCTGTTTAATTAAATGGATTATGATCGATATTAGTTCAAGTCAAAATTGATATTGTATGGATTGTTCAACTTACAATATCACTCTGAACATGTATCCTGCTCTTAAGTGAAGCAACGTTGAGCCACCTGGTCCGCGTTGCCAGCCAAAATTGAGTTTCGTTATCGGAGCCAAATATCATGATGGCTCATCTCGTGCTGAAAACTGCATAACCGGTGGACGGTTAGGATTGTATCTCACATCGACAAAATGTTGCATAATATGAAATGGAATAAATCTCATAAATAATAATAATAATAAATTTAAATTTAACCAATCGAACTAGAAAAATAAGACTCTTAATGTAAAAAAAAAAGTGTTTTTTAATTTGACTTTTTTTTGGGGAGAAACCTGCTGATGACTGCGACGGAAGAATCCTCAACGCATTCGATGGCTTATGCCCCGTCCCCCCTCAAGGACAGCACATCTGTCATGTTGAAAATATGCTGATCTGATTTTATTCCTCCCAACAATTCTTGCCTGAAAGGGGCTCGCTTCATGTCAACCATTCTTTTGTCAACACCAACGCGAAAAAAAATGTTTCAGCCATTATTGCCCCCATCGCCACCTGTAATTGATTTATTTTTAAATAAGAAAAACGTGTAAAATTAATTTTCTCTATTTCATGATAATTTGAGAAAAAAATGGGATTCCATATTCCATACCAACATAATAATTGAAAAAGTGTGTTTCATGATATTTTAAATTTTAAACCCTTCTAACATGACCTATTAATTTATCAACATTAGTTTAGTAGAATGATTTGATATTTATTTTTTCATATATATATATATATATCATGTTTGAATATTTAAATAAATTAATTAGATTGCGTGGGTTCTATTTTTATTTTTATTTTAAAAAAATCAATATCTCGAACGTTTTAAAACGTAATTTTCTGTCGTGCCCATTAACATAACAATTAAATGAATTAGAAAAGGGGGAAAAAAAGAAAAAGAAAATCCACGCTGTGACCGTCTGTGTCGGACCATTTCACAGGTTCACTCTTCCGTTCCGTTCATTCTCCCTGACCCACTAATCCCATCCCACAGCAGTCACCTCTCCTTCCCTACCAAAATTACCCGGGAAAATCCTCGATGCCGTCATCGTCATTCCCGATTTCCGCCTAAGAGCAGCGGAGCCCTTCCGATCCCCACTTCGGGCCGCTGGATTCTGCTGGGCTCGCTCTCCATGGGGGCGTCGCTCTCGAACCTGACGGAGGGGGCGAACGGGTCCGGCGTAGGCCCAGGTCTCGGCGACATACCGGAGAGCTGCGTGGCCTGCGTGTTCCTCTACCTTACACCGCCGGAGATTTGCAACCTCGCCCGTCTCAACCGCGCCTTTCGCGGGGCCGCCTCCTCCGACGCCGTCTGGGAGACCAAGCTTCCCCGAAACTATCAAGATCTGCTCAACTTGATTCCTCCGGAGAGGTACCGGAGCCTCTCCAAGAAGAACATATTCGCTCTCCTCTCTCGGCCCATCCCCTTCGACGACGGTAATAAGGTGGTTACTTTTTTCTGTATTCATGGCATTTCTTATGATAATTTAGCTTGATATTCTACGATTCAGTTTGTGGTGAAGTTGGGGTTTTTATCATCTGTGAGCAGAATTTTATGGTACATCAGGTACAAATTAGTAAGTTTTTCTGTGATTAAAGCATATTTAGGCAGTTCGTTATGCTTCAAATGTCCAAAATTGGTTCGTGACATTAAATATCGTTATGTAGGGACTGACCCTGGAAGTTCGGGGTTTATGGGTTTTCATGATTTGATATGGAGTTTTGGTCAATAGTTCCTTTCCTCTTTGGGATACTCTTTATTTTGAGCCACTATTGTTGAAAGTTTGATCTTGAGATGCTGTGCTTGATTAACTTTTGCAGGAGGTATGGGTGGATAGAGTAACTGGGAGAGTGTGTATGTCCATATCAGCAAAAGCAATGGCAATAACTGGGATTGATGATCGGAGATACTGGAATTGGATCCCTACAGAAGGATCCAGGTTTGATTAATCGTGGACTCTGAATGATGTTGTTGGAGGATTAGTGGTAAATGTCAGGATCATTGAGTTGTTTGTGACTGAATCCTTGTAGGTGAATGGTATTTAGTATGTGTTAATGTGGACTTGTATCTATCATAGCTGATTTTTTCACTTGTCTGGTTTTTATGAAAGTAGATTCATGTTATGTTGAGGTTCTCTTATAGCTGTTTGGAGGCGAATTGGAGAAGCTGCTATAGTCTTTCCCCTGACAAAGAGAGCTGCTTGATCTGCTTCGATATCTAGCAGTGGATACGAAATGCTTCAAAACTTTTAAGTATCAAATTAGATGATTGTAGAAGCCTTGAGGATTTCCTTGGTTTTTAAAGACAAAATTGTGTACTCTCTCATACATGTCATTTACTTGATGCATGTTAATACCAACAGTTTATTTTAAATTACGTGTAAGAAGCTTCTTGCTCTGTCCAAGTGATCTAGACAATCCTTGCACATTTGATTGTTCAGATACCTCGAAGACTGTTCTTCAATATGCTAGACGTTGATACCAGAGATGATCCCTTGGCTTATTTAATCAACCTGGAAAATATATTTTAGCTTTGAGCACCATGCTATTGACAACTGAAACTAAGTTAGTCATATTACCTTTCTTCAAAGAGCAGGAAACGTCAGCATAATGGTCAATTAGCATGCACTTTCTAGGAAATATATTTCTGGCGTGCTGGAACTGGAAGGGAAGTCAATTTCATGATGTTCTATTCTATTTTGTATTCCATCTCCTTTTCGTATTGTTCATCACACTAGTGTCTGTTGTAGTGATAAAAATGGATGCCAGATGGAACTTTTAAGTATCACTTGTCATATTTCAAAGTGGGTATATTTTTCAGTATTGCCTTAAGTAAATCATATATTTTGGGACTAGACCAACTTGCTTGTGTCTTATGTTTTAATATAGAGCAGAGATTTGTATAGCTAGTCATCTGAATTTTGTTGTCAACTTCGAACTCTTCTTTATATATTTTAGTCTAATGCAGTCTTTTCCTTTTCCTCTTCTGCCTCTATCTTTAGAATTTAGTGCTGTTGCTCTTCTAAATTTTGTTTTCTGCATCCAGGTTCCATGAAGTGGCCTATCTGCAGCAGATATGGTGGTTTGAAGTGGATGGGGCTGTAAAATTCCCTTTGCCTGCCGATATCTATACTCTCACCTTCAGATTACATCTTGGTAAGTTCTCCAAGAGGCTGGGTCGGCGGGTCTGCAGTTTTGAGCACACTCATGGTTGGGACATAAAACCAGTCCGGTTTGAGCTGTCCACCTCGGATGGGCAGCAAGCATCATTTGAATGCTGTTTGGATGAGACAGGACAGGATGAAACTAATGGAAATCATAAGCGCGGCTGTTGGATTGACTATAGAGTGGGTGAGTTCATAGTCCATCACTCTGAACCTGCCATGGAAGTTCGGTTTTCAATGAAGCAGATCGATTGTACTCATTCCAAAGGTGGGCTCTGTGTAGACTCTGTATACATTGTCCCGAGCAACTTGAGAGATCGCAGAAGAAGAGGGGTCTTAAATTAGTCTCCTGGTTCAGCACAGCAGCGTTCTTGTGGTCAGAAGATTCTTTCTTGTTAGAAACATGTCATACAGATTATACTTTTCAAGAAACGTGACTGGATGTTCTAGAGGATGTCATCTGTTGTTTTTTATTTAGGTATGTATCCTCTTATCACTTGCGTAATCCTTATTTTTCTTTTAATTAGTGAAAGACTTAAAAGTGAATGTATCAGAAGAGAGTACAAATTCTATTGGTATTGAAATCTATCATTTTAAGTTAACATAAGTATGAGATCTTTTGGCTGATCTTCATTTCGAGAAACAATAAATGATTGGTACATCCCTGTTTTATTCTAATGAAATTACAGGCAACTAAAGTAGCCATGTTACTGTCTGTTGGTGAGAAAATGAGGACCTTCCAAGTGCATGAGCCAAACTCAAATCATTGAAGATGATCCTTTCTTTTTTTTCTTCTTGTGGGTTGGTCCGGGGGGTGGGGAGGGATGTGGTGGTGGGGGTGGCGGGTGGCGGGTTCCCTTGGGCTCAAATACGCTAATTGTATTGTTGATCTGTATTCTCATTGAATCATTAGTAGGTCATTTGTCACCATTTCTTCACTCCACATTGTTAGTCAATTTCTTGACCATTTCCTCGAATCAAATATGATTATGACGAGTACATGATTTGGCTTTCTTCGATATTTTTTGATAGTATAAAATTTAGAAGTTGGTTTGAGTTCTTCTCATCGATATTGAGCCAAGTGTTCTCTCATTGTGACTGAGCCTTTTGCTCTGCGGTGAACTGTGGAATTAATGAACAGCGTGAAGAGGGTAAGATAAAGAGGGGATGAAAACAATCTGCAGACAGACCAATGCCCATTCCTCTTTGGATTCTTGATGACTCCATTAAATATGAAAACTTGGCTTTGCAGAGGCTATGGAGTTTGAGATTGGTCCCAAGTTCGGCTTCCACTTGTGAAACATTTACTAGTAAGAACTGATTGTTTACTATTCTTCTTGGAGGCTGAGAACTGTGTGCAGTGGGGAATCCTGATTCTGTTCATTTCACCGTAGTACCCTTTGCTCTGAACTCTCTCTATTTTTGCTCATGAACAGTCCAAAAAGAGGAAAGATACTCTCTTTTCTTCTTTCCCTCTTGATTTCATTTTCTGGGTCTGTTCCTTCTGTAGGGGTGGTGTTAGCAGTAGTAGTAGGCCTGTGCTCGTAGGACGGCTTTGACATCTTTATAGGCTTGTGCTTTCTAAAAGCTCTCACTATTTATTGCTTCGCTACTCTCGTTGGACCACTGCTTTTCACAGCTGTTGCTCGATTCACCCTTACATTACCCTCTTTGTGTAATGTATTGTACTGCTGTATGCAGACCTGTCTAGTATACTCAACTGATAATAATATGTGAAGATATATATACTCCTAATGGTGAAGGTGCGTCATGAGTTTAATGCCAAGAACATCTAAAGTCGTTGCTTTGAGTGTGATCTCAACTAGTAAAGGCCAAATTTTGACCGCGTCCCAGGCTAATTTGCATTTGGAGCGTATGTTTGAGGACCAAGTCGGTGTTTGGTCATTCATATGTGCACGGAGAGTCTTCCTTATAAGATTCTTGTCGAGTACAACATCGGACAGTTGCTGTGACTCTGTGTCAAACATATGGTGTCGACTGTTTATGCAGGACAGAATGCCACTGCGTCGAGTCCTTTCCTTTTGTTGCCGTGAGCCAGAGTGCATTGAACCGAGAGGATTGATTCTTGTGAGTTGGTGGGAGTTGCATTTTTATCTTCCCCTGGGTCAAACTAATCCCTATACTAGTACTTACTATTCATATCTTATCATTTCACTTATAAAAATCAAATTCAGTTCATCTTCATAACTTTATGGGTAAATTGGATATCGATTCTCCTAGCCCCGCCCTTACGATGAGCACACGTCATCTCGTAGCTTGAACAGTTGCTGACTAGGGTAGGAGTTAGGACCATCCTACTTTTAGCTAGTCAGTCGTATCCAGAATTCCTCCTCATGGAAAATGTTCAATTACCTTTGATACTAATCAATGCACTAGCAACTCAACGGGCATATATACGACTTCCTTTCATCAAGAAATCGGCATATCTTATACCCCAGAGGTGCAAAAAGTTAAAAACTGCAGTAAACTCTTTCCCTTACTAATCAAACACTTTCCCGCCTTTTAATTCTGTGGGAACAGTATATTTCAATAGAGAAACTACTAGCAAATGAGTTTGTTGAATAGTAAATTTAACAAATAAGAGATTATAAGTTTAATTATTGTAAAACTTTTCATATCTTTTTATTTCATTATTCTCATATTCTATTATATATTCTTGAGTCCCTTATATAATTCAAAATATATATATTACACGAATGAGATTATACATGATTTCATCTTTTATGCCTTATAATGCCTTTTCATTGAAAAGTAAAAAGAGAGGAGAGTTAAAAGTTGACAATAAAATGGAGGTGATAGTTGGATTTAAATTTTATAAATAAAAAAATTATATTCAATAAATTTTATCTATTAATTTAAGCTAAAGTTGAAGTAATTCTTCTCACACTGATTGACCCCTAAATAGACATAGGATAGTGTAGATGGGAAAAAAAAGACGGGAAAAGGAGAGTGAGATGAAGCGGTCCTTCAACTCTGTCAAAGAAGAAAGGACGGTTCTCCTTAATTAGTCGGGATTCAGAGATTGCTCCCACAAATAAATGGGGGGCTGTCCCTACATTGATTATGAGGTTTTTGTTATCAAACTATGAGGAGGAAGTTTTTGTTATCAAACTATGAGGAGGAAGGAAGAAGGGGGACACCTTAGATGAAAATTACGAATGTTAATACCAAGAAAAGGGGTTCATTTAAATCACATGTCTGAATTGTCCGGTCAATTTAGGTGGTAAAATTATTAATAAAAAAAACTCCGAGTATGATGCACACCAGGGACTTTATCCATCCTAAAAGTGGTACAAGTTTGTGGTACAATCGACAAAGTACACATAATATTGAGGGATTGATTGATGATGCTCATCGGAAACACTTCGGAGCTGGGACAAGATGTGATCTGAACAGAAATCAGTCTCTGTCACCTTGTGATTTCACACAAGAAAGAAAGAAAGAAAGAAAATCTCTCTTTCAAGCTCTGCTTCCTCACCCGCCAAATAACTCTCACAGTTACCATTTGTATACCCTTCTGAGAAAGATCCCCTCCCTTCCTCTCTGTCTCTTCTACAACACATACCTCTCTCTCTCTCTCTCTCTCTATATATATATCTACACCCTCCATTAATGCAAATGCAATTTCTGCTCTCAGAGCTACCGGAAAGAAAGAAAGAAAGAAAGAAAGAAAGAAAGAAAGAAAGAAAGAGATGGGGGGGTGGTGGGTGGGTGGGTGAGGAATCAGCTTTCTCGTTTGTTTTTACCACTGCAAGTCAATTAATAAGAAGTGGGTAAAGGGGGGGAAAAAGCAGGGGAAGAAAAGAGGGCGAAAATGAGTAGGATGAGCCTCCAAGCAACGCAGATCTGAGGTCTCGTGGGATTTACAGATTGTCTGATTCATTGGATGGAGGAAGCAGGAAGCATTGTCTTCTTTTGTGGGGCTGAGCTGTGCTACAATGTGTCGTCATTAGGGAGGGGAGTGACAGATTCGAGCACTCATTGTGTGTGTGTGTGTCACCTATTGGAGCCCCTCACTTCTACTCCTATACTCCCAATCTTGGCCTCATCCTATGTTCCTCCCTTCTATCCCTTTCGCACTGTTCATGAATAGTCAATCTTAAGAAAGCATTAATACATTTAGATCTTTTTTTTTTCTGGGCATATTTTCCATTAATAAATATATGTACTAGACTCGTGTCTCCAATTATTCAATTGTGTAGATCCCCATGTCATTTTTGTTTTTTAAATAAAAATTTCAGTTCAGAGTTAATTTTTTTTAATATGATTGTTGATTTTTCTATGAAAGCATAATCACCATTAGATAATTTTGAGCAAAATAAAACAAATCATACAGTAGTCGGGGGGAGTTGGTAATTGTTTTAAGTGGTAATTATAAATTTGTGGATGGTCTTACAGCTTAATTAACTCTTTTTATTGGATAAGTTTATATGTATTTTATGGGTATCTTTGAAAGTTAAAAATATGTATGACCGACCGACTACTTAGGCTCTCCTCTTAAACCAATATATAGGTAGATGTATGTGTCTAAATGATAGATAGATCATACAATCCAATTATTGCATCAATTTCCACGTGAATTAATGACTTAGGGGGGATCGATCTTGGAAGTCACTGTTGTCACCATAGGTTGAAGAAGATGCGTCCCACATCACCAATCTTTTATCTTTTTTGAGCTCGAAAATGGGACTCATTCAATCGAGGAAGAAGCGGTTTGTCCTAAAGAATCGTGGCAGTTGCTAGTCTTGCATATGCTTGAGTGGAACCAGAAGTTATAGCACCAAGTTGATCTGACGATATCAATTTCCTGATGGAAGCTGCCTACTTCAAACCCTAATTTGTTTTTCTTGCCAATACTTCAGACCCTAATTGAATCGATGATTCTAACTGCACATTAAACCATGGTTGGATCTCCATATTCTTTTGAATCTCAGCAAATTCCCATTTGGTTTATCTCGAAGCCACACATTAATTATAGGCTTAAGCTCTTTGGAAAACCCTAGGTATGCTAGGGCAAGGGCTTGTGGGGGAGAAAAGGAGAGATGAGGGACATATGCAGGCGGAGTCTCTGTTGTATATATTGAGGACCAGAGAGATCGAGACCTTTGTGCAGTGTTCTTCCTTTCTTTTTGATCTCCAACAATCTCTCACTCACAGTCACACCCTTTCCCTTGATCCGACACGACGACACACACTTTCCCTTCCTCTCTCGAACACATAAACTACTCTTACCGTGGGTCGACCATAGATATCATTATATGAGCAAACACGTTAGGGAAGAGACAGTGACCTTGTTGCACACCAAAAGTAAAGAAGAGACAAAAAGATGCAAAGTTCTTGCCCTTCTTTCTCTCTGTCTCTCTGTGCACCCAAAAGATTAAAAAAACTCTCCCTGTAGGAGTGCTTATAAGGAAACTGCTGCTGCTAGTGTTGCTTTCTCTCTGTCAAAGTGGTCCAACTGCAACACTGAATCATCCCTTCTTCTTCCTCTTCTTCACTTTGTCTTTGCTATAACAACAAATTGAACTTTGGGGTTGATCCGAGGAGGGGAGAGCAGACAATTAAAGAGAGAGGGAGGAGAAAGAGAGAGATTGAGGGCTAATTACAGAATTTAAGGTATGGAATGGGACGGCAACTTGTTGAGATCATCATCCAACTTCATCAATACTGGGCCCGACTCGTCTCTGGCCCTCGGCAGCTTCCTCTTCAACTACAACTTTGACGGCCAGTTCCCACCTACCGGTTTGTGCAATCTATCATCATGCATATGTCAAGTTAATCATAAGCTAGACCTCAACCCAAAGATCCCAAAATTTTTGGTATATGCAGAAGTGAATCACTTTGTGCACCGAGTAGTCTTGACTCTTGATCAATATTTTCCCATTCTCGTCATCCAATTCTTAGATACAAGTGAGATGTCTGAGTTGATTGTGAGCTGATCTTAGCTGACATAGACCTTGAATGCTTGCTCGCTATTACACCGCAGGTATGGAGGTCAAGCATCCCTTGGTGACATCGGACCCGCAACATGCAGTGGTGGTTGATCAGGGCTCGGACAGGTTCGGCTTCGGTAGTCAGTCAGAGAGGAAGAAGAAGCTGACGACTGAACAGTTAGAGTCGCTTGAGAGGAGCTTCCAGGAGGAGATTAAGCTGGACCCCGACCGGAAGATGAGGCTATCGAGGGAGCTGGGGCTTCAGCCTCGCCAGATAGCCGTGTGGTTCCAGAACCGGCGGGCGAGGTGGAAGGCCAAGCAGCTCGAGCGCCTCTACGACGCACTCAAGCAGGAGTTCGATGTCATCTCCAGGGAGAAGCTGAAGCTCCAGGAGGAGGTAAGCGAAATTAACTCAATCATATATGCGTATGATCCTACAAATCACATCTTGTAAATATTTTCATTCTGGCTACATCCAGCCAGACAACATCGCAGAATTCTAAGTAAACCTAAGGATGAATTATTCTTATTTTTCAAATTTTAATCTTCAAAATTATTGGCTGACGCTGACAACTGACTAGTTTGCATTTAGATATGGTATTTGAATTTCGTGAATAAAAAGTTATAATTAAGATTTTTATCTAATAGTAATTAATTAAATTTAAATTTAAATTAATTGGGCGTCAGTTAAACTTCGAATATGAGAGGATGTAGATTGAAAAAGAAAAAAAAAAAGAGTATTTATCTTCAGGAAAATACCATTTTAACCGGCAGTGAGAAATCACTGCACCCCCACCATTTACTGTATGGATGAATAATAGATCTGTGTCTCCCATGCAAATCACGTAAATACATGCAGATGCACATGCACAAATTTTAATATCCCACTGTAATTTAAAAATAGGTATATAAGATTGAATAACCACAGTAAAATATTACCATTTTAAAAAGAATAATGAGGAAAATATATGAAATATTACGCTTTGGCAGATATTATGAAGCGGAGTCTAGCACCACCTTTTCTTTTTTCTTTTTTCCCCCTACGATTGAAAAGGGTTCTCCATATATTTCTCTTCCTGTGTCCCTACGACTGGCTTCTAACCGAAGTCCATCATTGATACCGTCTTTCAAAAGGTCTTGAGATTAAAGGCCATGATAAGAGACCAAGCTGCAACGGCTGCCAAGAAGCAGGTGGGTGGAGCCGGCTACACGGAAGTCTCGGGCGAGGAAACAGTCGAGAGCACTTCCACTGACATCCAGAGGCTCCACGTCAACAGGCCAACCAGAGGACCCCACCAGATTGTTGGGGATCATTCGAGCTACTTATTCAGTGCGCTCGAAGAGTATAACACTGTGTCGGTACCGTACTGGCCGGGAGTCCAGCCTTCCTATAATCCTCAGCAAACTTTGCTCTGAATTACTTACCTGGTGGCTTCGGTGTTCAGAGCCTTGTCAAGACCACCGGGGTGTTGGATGTGGAACTATAAGTGTTTTATTCGGTAGTGTTATCGTAATCACCAGTAATAGCTAATGCATGTCACTCTGATATCATAATCTGCAGCATATGTATAACTATGTCGCCTCTTATTTTACCTATTTACTATAACTTTTCATCCTCCTTTATTCTTCTTTGGAGGGCTGCAGCCTTTCTTGTGTTTGAGAAATACAATCCGCCCCATACTTTTTTGTAGGATGAGATAGTGACCTGATAGTAAGGATGGGCGTAATTCTCCAACGTAATGTTTCGGCTGCTTCGTGCCCAATGAGGCAATAAGTACAGGTTCCCATTATGAGACAGTGACATAACCTCTTTCTTGGGCATCCAGGCATCAATGTTAAACGGACACCGGACAACAGACTGCTGCCAAGATAGAGGCCTGTCTGTGTTTCAAGGGCAAATAATTGTTTGTAAGGTGGGAAACTGGTTATACAGGAACTGTTCCCAAATCCCCAGGCTCAAGAGACAAAATTAACCCATGATACCCACCTCTGAAATTTCCACATTCAAAGAGGAACAGAAAGTACTACTAAAATAGCACTTCTGATGTTCAAAATTCATAGGGACGACTGGGTGAGTTGTGCATGAGGTGGCCATGAGCAACAGGAAGCAGCTTGGTTCCATGTTTAAGGTGAGATATAAAACAGGTGAAGTACATAAAAAGGCCCAAGATGGCACAGATCCCATGACAATCAACCATGGGTAGTTTAGCGCCTTCCACCGCCACCACCTCCGATTTGCGGGCCCTTTGGAGCAGCACCCTTCGGGATGTTACCCTTACCCTGCGCTCTCTGAGCCTTTGCCATCACTTCTGCCTTCTTTGCCAGTTTGCCTTCTTCTCCTCCTTCAGTCTTCGTGATCCTCTCCTTGATTTCACTACAAGGTTTAGATCTAGTTAGTCAGAAATCCCACAGGAGTCCCTCAGAAGCATATTGCTGATTGGAGAATGAGAATATGTTTGTCACCGCAGAGCAGCTTCTCGAGCAGCGTCACTGACTTCTGGCTTCTCAGTCCTTCGCTTCTGAATGACTTCCAAAGTCGCACCCATAATGGACCTAGAGTAAGGCTTCTTGGTGGTTCGACGCTATAAAGCAAAAATCCTGGATAGGATGAAAAGCAAAAATCAGGGCTGCCCGGATTTTCTGAAGCTATAAATGAAATAGATGCACCCTAACTGCCCGAAAACATCAGGAATCGATTTAACATCTGAAATTTTCAACATTACTCACCTTCTTGTGCTGCTTTCTGTACATGGCTGTCCATGTGAGCTTTGATGGCTTCAGTCGGTTGTGGAAGTGCCTTTCACATTTTGAACTTGCAAATAAGAACACCTAATATGGAGAAGCAATTACCAATATAAGCGACAATAACTAGACAGATTGATTAAAAATAAAAGTAAAAGATATGATCAAAGTAGAGGTTAACTGAGAATCCAACCGAACAAACCTAATTCCTTTTCCAGGATATATCTTTTGCCCACTGAAGCGACACAGTTCTGTCCCGGTTTACCACATCAGATTGAGAAAATTATTTAATGGCGCATGAGGAAAATGGTGGAACACATAACATATGAAAATTTAATTAGCACGCAGCCACATTATCACAAATTATTTTACACACTCATTATGAAGGTTTTCTTTAGTCCCAAAAAGATAAGTTCTCCTCTGTGCCAAATGGATTAAGGAATGCTGTCAATTTTTTTTTAAATTTAAGGTTAGCATTGTAAATATGGAGACAGTCAAAGCTTCTCCAAAAGTTCATCGCTCTGCACAGGACGCGAAAAGCATTTTTATCCTCCACAACACAAGCCCAAACTTCTATATTTACAGTGACGTTGAAGAAGGCCATGATGTTAGTGCGCAAAGCCCAATCCAAACCACATAAAGAAATGAACTTCAAAGACCTAAATCCACCATCTCCACACCTCAGTCGGGCTGCCCAACTTACAAGCAACCTTAGACTCCACCAGATACATTTAACACAAATTTCAATATTTGATTAATTATTTCATCAATGGACAAATTCGCAGCTCTATAGTCATTTAGCTCACCAGATGAACCTTCGAATCAACAAAGGTCAAACCAAACACGAATCTGACAATGAGAGACAAAATTGCAGCTCGAGAGAGCTCATTTACATTGTCCACATGCATCTACGGTTCACCATGGAGGGTAACAAAGCACCGGAGATTGAAGAAGAGAGGAGAAAGATACATACTTGAGTACCATAGCTACCGTTATTGACCACTGCGTCCATCTTCCTCCTAGTAATGCCCTCGAAAGAGGGCTGAAGCCTGAAGGCACTAGGCAGATGACGACGCAGGTTTCTTTTTCCCTGTTGATAAAAAAGACGGCGCAGTTTTCTATATTTGGGCTCAGGACTCTTGCTAATAGCCTAGTGAGTTTCTTTTAATTACAAAACCGCCATCATTTACGATCTGGGGATATGCTAATAGGCCCAGGCCCAATACTAATACCAGGCTGTCAGGACCAGGAGATCGTGAAGAATGGGCCTGTTTTAATTACGAAACTGAAACTAAATAGCCCAACTGAGTAATTGGACGACTGGGCTTGGATTTCTGGCCCATAACAGTCAAAGGCTGATCTCGGCCCATTAATGACTTAAACGTTTTCACTTTTTTTAAAAAAATATTTTTTGTTTGCTTTTTTTTCTTTTAATTATTATCTGATAACATTAAATATAATCGTGTATATATATTTTTTATTTTTTTACTAATAATATCTAATATTATAATAATAGATTAATTTATCATCATTACACTATTAAGGCTGAGGCCAGCCATTAAAATTTTCAGGTTCATTTCTGGTTTTTTTGTGTAACTTAAATATATATATATATATATATATATATAAATAAAGAAATATGAGGAGAGGAGCGTGGCCTAAAAAGGTGTAGAAGGCTGGGCCACCTCTGGGGGAAAGATCGGACGGTGGGCGCAGCCCCCAATTATCTCTCTTCCATCGACGTCTGATATAATGATGACTTGTCTGCTCTTTTCTTGTAGGCCCAGCACATGCCTCCCAACACTTTTGATCCGGAACTTCCCTGATCCCGGAGCACGCAATCTATCATCATCCAGATACCCGACCCGACCGGTTTCCCTTCAATGTCCAACCTAAGTACGAAATGTAGGGGAGAGAGGGAGAAAGAGGAGCAGGAACGGAGTTGAGCTGACTCCGTGTTGCTGCAGCGATTGAATTTCAATCCTTAAAGGGGGGACTTTGTTGTGGGGGAGGTTTCTCTCGATTCGGTCGGGGGTTTGATGGAAGCGGAGGAGCAGAACTTGAGCTGCGAGAGCAGCGATTACACGTCCGAGGACGAGGGAATCGAGGACTACCGCCGGGGGGGCTACCACGCCGTGCGGATCGGGGATTCCTTCAAGAATGGCAGCTACGTTGTCCAGAGCAAGCTCGGTTGGGGCCACTTCTCTACTGTCTGGCTCGCCTGGGACACTCACCGTTCAGTACTTCCCTCATCACCCTCCATCGCTCTGTTTATCCCGCCTGTTTGCAACTTTGCGTTCTCCGTTCATACTCCTACTACGGCCGTCAACTGCAGTTGAATGCAGTGGCTAGGTTGCTAAAGTAGTGCCCTTTTTTATTCCGTAGCTGGAGATGTTTGGATTTTTCAATATGGGATAGAGATGAAGGGGGGAATAAATTTATTTTTTGAACTCTGATAAGCCCCTGTTAAAATGTGCTTTTCCTGAGCGATACTTAACATGTCCTTTAAAAAATTTGTGTTGATTTTCTTGAGTATAGACCAATAGAAATGCTGGTCATCTCACTTACATTTGGTTTGCTTTTGTAACGAGTGCTTTACTTTTTCAGCAATATGTGGCTCTGAAGGTGCAAAAGAGTGCTCAGCACTACACCGAGGCAGCCATGGATGAGATAACCATCTTGCAGCAGATCGCTGAGGGAGACCCAGAAGATAAAAGATGCGTAGTGAAGCTGTTAGATCATTTTAAGCATTCAGGTCCAAATGGGCAGCACGTCTGCATGGTCTTTGAGTATTTGGGGGATAACCTTTTAACTCTCATTAAATACACTGATTACCGTGGCCTTCCAATTAACATGGTGAAGGAGATCTGCGTCCATATATTGGTGGGATTGGATTACTTGCACCGGCAGCTCTCCATCATACACACTGATTTGAAACCGGAGAATATTTTGTTATTGTCCATGATTGACCCTTCCAAGGATCCACGGAAGTCAGGCGCTCCTCTGATTCTTCCTAATAGTAAGGACAAAACGATTTCAGAATCTTGGATTGGCAGAGAAACTAGAAGCACAAATGGGAATTTGACTAAAAATGAAAAGAAGACAATTAGGCAACAAGCTAAACGGGCAGCTCAAGGCTGTGCAGAGAAAGAGGTCTCTGTGGATGTTGAAGCATTACCTCAAACTTCTGGTGAAGTTGGACCTTGCTCCTCCACCAAATTAAAGGGCAGCAATCATGATGATCAACCTACATGTTCTACCAGTGCTGATAGACTATCAAATGCTGATGGAATGAAGGGGACTGGCCAAGTTAGTAAGAGGGGCAATCGCTCTACTAGGCAGAAGCTGCTTTCATCAGTTGACCATAAGTGCAAGTTGGTTGACTTTGGTAATGCATGTTGGACATACAAACAATTTACAAATGACATTCAGACGAGACAATATAGATGTCCAGAGGTCATTCTTGGATCTAAGTACTCAACTTCAGCAGATCTGTGGTCCTTTGCTTGCATTTGTTTTGAGCTTGCTACCGGTGATGTACTCTTTGATCCCCACAGTGGAGCTAACTTTGACAGGGACGAGGTATGGCATTCTCTGAGATAAGTCACTGGTCAAATTGATCAATACTTTCTTTTCATTCGAAGAAAATCCTCTAACTCCTTTGGTAAATGTTTGGGAAAATATAGAAACCTGGAAACACCTCTTTTCTAGGAATTTTAGCATTATAAACTCTGATTTTTTTTTTGAGAAAAGAACCTATTTTTCTTTCTCTGTTCAATTTATGGGTTGTACTCCATGAGTACTTCTGTGAATTGGTGCAGGAGAAATATCAAATGGCAAGCTAATCTCCATTCCAAATATTGTGGCATTTATGTTGCTCACTAACTCAAATTTCTGCACTAGCCAAAACAAGCACAGTGTTTAAAACAACAAACCCAATGAATTCAGTAGTATCTGGAACAGAGACTATTTCCAGATATTCATGCAAGCTGAGAAGATGAGTATCATATGGTGCATCTTTTTCTTTTTTCCCCCATTTTTTGTGGTCTGCAAGATAAACTTGCCATGAAATCTGGTTGAGGACTTCCACATTATGGCTCCCTCTTAAAGTGCTATTTGGCAGTCCAAATACTTTACAGAATCTTCTTTAATGTGTCATGCACATGGTCGCATCTGCTAAGACTTTTCCAGAAGAATAAAATGGTGCGTAAACTGAGGGTATAATAGCAGATTTGGACATTGTAAAGCAAATTGTCCCTCATAATTTGGGTGCTGAACATCTCTTGTGGATTAAATTGAATATGGATACTTCATCTCAATCTTCTGGCATGCCTTCTAGATATCACTAACTCATTTCTCCATGCAAAAGGGAATAAGAAAACATATTTGTGAATCAGATTAGTGAGAACCATTTGTTATCTATGGAAAAATATAGATTAAGTAAAATTTTTATTCCATGAGTTTATGTTGAAAAATTCTTTAGACATTTGATCAATGCATGCTTTTAATGGCATTTCAGGACCATTTAGCATTGATGATGGAGCTCCTAGGAATGATGCCTCGTAAGGTGAGGTTCCAATTTGTGAACATGATTACTTGGTTGTTCTTTTGTTTGACCTTATAATTCTGAGGTTGTCTGGTGAACATCATTAGATTGCATTAGGTGGAAGATATTCGCGGGAATTATTCAACAGATATGGTGATTTACGACATATAAGAAGACTGCGGTTCTGGCCTTTGAATAAAGTTCTTATTGAGAAATATGAATTCTCTGACAAAGATGCAAATAATATGAGTGACTTCCTAGTCCCTATACTCGATTTTGTGCCTGAGAAGAGGCCTACTGCAGCACAATGTCTTCTCCATCCATGGATCAATGCGGGTCCTCATCTGCTGGAGCCTTCTGTGCCTGTTAATAGAAATGCTGCTGCTGACTCCACGACCTCTGATAAAACTAAGGAAGAGAATGATGAGCTGGAGGCAGTTGATGTTGGTGTGAGAAATATTGCCATCAGTTCATAGTCTTGATCTGTCAAAGATGCATCATTTGCTTCTAGACCTCCAGATGCAGCTGCAAGCTGTACGATATGGTTGGTCTTTCCTTCCAGTGCATGCTGCCCCTTTCTGCCTTTTCTAGTGGATTCTCTGCAAACTAAATATTCTTACCTGCATTTGATTATTCCTGCTGTCCGTGGATCTACTTGAATGGGCAGGCTGGAGTTTTAAT
The DNA here is from genome assembly GCA_900006705.1 of Sonneratia caseolaris. Taxonomy (NCBI): domain Eukaryota; kingdom Viridiplantae; phylum Streptophyta; class Magnoliopsida; order Myrtales; family Lythraceae; genus Sonneratia; species Sonneratia caseolaris. Next base: position 977,738 of record CXYZ01012692.1, read on the forward strand.
TCTGTTGTGTATTTGGTCAGCATAGTAGCAGCTTTGAGAAATTTTAAGATTGTGATATTTGACAATCTTCTTTCTCGAGTGTCTGTCTGTCTCTCGTATGAGTGAGATCAGCCCCTGCTAACCGTTGACTGTTCTAGAACATTTTCACTTCTTAGTTTGATTCATGTATTTCACAGGATTTCTGATATTGGACAGCTTTTGGGCTCTGTTTGTATTGTCCTCTTTGATGCGCCAGCTGAATTAAGTTTTAATTATGCAAAGTTACCATCATTCTTACTCAACTTAAGAAACTTTTTTGCTCTGTTTTATCTCTTTCTATTTATGTTGCTGTTCCTTAATCCAAATAACCATATGTTGGGATCACCATCTTACCAGCAATTACTCTCCTTATCCATGCCTAACCTCCCGAGGCTGGTATTGCGAGTCTCGTGGTGCCTCTGTTCGTAGGGCCTGAATTATTAACATGAGTCTTGTGGGCCTCCTGATTGGTTTCTAGAAAAGTGATGAAAGTCCAGCGGCTTTTTTGTGGGTAAAGCTTTGGGGTCATGAATAGTGTCTTACCCGCAATAACTCTCCTTATCCATGTTTAATCTCCTGTAGCTGGCATTGCTAGTCTGATAGTGCTTCTGTTTTTAGGGCCCAAAACATTAACATGAATCTTGTGGGCCTCCTGATTGGTTTCTAGAAAACTGATAAGATTCCAGTGGCCTTTGGTGGGTAAAGCTTTGGGGTCATGAGTCATGAATAGTCGGATATCTTATCCGTTCCAACACCACCACTTGTGTCTTAGATAAGCGGAGGACTTATCCTTTTAGCTTGCCAAGCATGTAAGCATTATTCAGAAAATTAAAATAACATATCAGTTGCAGTGATCATGGTTGATAACCTTGACAGGCTGGGAACTTTGGATAAATGTTTGTGAGTTTGCAGGATGTTCTTTTTTGTACTTGAGTAGCTTGGATTTAATTTTCTTTTTTATGCTTTAATCCTCTATAGCATGTGATAAAATGGACTGGCGTAATCCTCCCTTCCTTCTTGTTGTCCGACATCGAGATTTGCCCTACACTAATTGAACAAGCTGTGGTTACTGGATGCTGGTCCTGTGCATTAGGCCAGGAACTTTATCATCTTGCTGCCACTAGGAAGCAATTGAGAAATATTGCATTTCTACTAATATTATGCTCCTACCAGTCATCGCGAACTCCATGACATAACTCTCGGCTATGCACTGAGATAGTTAGGTGAGCTGCACTTATCTATGATATTTCATGCTCTGAATGGTAGTTTAGGAGAGAGATACATCTTTCAATTTCTAGTAATTGTTTGAAGTGTTATTTATGTGTATGATGACTGAAGCAAAGTCTCCTCTCGAGCTACTACCCTTTTTGCCATGTGAAAAGGTCTAATCTAATCATGGAATCCACTCCAGGGTGTAAAATATCCTCATGCATGTGAGTAGATGTCCTTCTTGGGGGCCCTTGATCGGGGTACATTGGCACTCTAGGTCTGTCCTCAGAGGTAAATGGCAACTTTCTGTAAGAGCAGCGTGTGATGAAACAAAAGGGCCAGCTCAGGCATGCTTGGTAACTAAATGTCCATTAGGTTCTGTGAAATGCGTCTGAGACTTTCGCAATCTCAACTGGAAATTGCGGGCGTGTCTTGAGACCGAGTCGAGGCCGTAATCTTCCTGGTTGAAATGCGGGCAAATATGTTCATTTTCTCGTGGTTAGCTATTGAAGGTGATATGAGTTGATTTTCTTTTTCTTTTGCCTCGTACCCAATGGATTCTCTGGTCTCTCGTCAATGCTCTGGGGCTGGCCCGGAGAGGCAGCGTGACGAGTAGAAAAGGGCAGCAGCATGTGAAATTAGGTGAAGAGAGAATAATGTCGTGCAATTAGCATCCAACCATGTGAGTTTGATTCACGCGAACGCTGACGACAAAGGACGAGATCGATGTATACCCCCACAAATGAGAAAGAAATTTAAGTCAAGTAAAAATCGTAAAAATGAGTACAAGTACATAAATATCAGACTCTCTGCATCGAGAGCACTCGATTTGAATTTGTAGCTTACGTGCTAGAAAATCCTCAATCGACTGGATCAAACCAACATCGAAAACATCTAGAGACAAGGTGGAACTCTGTGCTCCTCATCTGGTAGACCACCTACTTCTTTGCTAATATCTCACGCTTGAGATGGTCAACTGGGTGTTGACCGGTAGCCAGCCCCACTGTGCTGGACTTGAATTGACCAATCCCCCCACCTAAAATTTCTCCTAGGAGACTACTGACTGCTGCAGAAGCTCAGGAATCCCATGAACTCGTGGTTCTCGATCATCACGACGCTCTTCTCGATGCCGATAACCCCTGCAGACAGAACAACCCCCACAGGAAAGAGAAGTGTGTCATTTCTTAATCGGCTCCAGGTACCGATCCCGGTTTCCAGGATCTCGGGTCAAGGCTAGTTTACCCATCATCAGTGCGCTGGCAAAGATGACTCCTGAGAGGATGAACACGATAAGCGAGGCTCTCCCCAGGATCGCGATCAGCTTCCTGACGAAGAACTGCCCCCAGAACCCGGCCAACATCGAAACAGTCACGAGGTAAAGAGCTGCAGGAAATGCCGCAAGATTCTCATATCAGAATTCGTTCGAGGGACGTCCACCACGAATTCCATAGTCAGAACGCGGACGAGTATAAAAAAAAGTAGAAGAGCTCAATATTATATGAGCCTGAGCTCATCGTGACATGCTATTAGTTGGTTCATGATAGATGAATGGTAAACATTGACTCTGGGAAACATAACAACGTACCGTATGGAATAGGGAACCGCTTGAGTAAGTAGAACTCGACCACAGACAAGGAAGATGAGTACATCATCACAAATGTTGCTGTTGCGCTGGAAACCTGTCCATATTCAAGTAGAAATTAGTAAACGAAACAGTTTCGGAAATTTACCGACAAGTTCATCCTATTTTCAAACTTCCCAAGCTGATAAAGCTGTAAAAAAATGAAAAAAAGATCAATCCTCCGAACATACGTGCCCCATACCACTGGCATCAGATAGGTGCCTTTGGATATGATGTGGTTATGACTAGTAGCCTTGTGGGTCATGTACAAGAAGTATTACAGTGAGGACTCTTTTAGAGGGAATCTAGCATGAGTCAAAATGAGGGCCATGTAGGCGGTGTTGAATGGTCCAATACCTGCGGGATAACTCCGATCTCGAGGAGAAGTGGGCCCAGTATGAACCCCCCGCCGGATCCCAGCAGGCCCCCGACACAGCCTCCGAGGATACCACAGAGCGCACAAAAGGCTATGTGGGTCGCGGTCCACTGGATAGTGGCCCCGCAGATGGCTTCGGTGTTGCCTGTGCACATCCTCCTCTTGTGTTCTGTATACAGTTTCACCGCTTCACATCCAAATACGGCCACAGCAATGGGAAACTGTGGGAAACAAGAAATACAGCGAAATGGTGTATTTGCTTACTATTAATTAATATACTCTTATTGTTAATTTTTTTTCACATTAAAATGAACCATCTAAATTTATGATGCAGATCGAGATGCAAGCCACCTCCGGTGTTAGTTGCACGTAATAATCATAGAGGATTATCGATAAAATACAAAACATAAAGCAAGTGGGAAGCTTTGTCTTGTATGTGTTGGTTAACATTTATTTATTTTTACCTGTAGGGAGAATAGCACCCAGTACCATGCGCTGCAAACTGCTACATCATTCTGTGGGTTATGAAGTGAGAACAGCTAATTATTAGTTAATTATTGCTGATGAAAGAATGAAGTTGTTGTCAGGGAAGAGAAGGGCGTAATGAGTAAAATTAACTTGCCTTGAGGACCTGGAGGAGGAGGAAGGAAATCCAGACAAAGAACAGCACCAAGATCCTTTTCCACTTGAGGTTGGAGCAGACAATTTGCTGCAGGAGAGTCTTTTGATTAAGTCTCTAAGTAGTCTAATCAATGAAGATGAAATATTGCTACGTACGTGTCTAAAGTAGTAGACAAAGGCGACACAACACACCATTTGGGACTTCTCCTCCATTGGAACGAGTGGGTCATATGGGGTGTCGACGAGGACTGCAACAACCAGATGAAATTTTGAGTGAGCACACACCGTCAGGTGAATGGGTGCATTAAGATTGAGGAGTGAGATTTTTGTGGTATACCACTTCTTTTATACAGTTTGAAGAAATTACAGGTAAGTGACTACTCTCAAGGGTAGGACGGAATCACAAATACGAGCAATACATGACAAGCACTATCTGGGTGTCTAGCTAGGGTACGTAGGGTCTCATGGCTCACACTTTTCAGTTAAGTTAAATGGGCCGTATTAATTAGTAAACCAATCTAGGGAAGTAATTATTTTCCAGGACTAGAATAACATGATGTGATTTTGACATATGAAAACCAAATAAATTATGATTTAGCCAACAGCAGGTGAGGAGATAATGATATCTGACCTTCGCCATGAGATTTGACTGGATCTTCGTGTTGCTTGGCCAGCTCCTTCTGCATTCATCAACCAACCACAACAGGAAAGGAAAAAAGGTGAGTCCAAAACAGTAAAACTGCTTTCGCTCTACCCTTCGCAGGCTAAATGCAGGATCTGGAGCTGACCTTTAAAATGGTCTCTTCCTTCCACATCTTCACCCCCTTGAAAAATGATCTTGACGACGTCCCTGATTTATCAATTACAGACAGACAGAAAGCAGCATCAAACTAACTGCAAATTGTTTGATAGTAATTTTATGCCTCTATTTCCTGTCATATTATCTATTCAACAAAGAAGTAATAATCATTGTAAATAAAAGCCAAGACGAGAACAGTAAAAGGGTAAAAAACAAAGAAAATGGGCCAGAAAGTCCTAGTAGTGAAATAGTAGAAAAACAGACTTTACTTTGGGGGTAGTTATTACCTAAAAAGAGAACAATGATGAGGACGGTGATGAGCCAATAAGGGAAAACGACACTGAGGGCCACACCGGCAGTGATGCCGAGCATGAGCATTGGCTGGAACAAAAGAGCAAGATCATAGTCTATGATGGGTACTTCCTTTGTCGGATGAGGTACTCTCAGGTTATACCAGACTGATGATGCTGATGCCCCCATTATCATACCTGAAAGCCCATCAATTCCTTCAAATGGTAACCAACGAAATGGATCTACCACATCTGACTACAACTTTCAATTTAAAGTATGAACTATACTGGAGGGCCTCCTTCCAGCAAACTTTGGCTGCTGCTAAAACAATGCTCCGTAATATAGTTGTTTCACAAGCTAGGTAACTACCTGTAAATCTAGTCAACAAAGAGGGAGAAAAAATCGAGTTTACAGTCACAAGATTATTCTAGAAAACGTTTCATAAACCCTGTGCTCAAATTTTGTTATCAATAAATCGTACTGCATTGAAAGAAACTCCTGAGAAAAGGCCCCTTTTGTGAATGCAAAAACTTATTCAAGAAAAACATTTGAATTTACAACTGTATTTTCACCACTCAACAGCATCTTTACAATCTACCACATAAACACAATCTGTTCTCCATAGTTAATTCTTTGCCATTGTTCTAAATTCATCCGGGTAGGATCAAAATGATGGACATGACAGTTTTGTTTGGGCAACATTCTCTACACATGATCTGTTTTGAACTCAATGGAACTAAAAGATTAATTGACAGTGGACAAAATAGAGGAGGGAGCGACGACAAGATTTGGTCCGTTGATGGTTAATCGATCCACCAACAACTTGAACCTGGGTTGGGGTTTTTGGGTGTTTTGTTGGGGTGGTTGGGGGGTGTCGAGGTGGGGCGGGGCGGTGGTAGGGCTGGTGGGTGGGGGCGGTGTGTCGGAGGGGGAGGCTGGTGAGGGGCGCGGGGGTGTTGGTATGGGGTGAACCCAGCTTTTTTAGATGAGGAGGTTCTTCCAATACCATGTACTTCAGAACTCATCCCAGATGCACTCATCGATTATGCAGCGCCATGTCTAACCACGATCAGTGTCAACATGATATATTACTCAACCCACAGAATTAAATTACTTGGGTTGTAGTAATTTATAGTAACAAGAGAAGTACAGAAACATTCTGAGAATTGAGATTAGATTAAATAAGCCATGAACTTACACTTCGAGAGAGCGGCAGCCGACTTAGTGTCAAACCCGACAATCAGAGTGAGCATAGGAACAAAAATGCCTCCGCCACCAACACCACCCACTGTGCCACATGCCGATCCCAGAAACCCAATGACAGTGGCCACTGCAATTCGCCAACCAAACTTCAACTCCTGATACAACCACATGGAGAAGAAAAGAATGGTTCAAATTTCAGCGAAACAGGAAAGAGGGAAACGACAGCACACGATTAGAATTCATAGATTGCCGAGGAGTGGATAAGGAGACACGCACAGGCCAGACTTTCTCCGTGCTGGATCCATCAAGCGATGAGTGGAACTTGGCGAGGGCGGGACGTGACAGTTTTGTTTGGTCGTTGTGGAGGAAGCACACCGAGAGGACAGCGAGTGAGAAGCCCGAGAGCATATACAGAACAAACCACTTCGTACCCATAATACAGCTGCCGAAAACCTCTCCGTGTCTCTGAATTCTGTTTTTCCTCAGCAATCCACAAACGAGAAAGATTGTCTTGTTTAACTTCGCTTCAGAAGAAGATTGACATGCAACCGCAGAATGTCGTAAACATGCACTGCATATATACATACATATATATAAGCAAAGCAATTATTAGCCAAAATAGTCAACAACTTCTGGTTTTTTAAAATTTTGGCACGGCACGAACTTAGAAACCGTTCGGTCTGATGTGGGTGGAAACACTAGAAGCAGTGTGATTGACTATTGGGCCTGAATTTTCCCATTTATAATGGGCCTGGGCCCGGAATCTCAGGGTCTCAGTTGGCCCGTTGATGGGCCCAAGTGTCGAAAGCATTCCTTTGTGAACCATGGAGCCGCTGTACTACTGTGTCGACTAAGAAGGTTCCGTACAACACAAGAAGAGAACCAACAAATACTAACCAGCATGGATTATTCAGCTGGTTCAATATCACTTATCCCTTAAGCATGATAGATCAAGTCGAAGTTGGATTAGTTCAAACCCAATTGCTTTGTTTGGAGGTGCCAATTTACAGTGATCTCGGCTCTCTCAAGTGCGAAAGTTCCTCTGTGCGATCAGTAGCAATGTGGGATTCGCACTTTCATAGCGTTTCGTGGGAACTGTTACCGGGTGATGCTTATAACTATTCGTCGCTTTATCAGGTGATTCTTGTATCTGTTTTGGCCTCATGTACACCATTAAGCTCTTTACATTAGGCTGCTTACCATGGGATGTAACTAGCTGCAGATGCAGAATACGTTCGCTGGACTGACTGTTTTGATAAGCAAAGGTGAATGTCTGAGAGCAACAATCATCTTATAGAAGACGAGATGGCCATGGGGAAGCTTCTATTCTATTGTAGGATTAGATAGAACTGGAACATCCCATTGTCTTGTCCATTAGACATCATGAATGTAGGAGCGAGCCTTATTCGATCAAGGAAGCAGTCTAAGCTACTGCAAAGGGATTATGCTTCAAGATATGAGGTCGAACCCTTGCCCAAGTAGATCTCCTGCCAGGATCATGTTAGCTGCTTCGGAAGGATGAAAGCCGTCCCAGAAGACGTATCCCGTAGCATTCGAGCACGTCCCGATGGATCTTGAGTTGCAGAGCAAGGACGTTTCCAAGGTTCCAGTTCCACAGCAAGCCCTCCTCGTCTCAAAGAACCCTGAAACAGAAGAAACGATTTTTCACCAGCAAAGACCTTTTTCTCCCGACCAGCCATCCATTATTTATGCAGACTGTTTTCTTCACTTCCAACAACTCGAGGTCGAGCAAGTGGAATTTATAGAGCGGAAATGATTACATCTTTGCTTATGGATGAAAGTTACCGTTATCAGCGGGCTTTGTGACCAAATCTAGAAGAGGCTGATATATATTGAAGACGACGAGCTTGAGACCAGGTAGCTTAGCCTGTAGGCTCTGAGATGTGGTGCTGAGCTTACTGTTGAACGAGGCTGCATCTTTATTCAATCTCTCAACGCACTGATTGCTTTCCGATCCGAAGACCGTGATAGCAGCCGGCAAACATCCCATTGGAGGCAGAGTCGTCACCCCTATCCTCCTCACCCCGAGTCCATACAAATTCTGTTAAGACACATCAGTTGCATATAAAAAATAGGCCGGTACATGTTCCAGATATTGAACCGGTCCATTTACCCATTCTGCTTGGATGATTTTGCAGATTGCATTAACAAGGTGCAGCACAAGACCCCTCTCTAAGAACTTGATATTTCGCCATAATGGAGAGCTGGATAGCTAACCCGAACAGAATTCACTTACACATGAAGCAAAAGTTCATGTTTTACGATCCGGTTTTGTGGAGGAAGGACAGATACGTACCTGGATGAAAGTGGAGTAAGATCGGAGGAGGATGTCGGAGAACTGATCGGGGGAGTAGGCTTGGTTGAGGAGGGGGTTGATGTAGTAGTTCTGAATGAAGTCGCTGCTGCCAGCGCTAAGGAGGTGGATAGCGGCAGAGTAGATGGCATTGGCCTTGCTTCTTCCCACCATGCTGGCCACCTTCCCCTGCCACTCCTTGTAGTAGTTGAGCTGCTGCGGCAATGAGATTGCTCCCTGCAACAATTGCAGAAAATCAGTATATCTAATTATATCCCCATTTTCGGAGTTTAGAATGTGGACTTCACACAGCTCGATTGGCGAGCCTGTCAAATAGCAAAATTAATACTTTTTTTTAAAGTATAACAAAACTTCTTATTAACTGTACCATACCTTTTTTTTTTTTGTCTTTTGCAACAACCTTTGTAAATAATTTTTTTAAGCAAAAAATTCCGATAAGATCCAACTAACCAAATTGAAACATATTGGCTAATTAATAATAGACTTTTAAAATCATGAATTTTCTAAAAAAAGAAAGAGAGAGAGAGACCATTTTGGTGGGTTAGTAAAGATGCTCCTCATGGTAGAGACAGTCTTATGTTATAAGCTCTTCATCTTGGACATGCAGAGCAAGACTTGAGATCAATCTGTGCTAAATAAGAAAGATTGATGTGGCCGGTAGACACAGGATCATCTGCACTTACATATGACTGGGCAGTGCCGCCGTAAAACCCGGAGCCACCCGAGGCAAAGTTGGCTCCGATCAGCAGGCTCTTCCCCGCGGCGTCTTGGCTCAGGTAAGCCGGTTGGTACGAGGTAAACCCCAGGAACTCAGCTGTGTACACACCAAACAAACAAAATGCTCTCATAGTTCATTTAAGCGTCTGCGATACGAATCGTCATCGTCATGCACTCTTGAGGTCCACAGAAGGGAAATGGCACGGGCTTGGGTATGAGAAAGAGAGTGAAGATGTACCAGTGAAGTCGGTGGCTAGCTTGCCGTTGCAGAAGCGGCCTGTGGGGCGGTGGCCGGCGAAGTCTCGGCCGTAGGGAGGGAAGTTGGCCTTGATGAGGGTGAGGAGGCGGTTGTTGTTACCAACATCCACCACCGAGTCCCCGAATATGCACAGCGCTGGGACCAGCGGGTCTGCCCGAACCCCGGGGACCGGCTGCAGGACTCCCACAAGCACCGCCACTACCAGTAAGCAGCAGCCGTGGTAGCAACCCCATCTGAAGAGAGCATCGCTCCTCATCCTCTCTCTGTAAGGATAGAGACAGTAGCAGAGTACTTAGTGTGTTGACTAGCGAGTAATGATGACTGACTGAGGTGGGAAGCGTGGGGGGAGGGAGGTGCGCTTAAATAGATGGCGGGGGAGAGATGGGTCGGATGGAGAGACCACGAGAAGTCTAATAATGATTTCCAATGGCCTCTTTGATTGTGGGTGTGAATATGGCATTCGATTGGTGAGCGCTGCTCATGTCTTCAAGTAAAGTATGCACTGTCAACTGATACGTCACATTTCTTCATTACAAGCCTTAATTTATGCCTGGGGAGATGGAGCAACCCTGTGCCCTTCTGCCGTGTGCCTGAAGCCGGTTTACGGTTTCGGATGCATCCTCGGATCAATTAAACATGTCATCATTGCACAAGACGGACAGGAATTAGGAGCAAGAGCATTGAGCAACACTCAGTACCCTTAAAAGCTCATTGAAAGGGGATTTGATCACTAAGCTCCCTGGCCGTGGATGAGCGGGCAACTCGCCAGAAATCCGAGTTCAATGCACCACCGCCGGCACTTCTCCCGTCACAATCCGAGAATGTGAGAAAAAAATTATAACAGAGAAAAAAATATAAAGAGAGTATAAATAATTTTTATAATAAGAATTAAATTTTAAAATTTTTTAGCATGAAATAATTATAAAATACTACTACACCAAACCAAACCAGATACAATACAGCTTTATCTTGGTAGGTGTGATGCAGTAACAACGAAAGATGAAAGAACTTGAATGCTCCTCTGAAAAAAGATACTAGTGGGAGCAACGTCGTGCAGTGAGTGGAGTTAATGATGTGTTGTGCACTTCTTGGAAAATTTTCTAGCAGAAACCCGACAGCTGGCACTCTCAGCAGTCCTACTCCTTCCACTCCTACAGCACGACACATTAAAAAAAACTAAAAAAAAAATTGAGAGGAAGGGAGAGATTGGTAGAATTTTTATCCGTATATATTTTAATATATAAAAATTCAATAAACTATAACTATCTCAACTTTATATTAAGCCGATCCACTATGAGTAAGAAACTCTCAAATGGATTGTCACGAATGTCGGCCGTCCAAATAGGATCTCTAATTAATTACACTTCGCTTGGTCTAAGAGCAAAGAATTAGCCATCCATTTGACAGAAACATAAAACAGCTCTATCCGTACTCCACAATCTCTGAAGCACAAAGGGAAAAGATCATAACCTAGCAATCCAAATCAGTCTCCCGAAAACATTGAAAAACAAGAGGTCCTTATTGCCGAAGTACTCCTTCATAGAATCAAACTTGGAACTGATCTGAGTATCAGAGGTTGGCACCTGAGTTTGAACTCTTTTGGTCCAAACCTATAGCATTCAAGGCTCTATTATAGTCTGTCAGAAAAATCGGCTCTTATTATTAATTGACTGCAACCTCCGCGGATAGAAAATTGGGGTGTAGAGCGGCCTGGTTAGGAGATTTGCTCTTTGAGAGCTTGAGGACCTGCACGGCTTCTTCCACCTTGGCAGCCAGAGAATCGGGTGACTCCAGAAGCAGTAGAAGTTCTGAATTGTCCATCTCCAGGAGCATCCCGGTTATCTTTGCCACAAGATCAGGCTGCACCAAAAGCACGCATTTATTATACAGTGCAACTTGCATACCTCGTATCTGTGAGCTTAAATCTTACTATTTGGATTAATCAGTCTTCAAAGAATCATTTTAGATTTGGAACATGTCTGAATCTCCCACTTCTAAAAAAAAAAAGAGTTCCTAAGAATCTAATAAATAGTCCCACTACTTATTTTCTGGTCTCATTTGCTGCGCTTCACGGGATGCAAACATATACATGCCTTGTTATATAGCTGAACAAAAGTATCAGAATTCTGAGGAAGATAAATGCAATGTGCAGGGGGAGTTGAATGATCATCACTCAGTGACGTGAAGGATCTTTCTCTAGTAAATTGTAGATATTCATACTTTAGAGAGACAAAAAAAATACCTTATGCTTCTGCACAAGAGGATAAAGGCGCTCCCCGAGTATCTGTTTCTGCTGATCTGGGGACGCAGCGGCTAGCAGGCTGCTCAACATCTCTGTTCCCTGTGGCCCTGCTTCTGCAGTATCAGAACCTGATGGCATGACTCCCGATCCCTTGCTCAGCTCTCGCGAACGTCCATTAGGCACATACCTATGCTGTGCAACACGCTGAAAGTGACAGGCCAAAAAATTAATGATTAACCAGGAAGAAAAATCTAGTGTCTAGTTGAGAGATTATGAACGGGATCCAACAGATGTCTTCATTTCTCATGTAATCAAAAGAAAGAAAACCAAACCTGCAGGTTTGGGTCTTTAAGCGCTGGGACTGGTTGAGTTGGCTGTTGCAAGTGTGGAATATATGTGGCTGATGGAGCTCCACCTTGCAAAACCATATGCCCGTTCATCCTGCCTCTACTGTGCCTGCCCTCTTGTGGAACATGAGGCATCTGTATTTATTTAAAACATCAAGGATAAGAAAATCAGCTCATACGACTATCGGTTGGATAGGACTAATTACAGTAAAATATATTGGGCCAAAAGTGTGAAATAGGAATAACAATGCACTAGAAGAAATGGCAATATACATGGATTTATAAAGTAGTAACTTGCTTACTGGAAGTGATGCAGCGGGGAATCCTGGTCCAGTTGGGTGAGGAAGGCCATTTCCTCTCCACCCAGGCCTCAGTCCCAATGGCTGGTACATCAGCCCAGGGCGAGTAGGTGCTTGAGATAAAAGACCAGAAGAGCCAGTGTAGTAGTAAGGAGGATATCCACCAGGAATTACAGCAGATGAAGCACCAGCAAGTCCAGCCATTCTCTGGGCATACTGAAGCTGCAGTTGCGCTAGCCTATCCTCTTTCCTCTGAGCAATGGCCACATACAATGGCTTTCGATGAAACATGTATCCTGTAACATGAATGATTTGACAATTATTATATAGAAATCCTATGAAACTTCTGTGCTAATTGTATATATCTAATTCTCTGCTACAGTTGGTAAACATTCAGGTGGCACATGCAAAAATCTCCACACTTGAAACTTGAAAATTCTTTATCACTGGAAAATCACCCAACTTATTAGTGTCTCTCTGTCAAGCGTATGATGGGCAGCCTCCATATAAGAGTCGCGTATCCAAATGGAAAGTTCCATTGAGAAAGCATGAAACAAATAAGTATAACTAGTAGAAAAACCAACCTACCATGGAAACTGTTTACAGCTCTACTGGCCTCCTCAGGGGTGGAAAAGCAGACAAAACCGAAGCCCTTGCTAATTCCTTTATCATCACGCATAATTTTTGCAGAAGTGATGGTGCCGCACTGACTGAAATGCTCTTTCAGCTCATCATCACTGACATCATCATCAATATTCTTGATATACACATTTGAGTCCTGCAATAACGAAAATGAAGCACAGGATACATAGCATGGAGAGCAACAGCATAATCGCAAAGAAATAATAAATGAAACCAGAGTGGAACTCCACCTTGTACTTGAGGATGCATTCCTTTCGCCTGTCCTCAAATTGACATCGCAAGATCTCATCACGCTCAGCTCGTTTCTGTGCCCTTGCAACATAGAGAACCTTCGTGCCTATTTGAGAGTACCATCATCAGCAGGAAAAATTTTAGTAAGACGTTTGATGGGTATATCTCGCTGGGTTGCAAATAAAATTATACAATACCAAGTTGTGATCCGTTTATAGCTTCAGCAGCTCGCTTTGCATCATCAGGGTTATCAAAGTTTACGAAGCCAAAACCCCTCGAAATACCATTTTCATTCTTAGCTATGATTAGACTGGTAATTTTCCCAAAACCAGAAAACCTCTCTCGCAGGACCTCTTCTGTGACATCTGAATCGAGATTCTTCATGTACAGATTAGTGTATTTAGCATTAGCACGAGAAAGGACTCGATCACTCCTTTTAACAAACTTTGCCACATATCTGAAAAATTAAAAAAAAAAAAAAGGTTAAGCCATGGAGATAAGCTCCAAAGAGAAGACTATACTTGATGATCAAAGTCAAGGGGAAAAAGGAGCACGTACAACTGCTTGCCTCCAACATTCGAACCATTCAGCTTCTCTATAGCAGCATTAGCAGATTCATCAGAATCTAATTGAACAAAGCCATAGCCTTTGCTCTTCCCATCCTCCAACGTGACAACTTTGCAAGATAAGGTATTCCCAAATGGCTTAAACAGTTCTTGAAGCCCCACATTATCCACAGAGTCACTCAAGTTCTGACCAGAACAACGCATTTCACCACTATTAAAAAGAAAGCTCGGGATAAAATCAGCTGCGCCAAAAGTACGCTGCAGTAAAAAGCACATCTTACCTTAACGAATATGTTCCCTTTTCCACTTCTCCTTGCATCAGGATCACGGCAAGACCATGCCACTCTGATAACTTTTCCATGCAATAGAGTATGATTCTTTGTCTCAATGGCGTTTGCAGCTAACAAATTAAAATAGATCAGAGCATTGAAGAAGTAAAATACCAGTAGTGACTTAACAAATCTGTATAATAATGAGTTAAACAACCAACACATGTTTTTGAGAAAAACGAATCAAATGGGCATACTGATATTCATCGTAAAATTACATAAACTAAGACAGACCATCCATTTTTTTCTCGTCTTGTTGACACATTCCTTCTGTACAATCCATTGTATAAGCCAAAATTGTTATGATATCATAAATAGATCATGCATAAGTGCATTCAACCGTTTCAAGAGAGTTTTTATTTTTTATTTTAAGTTCAAAAGAGTCAAATAAAATTTCCACCAATTTTTTTTTTTGCAATTAATAATGTCCACTTCTCCACATCTGATACTTACATGTCAATCACCCACAGGTTGAGTCGATTGCAACTAATCGAACTTGTTATACTAATTATTTCTACGACTATTAGTCTTTGAATTACCGTCCAAACGACAAAATGCATACATAAATTGAAATCCAAGCATGGTTGTCTCTCTCAGCTAATACAACTCAAATCAGATTGCGATAGAGCAAGAATGCTAATAAATCAAATCAAATAGAGCAGAAGCGTCATCGCTCAATCGGCTTTGGCACAATAAATAACCCAATTCAATCATCCAGAGAAAATCCAAATGTGACTGAGAATTCATGAATCATCAGATTAGTTCAATCAAACTAAACGCATGGATAATGTGCCTTATCTACACGTTTCAGTACGTGCATACTAACGTACCGTCTTGAGGAGAAATGAAGTTGACGTATCCGTAACAGAGGGACCTCCCCGTGGAGGAGTCTCTGCAGATGCGGACCGACGTGAGGCTCTTAAACTCCGTGAATGCCTCAAAGAGTGCTCCGTCAGTGACATCCGGGTGGAGGTCACCAACATACAGCGACGCCGGAGCGGTGGCGGCAACCGTCGGAGGAACCGCCATTGTCAGTGGCCGAGCAGAGCCGATTGCCGTTCAGAGAAGAGAAAATGCAGGAAGGTGGCGGGGATGACCGTCGGTTCCCGTCACACTGCGGAAGCTTCTGACGCAATCTGATCGCTGCTTCACGCTAGGAGGTGGACACGGATAGCGAACGGTCGGTTTCCGTTACCGAAAGAGGGAGTAAATTCTGATGGAGAGATGCGGAAGGAAAGTGTCCGTCAATAGAAGCAGTGAGAATGAATCTGTCAAGCGATGAATCGGCGGTATTTGATGGAGATGGCGAGAGAGCGGACTAGAGAGAGAGAGAGAGAGAGAGAGAGAGAGAGAGGATGAAGAGAGATGAAGAGAGGTTTTATTTGCATGGACGCAGGAGGTTGAACTGTTCTCTGCTGGAGGAGGATGCGGAAAAGGAGTTAGAGAGAGAACGAGGCAGGGAGGAGGCGATACGACTCTCGGAAGCGGCGCGTGCATCCTACTCTCTTCCGAAAAATTGAAACAAATTACAACTATAGAAAGTTATCTCATCATTTATATTTATCTATAATAAATATATGTCAAAATCCGTATTTAAAGCAAATTATTTGTTGACACTTGTGAATTCCGACCAACAGACTTTCACTTTTTTTTGTAATATAACCTAATTTTAATTTTAATTTGTGAATATTTACTTAATATATCGGATAATAAAATTTATATATATATATATATACTTTTCATCGTAATTCAATGAATGTATATTGATAAAAAAAATTTAGAAGTATCTATATCATATCATTTTAATATATTTAACTCTTTTTATATCGTTGTTGATAATATATAATATATATAATATATATATATACTTGACATCTATAAAATCTTACTATTATTAATTTAACTTGAGTCTCAATTAATCAAAACTTATTAAATTTGTAAATATAATATGGCACATTCTATAAGATAATATTTTACCATTTGAGATTCAACTTTACGATAATATTTCCTTTTTTATAAATTTACCTGTAAATAATAGTGGAAGAAAAATTCATATGATATCCCACAACGATTTGGCGGGAGGCAATCAATAGTATTGTTATATATATATATATATATTGGTATTTTCCTATATTACATTGGAAGAATGGAATATTTATGCACGTGACTTAAGAGGGTGAGAGCGAGAGCGAGGCTGAGTGTTGCAGGCTGAGGTGGCGCGTTGCGGATATTGCCACGTGATGTGTGATGGGGACCGCTTCAAAAGTGCTCCCCTAAAAGGGCGCCTTTCCTCATTGCAGATCACACGCCGCGCGCACACCGTGGAGTGATAATCGGGCCAAGCCCGTCGGCGGCGGCGGCCCTTCCCAGCCACAGACCTCTCCGCCCCTTCCCCCCACGGCCCTCCTGCGCCTCCTCCGAGGCTCTGGCCTTTCCTCCACCACTTGCTCTCCTATTTTGCGTAAATCAGCTTGATATACCGATCTTAATCATTCACTTTACGTAAAAACTTTAATTTTATTTCATAGTTATATTTATATGAAAATTAATATTACTAATGAATAATTAAAAATCATATAAATTATGTAACCAATACAATTTTATATTTTTCATATAATATATTTTTAGACATCTTATAGTTTAATTCGGAAATGAAAAAGAAAATGAGGAAGCCAAAAATGGTAAAAACAAAAAAAATCATTAAGGAATCATTCATTGCTTTGAATGAATTTCATGATTAAATCTACACATGTGCATGTATGTAATCAGTATAGTATGGCAGATATTACATCGAAATTATCTAAATATACGATATAGTTTGCAATAAACTATTCTACATTAAATCCATGAATCCTAATTAATTTTACGTGTATAGGCAGGCTAATTAATTAAGTATTCGATGGCCTATAAAAATGGGCATCATGAAACCAAATTGAAGAGTAAACACACACACACACACACACCAGGAAATCTGAATCAAATTATAGCAAAGTGTAACTAGGCAAGCGCAAGCGCCACAAAGATACATGGAGAAGAAGTTGGCCGCACAGCTCCTGCTTGTCTTCTCGCTGGCCGTGGGTGGGCATCCCTCTTCCCCTCCACTGGACTCGGAGAGTCTGATAAAGTCCAATTCATTGCACCGATCATGCATATTTATTAGCCAATACGATATGTGTTCGCATTTGCACATATAATCTATGAGATTGTGATTCAGCAAGTTACTATTGTCAAAATCTCAGCAAATTTATAGGAGAGTTGGGTATATATAAGATTTTTAATTCCAAAATTTCAATTATTTTTGCACAGGCTTGATGGTCGCGAAGAATGTCGAGGCGCTGTGCCCGGCTATTAAGTGCAATACGAACGCCGACTGCGTCAAGGCATATAATCCTGCTCCGGGAATTCCTTGTCACTGCATCGGCCGTGCCCCGGGCCACCGCGTGTGCGCCTGCCCCTGCCGCTTTCGGCCCCCACCATCTATCTGGTGATGCCACCAGTGAGACCGGCCGTTCAAACGCTCTGTGATCCTTCCGGAAGTTGGTGTAAACCCCACAGTTTGCTATGCTTGCAGACGGAGAGATAACGGAGCTTCACTGAATAAATGTGAAGCCGGAAGCGGCTACGGTATCCATGTCAATGTGTGGCTGGTGACTGAATAAAAATTGTGTCGGTTCCTAAAACCATGTTTCTGCAGATCATCGTTCGGTTTTCCTCGGCGTTCTGCGCAGAGAATCCCCAGTATGAGGCGATCTCGCAATCCGTTTAGAAAGTAATAGGATAATTCTTAGACACAGATACTGACGACAAAACCGTCCAATGTCGAGCTTAGATCTCTGTATTCGATCGAATAGCTGAATCGATTGCTCGAAGCGACTTAAGACCGAGGCTTGTGTATCAGCTTGGAACCTAGTAGCTACGAGCCCTTGAAGAGCTCGATAGGTTGAAGAAATTTTGCTCCTTCTGTCTAGTTGCTTGGGGGACAATCGATCCACGTGCTGACCCGGAAAATATCACTTCTGGTATCGATAATCGATATGCATATTAGCTCGCCTAAAACCCAATATCCTACCCAGCGATGGTGTGAAGCTGTTCCGATATCACTGGAAAAATAAGTTGTAGGCTTTTCACAGCAGTCCAGCTTTTTGGTTGCATAAACTCAATCGTAAATCTTTTGGTTCCAAGAGGGGGAGATTTGGTACAATGCAACCTGTCTCAATCTAAAAGCCAAGAATGGACCAAACCGCCAATTTACTCGTGATAATCGAATTTACATTTGATTAACCCATGCACCACGAATGGACCAGAACGTCAACTCATGATCTTGACCATGATAAGATGAGATCTCTTGGTCAATACGACACGTGCTCAACTGTGCGTAATTTGTCAGAATCATGATCTTGCAAGTTACAGCCGAGACTACGCCTGCACATGCCTGCTATCCGTGAAGAACGTCGAGCCCGGCCCTCACATGCAAGACTGATCGATGCCGACCGCGTCGAGATGTGCCAGCCTCCTAAGGGACAAGCTTCCGCATCCGTAACTGCCGTCGCCTTTCTTCTCCAGCTACCCATATTGCAACCGACGAGACCGTCCTCGGCAACATGCCATGATTCTTCCAGAGGCCAATATAAACTTCAGCTGCGGACAAATGATGAGCTTTACCGGCTAAATGTAAAGCCGAAAAAACAGCAACAAAATTTGCGTTACTTTTTAATGTCATTCCCTGTAGATTATCCTTCGGATTCTTCTCTCCATCCTGCTCGGCTGTCGGTCCCAAGATAGATCTATCGATGACAGGACCATCCGATGTCTCCAAGACCCAGATTTGCAGTAGCATAACGGACTGAACCTGAAATCAATCAGCTGTTGATGACTCGGAAATTATCGCTTCCAGTGTCGGTATGGATATCAACTCGCCTAAGACCCCGATAACCTACTCGATGGCACCGTCGACCAGTTTAGCGAACAAAGCCCGATCCCGATAAGGGCAGCCACGAGGGGATAAGAGGTTAAATACGTAAAAGGACATTTTAGAAAAGATCATGGAACCGTTGAGATTGAATCTTGAGTCAAGAATGTCCACTACATTGTTTTAAAAGGTATTCCTAATAGATATTAATTCGATCGTTAAAAGAGGAAGCGTGGTACAATTTCCCTCCTCTTGTTAATTATAGTTTATTTTTGTTCATAATTATATTTCTATGAAAATTAATTGCATTACGTATGGATAATTAATATCCAATTAAAATTATATAAAAGTTGCATGAAGAATAAAATTTTTATATGTTATAGTTTATTCACAAATAATATATATATAATAGTATGTTTCGAAGGGAGAATCCAAAATTAGTAAAGAAATCATTACGTAATCCATTACATTCGTGACTAAATGTACAGGTTTATGTATATGTGATTAGCATAATATCTGCGATATTATATGGAAAGGGATTTCTCTGTTCTATGCACTAAGTGCATGAGATGGGCAATCAATACCTACTATAAATATATCAATATATCACGAATGAATATGTACTTAGATTTCCAATACCGAAAATACCCTTGTTCTATATTTGGGATTGAATTCACATAACATTTATAATTTAAACAAAAATTATTTGATAAAAATAGCAAAAATCAAATTATAAAATAAAGCACGAAGAATAAATCTTAAGACACTAAAAATCAATATAAAAAACCCTAAGATATAAGTTTTAAAAACCCTAAAAATTAAAAGACACTTAAAATTCTAATTGTTCAATTTTGTTTCTATTATTAACACTTTAGGATTATCCAAAATTTCCTAATCTATATTGAAAATTTTATATTTGGTAATAAAAAAATGATAAGATGTTATTTTATCCTAAAATTAAAAGAAGGATATATTATGTATTTAAAAAAGTTTTAATTTATGTATCAAAAGTCCATCTAGCCATATATGGGAAGCAATTATGCCATATTATGTAGGAAGATCCTACCAAAATGATCTAAATATACGATGTAATCAGCAATTAATTATTCCACATAAGTGCATTAATCCAAATTAATTTTACTTAAAGATCTACGTTAATGGCAGGCTCATTAATTGATTATTTGATGGCCTATAAAAATGGGCACCATGAAACCAAGTTGAAGAGTACACACACACACACACGCACACACAACACCACGAAATCTGAATCAAATTATAACAAAGTATTACTAGGCAAGCGTAAGCGCAAGCACCACAGAGATACATGGAGAAGAAGTCGGCCGTACAGCTCCTGCTTGTCTTCTCACTGGCCATTGGTATCCCTCTTCCCCTCCACTGTACTCCGAAAGCCTACCTGATCTGATAAAGTCGAATTCATTATACTGATCGTGCGGATTTGTTAGCCAATATGATGTGCGTTGGCATATGCATGTAAATGTATAAGATTGTGATTAAGCAAGTTGCCACTGTCAAATTTGTACCGGATTCTGTATCTGAACAAATATTTGTGCACAGGCATGGTGATCACGAAGAATGTCGAGGCATTTTGCCCGAATGTTAAGTGCGATAATGACGCCGAATGCATCGAGAAGTACAATCCTCCTCCCGGAGCTGATTGTCACTGCATCGGTCGTGTCCCAGGCCACCGCATGTGCGTCTGCCCCTGCCCCGTTAGGCCACCGTCATCCGGTGGTGCCACCAACCAGATCGGTCTTCCGAAAAATCTGTGATCCTTCCAGAAGTTGATGTGAACTCTACAGTTTTGCCGCGCTTTCAAGGCGACAAATAACAAAACTCCACTGAATAAATGTAAAAACCAAAATTAGAATAAAAGTTCTGCTGGATCCTGAAAACCATCTCCTGCATATTAATTTTCGGGTTTATTTCGCAGCTCTAAACGGAGAATTCTGGCATAAGACAACCCCACGATCCATTCGGAGAGCCTTTACAGTAGCTCAATTAAACATCCCGAGATGCAAACATCAGTGACACGACCCGTCCAGTGTCGCGCTCATGATCCATTCAGAGCAGATGCTTGCCGTGTTGGAGCGTGGTATCTTCGAGCTGGTGAAGCAATTTCGCTCTGTTTATTTAATTTCGGGTATCGATGTTTATATCAGCTCGATTAAGACCCGATATCCGACCTACCAATGGTGTGAATTTTTTCTGCTGTCGCTGGAAAAACAAGTCGTGGGTTTCTCGTAGCCGTCCGGGGGACAGGTTGCATAAGCTCAAATGCAAATCTTTGGTCCTCCTCTTCTTCGCTTGGTTGCCATAGTAGTTTTCACGTCTACGTCTTGCATAATTTCTCCCATGAGGTGGGTACATAAATTAGTCATAAGGCACGGGTAGAGTTGTTCAATTGGCTTCCACGTGTACAGGAACCCTAAATTAGTGTCACATGCATGCACACATACACATATATAACGGTGTGGATATATTGATCAGAGGATCTACCGATTTGAAATACATGTTATTTAGTGGAATATGGACAGGTAAAAACATGAAACCAAACTAAGCGAGTAGAGACAAAGCACTGCTCCACCGAGGACTCTCGAACACATTATTACAAATTACTACTCAGTAATTTATACCCAAAAAAAGAATAATTATCTATAATATACATAACTCAATCAAATCTATTTTTTTTCTATCAACAATAATTAGTGTCATAATAATTTATCGGACGGTATATTATATAGTTTAAAATACATTATTAAATCCTAAATACTACTCCCAATAATTTTTTTGATTGACTCTTTAATAATGAAAAAAAAACTCATATATGGCATCCAATCAATATTGTTTTAGGATTTTACTCATATATATATATATATATTTATGGAATTTTCTGATATTACTGGATAAGATTAAAAAAAAATCTTTCTAGTAACACGATAAACTGAGGAGGTCACGTGCTGAATTGGTAAAAGTTCTAGCAATCGAGTGGGCCCATTAAGTTTTCTATTCCATCTAGAGACGAGAAAGATGGAATATTTATACACGTGACCTAAAAGGGTGAGGCTCTGTCGGCGGGTGCGGCGTGGTGAGGTGACACGTGGCGGAATTCTGGAATAGGGAACCGAAAATGGTAAAAAATTAAAAAAAAATCATCTTGGGATTATTGCTTTCGATTTCATGACTAAAGCTACACCTGTACATATGTGTAATAAGCATAATAATAGGAAATACTATCACATAATATTATGAAATAATATATTATACTAGTAATGGCAATATAATTTTAAAATATGTATAATATATATACATATTTAGAATATTTATCTTTTATGATAATATATCTTTTTTATTTCACTAATCTATTTCCTTAATTTTAGAAATTAATTAGGTAATCAACTTATTTATATATATATATGTGTGTGTGTGTGTGTGTGTGTAAGGTTGACATTAATGAATTAACATTTTTAACCCCAATCAAATTTGTCACATAGTATCTCAGATATTACAAGAAAATGATCTAAATCTACAGCTTAATCTGCAATTAATTGTTTTAATAAGTGCTTGAGATCCTAATTAACTTTATATATCTACATGAATGGCAGGCTTGTAAATCAGTCATTTGCTGGTCTACAAATAAATGGGCATGAATCATGAAAACAAATTGAGAGTACAGACTGACAGACACACACACACACACCACCTCGAAATCTGAACCAAGTGGCAGCGCAAGCATCGCAGAGAAATACATGGAGAAGAAGTCGGCCATACAGCTCTTGCTGGTCTTCACCCTGGCCATGGGTACCCCTCTCCCCACTCACCCGTCAATGCTAGATTTTCTTGTTGATAAGAGTCTAATTCATCATACTATATACTGCATATTTTCATGTATACACATAATCTATAAAATTATAACTATGTCTTCTTGATTTTATTGAAAAGATATGATTGATGTAGGGTACAGAATCTTACTCTATTGAAACATTGGCATCCATTCCTTTTTCTTTTTTGTTTTTAAATTTCGACTTTACGACGCGAGATTCTATATATGAACAAATGTCTCTGTGCGCAGGCCTGGTGATCACGATCAACGTCGACGCACTGTGCCCAAGTCTTCCGTGCAATACCAACGCGGATTGCGTCAAGGCGTATAATCCTCCTCCGGGAAGTGCTTGTAACTGCGTGGCTCTTTTCCCGGGCCAACGCTCGTGCGTCTGCCCATGCCATTTTAAGGCCCCCGTCATCCAGTAATGCCCACCGGCCGGACCGGCCTGCCCTCCTGAGCAATATCCGTGATCCTCCGGGGAAGCTAATGTCAACTCTCGACCTTTCGCCTAGAACTGCTGTTGACCCGTTACTGAATAAATCTAAAGCTTAAAGCAGCTGCGTGAATGAATAACAATTCTGTCGGCCGTTAAAAGCCATTCCCTGCGGATCAACTTTAGGTTATTCCCAGAGTTCTTAACGGAGAAATTCCAGTGTCGGACGATCCCACGGTCAACTTGGACAACTTTATCCGAGATGCAAGTATCGGCGACCCAAACCATCCGACCGACGTTAAGCTCCTGCTTGTTTTCTCACTGGCCATGGGTATCTCTCCTCCCTCTCCATTGACACACCCAACGCATCCAATCGCTTTCCCTGTTCCGGTTTACAGGATTCAGATGACAGAGAGAAATAAAAAGGCCAGAACAGAAGAAGTACCTATCGTTCATGGGAATCGAATCCTACACCCGGTTGGCCCATGCACCAGGAACGGACCTGCACGTTAAAATTCATGACAGCGACCATGCATATTGTTGACCGTGATAGGGCACTAGATTTGTCGGCCAATACAGTCCGAGTTCATACGTGATAAGGGGCATCCTTAAGGGATTACATACGGTACATGTGATGCGACCCAACTGGCATATACTCAGGCCCAAAATTGCACCTCATGGGCCTGACAACCATGACGAGGCCCATAAAAGAATATTTGTCTGATATGGGCCCAGCGGGGACTGCGTGCATCCCCAGATAATCAAGCAGGGACCGACTCGACAGAGAGAAGAAGCACATGGTATAAAAACTGGGGCGGAGCGGCGCCTATTCAATCCGAAAAATCTCCACAGTACCGTCTGTCTGTCTCGAGTTTCCTATTCTGGATCGATCTCCCTTCCACTGTCCTCGATATGTCGGACTCCAAACCAGCAGCGTTGGTCCCCGAGCTGGCAGAGAGCAGGGCTGCGGCGGCTTTGGCGGTGGCGCCGGAGACGGAGCAGAAGCGGTCCTGGGGTGACGAAGCCGAGGATGAGTCGGAGGAGCAGAGTGCACCTTCCACTTCCGAAGATAAGGATGCGGCAGAGCTCGACGTTGGCTCGCTGACCATCGGCGAGAAGAAAAAGATCAACAAGTTCCTCGACGAGCCCGAGGACTCTAACATCAAAGCTGTACTGTCCTCTCTCCTTTCTCTTCTCCTCCCCCTCTCTATCTATCTATCCGTCCCTCTGAGGTTGCCGGTCTTGTCAGTATGTTATGTTCCTTCTAATATGTTCGGAATTTCTATGGCCTGTTGGGCCTCTCTTCTATTTCTTGATTCGGACGCTAGCATTTGCTTGCGCTGGGACATTTTTTTTGGGGTGTATTTTTAGTATAAATGTATGATGATCCTGTCATGTAGTTTCTGAATATATAATTTCTGTATATGCGTAGTGGACCTTCGAGGTGATTCCTCCCCTTTTACGCTTATGGAGTTTTAGTTAATGTTCTAGAATAAAAAACTTGCGTGGGAGCAGATGACATGGTTTCGTGTGAACGAGGAAACTTCCTCCTCATATCTGGAATCTATTATCTGGAGAACCCGATGTCCCTTTGAATAGCTTAACGTGCTCCAAATGTCAATGGTACTTACAACATTCAGCTTCACACGCATGTCCCTTGCAATAGCTAGTTAGTGTTTCATATTGGTAGGCTTTTTGGAATTAATTTCACATTTCCAAATAAGGTGATAAGCTTTTTGGTTCATAATGGTATAAAAATAATGTGCGGAGGATAGGTGACAAGTAATTGGCCTTCTGTAATTAAAATTTCACATTGATAACAGCGATGCTAATTAGGTTTTCTGGTAGAAAGGCGATCAGAGGAATCTTAGCTTTCATTTTCTTTCTTGCTTATTCATGCATGTTCTTTTTGACACAGGTTACATCTGGTGATACACCATACACTTCAGCTAGTACGTTCGAGGACTTGAATCTTTCACCAGAGCTGCTCAAGGGTCTTTATGTTGAGATGAAATTCCAGAAGCCCAGTAAAATACAAGCTATCAGTTTGCCTATGATATTGACACCTCCTTACAAAAATATGATTGCTCAAGCACATAATGGCTCTGGTAAGACTACTTGTTTCGTGCTCGGGATGCTGAGTCGCATTGATCCAACTGTGAGGGCTCCTCAGGCACTCTGCATTTGTCCAACAAGAGAGTTGGCAATTCAGGTTATTCACTGTCTCATTGCCATTTATTCCCTTAAACGGTATTTCCATAAACTTCATGCTTGGTAAGTTTGGGAGAGAAAATTGTATCATATATTTACTGCATTGAGAAGTGTGTCTGTAGAATCTATATCTGTTCTACACACTAGAAAGTTAAAAAGGGATGGAATAGGTTCTGCAGAATTATTAGCTTATACATGAAGGATGTGGATCAAGATGAACTGAAATTGAACTCAAGGGAAATCTCCGAGTTTGATTATCTTAAGGAGCTTTCATTCGAAGTTGTTTGTTTTCGGAAGGGTAGCCTGATTATTTCTTCCATGGATTGCCTGCATATTTTTAAGTCGATTATTAAGGAGAATAGATTCAATGTGGTTCTGCCTGTAATTTTAGATTTAATTGTCATATAAGAAATGTATGATCAAATCAGTTACAATTGTACTAATTCAACTTTTGCAGAATATGGAAGTATTGCAAAAGATGGGCAAGTATACAGGGATAACATCAGAGGCCGCTGTGCCGATGGACAGCTCCAATTATCTGCCTATTGCAAAACGAGCACCGGTTACAGCACAAGTTGTGATAGGGACTCCTGGCACTATAAAGAGATGGATGTCGCTCAAAAAATTGAGTGGCATTTTTATGAAGATACTTGTTTTTGATGAAGCAGATCATATGTTGGCTGATGTAATGTTGCTTTTATTTCTCTTCAGGATCGCTTTATTTTTTTCTATGCCCATTGTACTGTAAACAGAAGTCCTTTTACTGACTATTGCAAGAGGTGACCCAGGCACCAGTGTTTTATTGTGGCAGAAAGGATGTGAAGAGTATCAAATAATAACCTTTCAGGGGGGATATTCCAACATTATTATTCTCTTTGAACAGTTTCCTATAATTATATCTTACTGAGTTTTGCTGGTTTTGTACTTCCAGGATGGCTTTAAAGATGACTCTCTCAAGATTATGAAGGATATTGAGCGAGTCAATTCTAAGTGCCAGGTATATAGGTTAGCTGGGGTTGCCCTAAAAAGTGTGATGTATACATGCATATATATGTTACACACAATACTTTTTTAGAAAGAAATAAGGTGTGAACTTTGGTGAAATAGAAAGTAATTTTCACGTGCTGGATGGTGGATTGTTCGTTTCTGAGTTGGATAGGTAGATGATATTTTCATCTGCACAAATAGATATTGTTGAAATTTCACAAATTCTCCTTTAGGGACTTTGTTTTGGAACAAGTTGTGTTTTAAGATATTGTCTGCCTCTTGGTCAGATGAGGGTATCCAATCTTGCCACTGAGATGTCTAGGTGTTGGGTTAAGTCCCACAATGAGCGCAACCCTTGTGTTTAGTTGCCAGGCTAGGGTTCTCTACTTTAATTTTGAATTTACCGATCAAGACCTGCTAAAACTGACGTTCTCTGGTAATTGTTTCAAGTGATTCACGTACATCCTTTTAGATGCTTGTGTACCTGATAGCATGTGCGAGGATATAGTGAACCATGTGGACATTATCCATTTTGGTTCTGATTATTTCTACTGTAGGTTCTTCTGTTTTCTGCAACCTTCAACGACACTGTAAAGAATTTTGTGACAAGGATAGTCAAAGATTATAATCAACTTTTCATAAAGAAAGAAGAACTCTCTCTAGAGGCGGTGAAGCAGTACAAGGTCAATTGCCCCGATGAATTGGCAAAGGTTTTAGTGATCAAGGACAGAATATTTGAATTTGGAGAGAAACTTGGTCAGACGATTGTATTTGTCCGCACAAGAAATAGTGCCAGCATGTTGCACAAGGCGCTGGTTGACTTCGGCTACGAAGTAACTACTATACAAGGTGCCCTCAGGCAAGAAGATAGAGACAAGATTGTGAAAGAGTTCAAGGATGGTCTGACTCAAGTCCTTATATCTACTGATCTTCTTGCCCGAGGCTTTGACCAACAGCAGGCAGTCCAATCTTTCCCTCCTCATTTCCTTTATGGGATGTCTCTTCCTTTTTCTTCAATTAAAATATGTTGAATTGGAATATTTCTTGATATGTTTAAATTACTTGAACTCATTGAATCTCTCATTGTAGGTTAANACAAGATTGTGAAAGAGTTCAAGGATGGTCTGACTCAAGTCCTTATATCTACTGATCTTCTTGCCCGAGGCTTTGACCAACAGCAGGCAGTCCAATCTTTCCCTCCTCATTTCCTTTATGGGATGTCTCTTCCTTTTTCTTCAATTAAAATATGTTGAATTGGAATATTTCTTGATATGTTTAAATTACTTGAACTCATTGAATCTCTCATTGTAGGTTAATTTGGTTATCAATTATGATCTTCCCGTGAAGTATGAAAATCAAAATGAACCTGATTATGAGGTCTACTTGCATAGAATTGGAAGAGCGGGGCGTTTTGGCCGCAAAGGTGTATATTTAATCCTTGAAATTTATCTAATTTAGCTCCATAATTTTAACTTGACTTTGTTATTGTGAGATAAAACACGTCTCTGAAGCGGTTTCATGCCAATGCTCCAGGTGCTGTTTTCAATTTGCTCTGTACTGATAAGGATCATGAACTCATCGTGAAAATTGAGAATCACTTTGCAACATCAGTTATCGAGGTAATGTCTCTAGGGCTTTTACTTCACCTGTTTTTTTGGGGTGTATTCCAACTGTGGTTCCACAGATAGGAGCTTTATTAGTTGTCTTGTAGAGGGGGATTACTGGGAAATGTCCATTGATGTCCTCCCTGTCTTGGTTAGGTGACCTATGTATTTTTCCTCACGCTGAACTGAGTTATTGGATCTGATGTAGGTTGCTCCATGGGACAGTGTCGAAGAATTCAAAAGGGCACTTGTGGATGCTCGTTTGTTGTGATATACTGCAGCATGATTCTCTCTTCAGTGTTTATGTCGTTTCTCGGTAGCTCTCCTTTTGGTGTTTACGTCCCCTCTCATGGTACCTCTCTGTCTGGTATGGAGTCTATGTACAGCTGAGATTGTAGAAATTTTTGTAATTTGATCGTCTTATGCGGCAGACTGGGAGGGTCAACTGGGTGCTTTGCTTGTTTAGATGGTACGATTGAGTGCATGGTGTGCTGTCTTGCCGAGAGAATCTGGCCAGGTGATCTTTGTTAGAGATGTAATTTGGGCTGTTGATGGTATTCTTGTAAAATTAACATGATTATAATGGAGATTGTTTGAGAAATTTGAAAATGAGTGAGAATTTGAGAGATTTTGGGCGGATTGAAATTATGGGAATAACGAGGTATTTATAGAAATTGGGGGTTGATAGTGAAAACGAAAAAAAAAATTAGAGGTGAAAAAAATACATCAATTGTCAAAATTTAATTGAAGGTTTTAGACGGTTTGAGTTGGTTTCATAATAGTTTTAGATCAATTTTCATATGATTTTGTGCCAATTTTGGACTAGTTAAGTGAGATAACAGATGAGCTGATTTCAATTCAACATACTTGCCTTGAAACTGTTATCATAATTCAATAAGATCAGTTATGAGTTAGTTTTGAGATGGTCTAAGTTGATTTCTAATCAAATGGATCTATTTAACATCTTTAATTTTTATTATGTTTCCTTAAAATTGCAAGCAAGAGTATTTTAATTTTGGTTCCTAAGACTTCTCGTATAAGAGTGGGGAAGATGTGATTGTGATGTCTCGACTCTGATCACTAGTGCACCAGATGAGATTTGGTCACCTGCGATGTCGTTGGGGGGCTGGTGGCCGGAGTTGACCTGCCACTGCCCCTGCCGAGGCGATCACTTCGCTACTTGGAAATCGTTTTCTCTGCACCGCATATTTATGAGATGGAAGGTTCATGAGGATGTATCTCCAATTATTATGCCGCCATCAACAGAGTACAATTGATATTGCTACTGTGCTCCAATTATTAAACCGTATAGATGTTTTCGCTACGATGTCGTCGGTAATAAGTGGTTCAAACTGCGAGATCAATTTACCTGTCAAAACTGTATGTGCTCCTGCATCTCATCAACACAATCTCAGCAACAACAGGAACAAACCCTATCAGGGGATTGCAAAGATCTGCTGCAGATCGGAAGAGAAGCTATATGTAGAGCGTTTGGGAAACACATACTGAGGGGGGAAATAGAGTGACTAACATCAACCCGTCATCGGCCTTGCCCTGGCGATTTGATTCTGGACCGTACAAAGGAAGAGCTTCTGGGAAGACGTCAATCTCCAGATATGATACGGTCCAAACACATGCCTGGAAGACTATCAATGTCCATGTGAGGATCGTGGGAGTGTTAAGCGCTTGAGTTCCAGCACATGGCGGCAGGCAATAGGATGCCCGGATAAGGAAAAGGACAGAAACAGCTAGACCACACATTACCTTCTTGAACAAGTGAAAGGAAGAGACCTGAACAGAAGAACTACATGCTGCAAACGGGAATCCCAGCTCTGGCCTTTCCGATGATAAATGATGCCCGGCATCTCTGTCAATGAACGGCGTGAGTTGGATTGTGGAAAGTAATTGAAACTCCCAGAAGAGATGCTGCTCTGTGACGGTGTCGATGGTCGAGAAGAGTCTGGAGAGCTTACCGCCGAGGAAGAATGCCATGGGCGGGGGCTGAAACTGTTCTCTGGGTGAGGTCGAGCTTGTCCCTCTTCAAGGCCCCCCATAACACATAACACGAAGAAAGAGAAGAAAACCACAAGCCGGAAGTTAAATTTCCACGAACAGTAAAAAGGATTCGCAGGCTACGGAGCAGTTGTTAATACTTCCTATGTTCAAGAGCACTTCTTAGATTCAGTTCTCACCGATTCGACTGCATCCTGGTACATCAATTCGCACAACATCAGGTCAGCTTCCTAGAGTCTCTACTTGACAATCCAGACGCCCAACTAGTCAAACAACAGATGCGCTTTACAGACAACTTGACTCGTGTCTCAGCCGAGAATTTCATTAAACCAGCTCAACTAATACCCAGAATTGTCAAGAAAGCCCACCACNTAATACCCAGAATTGTCAAGAAAGCCCACCATTCTTCCCCTATGCTTAAGTTGAAAGTGCTAGGCAATTTAGCTGAATTNCTAATACCCAGAATTGTCAAGAAAGCCCACCACTCTTCCCCTATGCTTAAGTTGAAAGTGCTACGCAAATTAGCTGAACTCCGTCGGAAACGAGGTCAAAATCAAGGCCGAACTTGAGCTGCAGGATGTAACAGCATGGCAATTCCTCAGAACCCACCCACCCACGTACTGAGCTTAGATCCGCGGTGATTGACTAAAGAGAGTGAGGGAGACACAGACCGAGTCACACCGGGACCTGAACATAAACACCGATCAATGAATCAACCGTTCAGCATCATCAGGACGAGCAACCAGAGCCCCTCGAAGAATCAGAGCATTTTCATCAACCCCCGAAGCTCTCCGATGGCATCTCCTCTGTTGGCTCCAGATTTGACCCCCTTTTTTCCCCCGCTGATTACTTCCTCCTTTTTTTTTACCCTGCAAGTCAATTTTGACTGTCCATTATTCACCTACGATCCGTGAGGGATGCTACCATACCGGTACATTCAAGGAAGAAGATTTGTCCTTTCTGAAGAAATATGACTTCTATTCGTAGTGTGAAGTTCATCATACACCTTCAGATGAGGCTGGCTAGATCACGGATGAATGACGATAAATCAGATCCGTTTTAACCATCTTCGGCAGTGCAAATAAAAAGCAGGTAATGATAATGGGTGAATCATTAAGATGGAACTGGATCATAGTGGGGGGAGGACCATATATAATTGGGGGAATCGAATCTTGAAAGCCATTGAGAACAGCCAGCAGTCAGGTTTCGCCAATCATGTGGGTTGGGTTGGGCACAATCAGCATCACACATTCTCATCCTTAACCAATCCCATTTAAGATTATTATTATTATTATTATTATTATTTCCTCATTTGCCCCCATTTTGTGCATTGCATTCATCGGAGTCTTTCAGACACAGGACCACACGCTCCCATTAAATCCTAAATTACGGCTCGACTAGAGTCGCTCCCAGTAGTTCTCCAATACCAACTAGCCGATCCCAACCCTACACATATATCGAACCAAGATTTCCGTTTATGCGTCGAATCTAATACGATAGCCTCGATTAAAAACGGATAGATCGGTTCGGTCGGGGACGTGTGGCCCTCGAAATTCATCCCAAGCATGCACTTCCTTCCCTGCAGCCAGATTTACCACCGTTTTAACTGTGTCAGTCAAACCTCGAAATCAACTTTACACTTTAGCCGAGAAGGATTTCATCACTATTGAAACTTTTTTTCCCCGTAATCTTAACAGCATTTATATAATCTAGAGCTGCCAAAACTGCAAATTTAGCAAACAGTACCTACAAATCCATGAGGGAAGGTTCCGAGTTCCAACCTAAAAAAGGATACTTACCCCACGATCAGTATCCGCACCCTAATGATTAACACAAAGCAAAGCTAAAAGCGTAAACCATACACACACACACACATATATATATATATGTATGCATGCATGTATGTATATTTAATGTCTCCATCATGACGTGGATTTATTGGTGACATAGTTTTTTAAATCGGATCATATCGGAAACTTATCAAAATATAAGTTTATGAGTTGGTGGGTTAAATTAAAAGTTCAATGAAATCGTATATTTAATAAATAATATTATCAATAAACTAATATAATATCGTAATTTAACAATAATTTATAATAAAAATTATAATATAATAATTATATTAACTATAAATTCAACATAATTATATTAAAATAAAATAAATATATTATAATTAATTTTTTTTTTTAATTTAGATCGACCGATTTTTTCATTTGTTTAATTGGATTGTCGGACCAACCTAAAACCGGCATGTTCAAGTATTTAAAGCGCACTTGGGTTAATTCTAAAAATCGGATCGGCCGAGTGACCGGTTCCTAATCGAACCGACCAGTCCGGTCCAATTTTTAAAGTTATGGTTGATAAATTGGGAGGTGGTTGTACCGTTGATATCGGTGTAGCAAGTTGGCTCTAGATAGAGCTGTTCCATAACGCTGGATGCCATATCACAACTCCAGAGACTCAGACACACAGACAGACCAGATAGAATCTATCAGCGTGTTGTGAGTTCGGCCTTTTCTTTTCTTTTCTTTTTTCATTTTCATTGCGAGAGCTCTTTGCATCGGCTCTCATTGGAGGGCTGGCTTATTCATCTGTCCCTAACCTATTATATATATATATATATATATTGATATAGACAGTGTTTGCCATTATAATAATATATAAATATATAAATATGATATATTATATAATTTGAAACTCATTACTCATCATCAGATATCGACTTAGAGAGTTTCATAGTCCGAGTTTGGTCTACTATATATGTATATATATATATGTATTTTCGTATGAGCTAGCTCTGCCAGTGAATCTGACCGTCTCCCCAAATTTTGGATGTAACGAAAGGGACCAAGTGAGATCGTTCCATGGAGGCTACTATATATGTATATATATGATTTTTTTTTCGTGGTACAGGCTGTATTTTGCCGGCGACAACATCAACATATGCGACCTTCTGTGTTGCGGAGGAGCTGTCTCCAAAAAGTTCATAAAAGGGTAATAATTAATCAAAGCTTATAATAATAATTATTATCATTATCATTATTATTTGATTTATATATAAAAAAAACATGGTATATCTGTAAAGGATAGGGGTAAGATGGGGTAGGTCGTTTTTTTGGGGTAAAATCATAATGCTTTTAAAATTGTATATAATCTATAACCATGAGAATAATATTAAAATATTGATCAAACTTTTTTTTCATATTTTATATTCAAATATTATAAATAATGAAAACTTATAATAAAAAAAAGATTGATTGTCTTTGGATAACTGTGGAGAGGGGGAAAAATATCGTGAAAAAAGTATTTATAAACATGTGTCGAAATAATTTCATTCACTTAATCATTAGATAAATATCGATTGACTTTGGATCACATGATCATATCATTTGAGATAAAATGAGATGCGACCATTCCAGATAATTTATCCGATGCAAAATTCGATGGGCTTGCTATGAGTTTAGTTGGTAAAATAAGGTACTTTAGCTAAAAACATACAAAATTAAGGTGAGTCCGTAAAACGTTCTAGATCGGGTCAATTAGCTCCATTTGTACTTAAACCCACCTGTCACTGAACAAGAAACACCGAGTCTAGGGCAAGAATATCATATGCTTGCTTATGGATGCAAAATTGGTCACGATCGTTTCTCAATTCTCTCCCCTTTTTTCTTTCCCACATTGAAGATTGGAGTCAGTCGGTTGTCAACGCTCACGGTAACTGAAACGACGAAAAAGGCAGCCCCCTCATGGTGTTGGGGGGCCCACTAGATATCAGCCCGCTATGATCTCTCCACGTGGAAATACATCCACGTGGTTGGATCCCGCGCCATGACGTTCTAGCTCCACCGGTAGGACTGCCACACCGTATCATAACCTGTCCCGGACCCCGTGCCTACGTAAAGAGGGAGAGACCCACCCCCCCGGCGCAAAAGGAAAAGACCCATAGTAGCGTAAGCGCCAACACCAGCGCAATTCCGGTCTCTCTGATCGTACGGCTACAATCACCCCTCAGCCACCGACTCCATCACCGCCGTCGGATCCGCTCGCGTCGCCCGCATCGTCTCTTTCATTCATCATATAGCCCAAAGCGTTTCCTTCCTCCCTCCATTATTTGATCGGATCCTCCCATTTCCCTCCCGCAGGTCGGTCGGTCGGTCGGTCGCCCCTCGGGATCTCTTCTCTCGAGGGCCGCCGGCGGGTGTGGCGGGAGAAATGGCGGCACCGCCGTGGCTGGAGCCGCTGCTGAGCACGGAGTTCTTCTCGGGGTGCCACGTGCACGGGGACGCTCCGAGGAGTGAATGCAACATGTACTGCCTCGACTGCAATGCCGGCGCCTTCTGCTTCTACTGCCGCTCTGCCCGCCACAAGGACCACCACGTCGTACAGGTGAGCCCCCTCGCTCAAACGGGCCAGTCTTTATCCTCCACTACAGGTTGAGTATTGCCGTTTCTGAAATCGGAGCTTTCTTAGATACGGAGGTCGTCCTACCACAACGTGGTGCGGGTGGCGGAGATACAGCAGGCGGTGGACATCGGAGGGGTCCAGACGTATGTCATCAACAGCGCGAGGGTCATCTTCCTGAACGAGCGACCCCAGCCCAAGGCGGCGACGGCGGTGGGGGCAGGGTCCGGAAATCGCGGAGGAGGCGGAGGGGGCGGAGGAGGAGGAGGAGGAGCTGCTCACCACCACCACCACAGCCACGCCTGTGAAATCTGCGGCCGGAGCCTCCTGGAGCCGCTCCGGTTCTGTTCGCTCGGCTGTAAGGTTAGCGTCTTCCCCGCTCAACATCACTCACAGCTCACGATGCAGACGAGATGACACGTTCGATGACGACATTAATGTCGATTTGGTAACCATACAATCTCAATGCATCTCCATCATCATCATCATCATCATCATCCATCACGACCTCACACTACCGTCGTCGACATCGCCATCATCAACCAAACTTTACTGTTTATGCCTCAACCCACACAACATTTTATACAAATCCAGATCGCCATTCAGTAATCAGACATAAAACCCGCTTCTGCTGAAGATCTGGATATCTCAATTATCCGGATAAAATTGCCTGTGAACGGATTTCCCAGTGGGGTTTGATTCCTTGACAATTAATAAAGATGATTGCTTTCTGTATTTGAATCAATAATGACAGCTTAGAATGATGTTTTATTTATTCATTTAATTAAGTATTTATTTATTATTATTGTGAAATGCTTAGCTTGCAGGAGTGAAGAGAAACGGGAATGCAAGCTTTAACTTGGGAGCTAAGGATGAGATGCCCGGAGAGAGAAGAGAAGCCGTAGCTTCTTCGAGGAGGGGAATCACAATGTCATCGGGGGAGGAAGTAGAGCATCATCCCTCCAGCAAAAGCTCCTACTCGTCGAATCACGGGCAGCCTCCCTCCGCCGCCGCCCGCAGTAGAAGGAAAGGCATCCCGCACCGAGCACCTTTCCGATCCTAACGGGCCATCACTCTCGCACGGAGCAGCCGATCCACAGGCGCTTCAGGCACGATGATTGCCGCCGGTTCGGAAGGTTGTTAACCTGCCCTTCATAGGATGGTGATTGGTGCCCCATTGATACAAAATGGCCATGTAACTTATTGTCTCTTCTTCTTCTTCTTTTTTTCTTCTTCTTAATTCTCCACTATTTTTATTACTCCTCTCGAACCCAATAATTATTGCAAAAGGATTTGTTATTTGATAGATCCAAGGTTGTACCATCCTTGGCATTAAAAGAAGATTTGTCATTGATGATACCCACCACTTTAACATGATCAAAGTATGTTATCCGATGTGCACATTAGATTTTTTAATATATTAACAGAAAAAAAATTTGTGATTATATAAATAGTTAGGTCGCTGTGGTTGTAGAGTCCGTTTGATACTTGGTTGCTGCTGTGGGTCCACCCGGCCACATGGGCCTTCCGCAGAAAGAACCAAACCCTTCCCTTTCCCTCCTCATTGTGCTGTTCGACTTAATCATTACACCAAAAACATGCTTACAGTTAGACAAATCAGCGCCTTGTGTTGTTGATTGGTCGGATGTCTTCTTCCTCTCCGGGCTTAGGGGGCTGCTGTCAGTGGAGCTTGTCGATGTGCCTTCCCTCTTGGTTTTTAGACACATCTTCGGCATCTTTCCGAGATAATCAATCGCATCTTGCTGTAAATATCCCACCGAGATGTGAGTTGGTTCATATGGTTTCGATGCGTCATTCCCATTCCCATCAAATAGTGTCAGGGAATGGAGTCGAGTCTTGTGACCAGAGAGAAAGGTCATGGTATAGTGAATTTCACCATTTAATAGACCGAGCTATTTAGGTCTTTAATTAGTCTAAATACATATATGAATTCCGAATATAACATGCGGTGATCTGGGGTGATTGTTTCATTAGCATGTTGTCTTGGACTGGCCCAAATTTGAGTCCATCAAAATACATGACACGTATGGCGGCCCAAGATAGAGCCCGTTGCTGCACTGTACTGAAGTTGGGACGTCGGATTATCCTATCCAACTCCGATCAGATATGAACTCTACTGACATCTTAATTCGATTCCCACGGATGAATGGCCTGATCGAGTCGAGTGAGGGCAAGCGTGCTGCAGAACGTACGGTTGAGATTGACTTCATTCTTCTCCCTTAAATTATACTATAACTCTATCTTGCATTTTCTTCCGGAGGTCCTGTACCCATGTGTTCCACTCAAGCTGATGATTGATTGACTCGGTAACCACTTTCATTCGATTGCGACGTTACAAGAACGAAGGCATGAATGGGAAATGATGCCATGCCGCTCATCTGTCAGCTAAGCTCCCCCATGACCCGGGACTTGGACCGACCCAAACAACAGACGAATCATCAGAGGGACTATCTCGAGATCAAGCCGACCCCCGATACGGCAAATCCGACTGAGCATACAGTTAAATGGGTCAGCTAAAGCCCAAAATCGTTTCTCTGTTATGTTCCTCTTCTCTCTTTTGTTTTTTTAAAGTTCTTTTTTCCTGTGCTCTTGCCCGGAATGTCGTTCACGTCTCACCACAGCAACACACCGAGGCATATGATACGATAATCTTTTCTTCTGCTCCCTTTCGATGGTAACCGAATGTCTGAGGTTCTATCTCCATCATCCCAATACTTCATCCCCAAGAACAATTGAATTTTGCTTCAGATTAAAAAAAAAAAAAGAAGCCCAGCATCTCCTTTCCTGAAAAGGGTCCACCTTGTGATGGCCTGATTCCGCCTGCGCGGGGCCGTCTTCGAGGCAGATTCGGCCCTCGCCGATGTAGACCTCCGCCCCCACGATGCCCTCGCCAGCGGCCTTCTCGGGAGGGAAGTTCATTTTATTACTAATATTACTGTTGTAGAGAACATGAAAATGATAAAACTAAAAAAAAAAAAAGAGGACATATTTCATTTTTTTATTAATGTCTTTTTTCTCGAAAAGCGGCTTGACATCCCACCACGTCGGCAGGAACGGATGAGGCGGAGCAGAAGTCGCAACACGGACACTGTCACCTTCAATCCGCCGCCTCTCTCTGCCGCAGCTTAGCGGAGGATAGCCGCCCACAGGCCGCAAGTGCATCATTCGGCCATCAACCGTGGTTAAAGTAGCATTACGACCCGGGAAACCATGCTCCTCTCGCTATGCCCCGCTTCCTCTCTACCACCAGCAGCTCTGCGCCGCCCAGGGGTCGACACTCCCGCTATCTCCACTCCTTTTCTCACAATAAAATCTGCCCTCAACAAGGACCCTTCCAACTCAAAGGCCGAAAACAGCAACCCGTCCACTGCAGCTTCCAAGCCCAGCTCATGGGTAAGCCCGGACTGGCTCACCTCCTTTGCCCGCTCCGTGACCCTGAGCGGCGGTGACGACTCCGGGATACCCATAGCCAGTGCGAAGCTCGAGGATGTCTCCGACCTTCTCGGTGGCGCCCTTTTCCTGCCCCTGTTCAAGTGGATGAACGAGTACGGGCCCGTCTACAGGCTGGCCGCTGGGCCCCGGAACTTTGTGGTGGTCAGCGACCCAGCCGTCGCCAAGCACGTGCTCAGGAACTACGGGAAGTATGCCAAGGGGCTTGTGTCCGAGGTCTCTGAGTTCCTCTTTGGCTCGGGTTTCGCTATTGCCGAGGGCCAATTGTGGACGGTAATGCTCCGTCTATCAAGTTTTGTTATTCATAATGACGAAAGCATCTCCTCCCGTAGGAATGAGTGTTGAAGCTCAATTATTTTTACTGGGCAGGCGAGACGTAGAGCTGTGGTTCCGTCTCTTCACAAGAAGTACCTGTCGGTGATGGTCGATCGGGTCTTCTCCAAATGCGCGGAAAGATTGGTGGAGAAAGTCCAAAACGCTGCTATAAACGGAACCGCTGTTAACATGGAAGAGAAATTCTCTCAATTGACACTCGATGTTATCGGTCTGTCTGTATTCAACTACAGCTTCGATTCGCTCTCTGCTGATAGCCCTGTTATCGACGCAGTTTACACTGCTCTCAAAGAGGCCGAACTTCGTTCCACTGATTTGTTACCATACTGGAAGGCATGCATAAATTATTAAAAACGTTAAAAGTTTTGTTCTTCGTTAGGATGTTCTTCACGCACCATTAAGTGTCTATTTTGCTGTCCTGGCAGATAAACTTTCTGTGTAAGGTAGTCCCGAGGCAAATAAAAGCTGAAAAGGCGGTTGGTTTGATCAGGAGAACTGTTGAAGAGCTTATTGAAAAGTGCAAAGAGATTGTAGAAACTGAGGGCGAAAGAATTGATCAGGAGGAATATGTCAATGAGTCTGACCCAAGCATCCTGCGCTTCCTTCTTGCCAGCAGAGAAGAGGTACGCAGAGGCTCCACGTGACAGTAATTTGTACTAGCTTCTAGTTTAAGCTCTTATTCACCTCTGAGCTGCGGTAACTCAGAGGTTTTATGTGCCACAGATTTTTCTTTCGTTCTATGTCAGTACTTTCATTAAATTTCACTTAGCCTGTGTTTCATATAGAATAGGTTCTGCAATTTGCTTC
The DNA here is from genome assembly GCA_900006705.1 of Sonneratia caseolaris. Classification (NCBI taxonomy): domain Eukaryota; kingdom Viridiplantae; phylum Streptophyta; class Magnoliopsida; order Myrtales; family Lythraceae; genus Sonneratia; species Sonneratia caseolaris. The sequence goes on from CXYZ01012692.1 coordinate 1,016,856, forward strand.
ATCTAATGGTATGTCTATTACGTTCTTTGTGGGCTAGAAGAGGAGTGGCCTAATTCTAGAAATGTCTGATGAAAGGATCACTGANCCTATTACGCTCTTTGTGGGCTAGAAGAGGAGTGGCCTAAATTCTAGAAATGTCTGATGAAAGGATCACTGATTAAGCTGTCTATTGTTCACTAATTATCTGTTATTTTCAAGTCTATGTTTCTCAAACTGATTATGATAACGCATTATAGGTGTCAAGTGTACAATTGCGGAATGATCTCTTGTCAATGTTGGTTGCTGGTCATGAGACCACTGGTTCGGTTCTTACTTGGACTTTGTATCTTTTGAGTAAGGTAAGTTCCTGTTCCCTGAATGAACATCTACTAACCCAGTTAGAGTTTTGATGTTCGTAAACTTTCCCTTTTGCAGGATGCATCATCTCTGAAGAGGGCCCAAGAAGAAGTTGACAGAGTTCTTCAAGGGAGGCTTCCTTCCTATGATGATATAAGGAATCTGAAGTTCTTGACATGCTGCATAAATGAGTCACTGCGATTATATCCTCATCCTCCTGTTGGTTGCATCCCTTCTCCATTTAACCTGTTTGAGTTTGGAATACTAAACAAAAATCAAAGAATGATTGGTTTATATTTTGCCCCTAATGTTGTTTGTTCCTGCTCTTTTGGTTTTTGATATCTTGCATTTTTAGGTTCTGATAAGACGAGCAACAGTTCCTGATGTGCTTCCTGGAGATTACAAGGTTGATGCTGGCCAAGATATAATGATTTCTGTGTATAACATCCACCATTCTTCCAAGGTACAATGCCAGTATTTTATGTAATCACTTAAACTTTTTATAAGTTTACAGATGGCTGTTTGAAATATACCAGCACATACAGTGCATGTGATATATATATCTCTTCTTTGCTCTTGAAAATTTTCCTCGCAATACTGATTAATGATTTTGAAGGTCTGGGAGAGAGCTGAAGAATTCGTGCCAGAAAGATTTGACCGGGAAGGGCCACTTCCTAATGAAACCAACACGGATTTCAGGTCCCTTCTCTGTTTATTCTTTAATCTTTGAATCCAGTGAGCATCTTATATGGTTCTCTTGCACAAGTGATGATGTCTACAGCATTTTGAGATATGGGTATGGTATATCTAAGAAGACAAAAAAATTTCAGGTTTATCCCATTCAGTGGAGGTCCTCGAAAATGTGTTGGAGACCAGTTTGCCATGCTGGAAGCTATAGTAGCCCTTGCAGTTTTTGTGCAAAGAATGAATTTCAAACTTGTTCCTGATCAGAATATTGGAATGACAACTGGGGCTACAATACACACGACGAACGTAATGTAGCTGATCTTGTATAAAATTACCCATCCATGAATCGAAGGAAAAATCAAGTGGTTTATTATCTCTTAACATAACGTATATATAATTTTCAGAAGTTCCAACTGATGGGTGGGTTTCTGTTGCAGGGTTTGTACATGAAATTGAGCCAGAGGCTAACAGAGCATGCATATGTGTCATTGTCTTCAAGGTAGGCTCATGAAACTGCACAGTTTCGTAGAGGCTGAGGTCTTGTATGAAACCTTCCTTATATTGCACATTGATCGATTCGATCGCTGGAGAAATTTGAGAAAATTTCCCTCCCCACTTTATTATCATGTGCTTGACTGTATCCAGACAATTTCTTCAACAAAAAATCCAAGAGTTTTTGCCAACATCCTGCATCGCCTTAAATCTGCGCTGCAAACTAGTTTGTCGTCATTGATCATATAAGGATTCCCTTTCTTTTCAGTGAGCTGGCTTGAAACCCTCTTTTCGACAAAGCATGTTGAAGTGCCCCGGCAGACAGGTAATAAGCTTGTAATCGCTCTATGAGTCATCTTCTGCAAGCTTTTGTTTTGCTATCCCGTTTATTTCCAGATTAGATGTTACCACCGGACAATTCAAGGTAAGAACGGTTATGCCTAACTCGACGAGCACATGAAATGTACCACTCTAGGGGGGGATCCCTTTAGTGTTTCATATCATCATTATTTCCCAAGGTTATACTGAATGCCGTGTTGCCTGGTCTTTGAAATATAGCAGAAAGTTGACCTCTCTTGACCCGTAGGACAAGTAGAACATTCTTGCAATGGACAATGGGATAAACACACCCAAAGAAGAGAATCGCTCAGACAATGAGACAAGCTCCGCGGGCATCAGACAACTGTTTACAGAGATGGGGAATTGAAATTGTTCACTGTGGTTGGGATAGATTCAGACAAACAGTGAAGATAAAAGTGGAAGGGAGAAGAAATTGAAATTGTACGCATGATTTCCGAGAAACCTGTGGACCCATCTCTGATGTACTAAACCATCAATGCTGGTTGGGCGCTCCGAACGCACATTATGTGAAAGCCCTCTCGTGCCTGTTAAATTTATATGGAATTATTCTTATTTTAACTGTAGAATATAAAGTTAGAGTTTCGAATCCAAAAAATAAAAATAAAAATTGCGTTATAAGCAATTTCGATATTCAACACCCAACAACATCGAAGGCATTTTTTCTTAATTTTTCCTAAACCTTGATGCCTTCCCTCCTGGCGCTCAATTCTTGCACGACATATTGGATCAAGTGGGACAAGCTTGAGTGGGAAGACCCTCCCACTTCCACCGCCTTCCTTCCCTTGTCAGCGCACTCAACAGCTCTCTTCCTCCTCTGCTCACCTTCCTCACCGCTAGACATCACCTCCTCTATCGCCCTCCGGACCTCTCGATCCTTCACCAGCACTCCAACTTTCGCCTCCTCCCCGAACTTGACAGCCATCTTGATGCCGACCCGGACCCCAACGTTCAGAACATCCACGACCATGGCCTCGTTGACGAACTGCTCGCAGAACAGAGGCCACGTGATCATTGGGAGCCCGGAGCAGAGGCCTTCCAGAGTCGAGTTCCACCCGCAGTGAGTCAGGAACGCCCCAACAGAGCTGTGGGACAGGATCGCAAGCTGCGGAGCCCATCCCCTGATGAGGAACCCCCTTCCTCGGGTCCGCTCCTCGAACATCTGATCCCTCAGCCACTTCTCCAGCTCGAGGGTCCCCTCATCCCCTCCGGTCTTGATCACCCAGATGAAGGGCCGGTTTGAGGCCTCCAGGCCCTTCCCGAGCTCGATCAACTGGGCTGGCACAAGTCTACACAGGCTCCCTAAACAGGCATAGATCACTGTCCTTGGTCTCTTCGTGTCGAGCCACTCGGTGCAGCGTTTGACCGCGTCTGATGCCTTGTTTCCCCGGTCCAACCTGTCGAGCTCATTCTTGTTGCACAAGGAAACCGGTCCAATGCACCATATCTTTTGGCTAATGGCATTCTCGTACAATCGCCTGGATTCATCCTCTAATTCATCGAAGCTGTTGATGATCAGCCCCTGAGCTGCCTTCTCGGCCTCGCGAACCTTCGCACGGAAGTCGTCCAGATTAGGATGAGCCCTGAAAGTGGCGGGCAGCTGAGACTTATTCAGCTTGAAGCTCTTAGGCATGCCGGGAGCCACAAATGGGTCCCCGTGACCCAGGTTCAAGTAGTAATCGGGTGAACTGCGGAAGTGCTGCTCCACATTATGAGTAGCCAATTGCGAAAAACAGCTCATTCCATTGAAGAGAAACCGGGGTATTCTGAACTTTCGGGCAGTATCCATTGTCCAAAACATGGCTCGGTCCGATATAATGCAGCTCGGTGGAGGGCCATTCTCTCGGAGATGAGCTTCGACCGGTTCCTGCATCTTCTCAAGGGCGCAGTGGAACTTCCTCAACAGGTCAGGCGAAGGGAGCGTGTCGAGATTCTCGCACCCGTCGGGCAGCCCCACTTCCTTGAACCTGAAAGGGACTTCGACGAGCCGGATGGGTAAGCCCAGCTCACGAGTCCTAGACGTGGCCGCCCTGAACCGGGAAGCGTTCAGTGGGGTGGTGTAGATGGTAGTGATGATCCTGCACTCGCTGAGAATCCGGGCGATATCGAACATCGGGATCATGTGGCCCTGCGCCATGAGCGGTATCAGCACGAAGTGGAGCTTGTCGAGTCTCGAAGCCATCTCCGTGTTTTCCTTGTATGAAAGACCACCGAAATTCGATGGCAAACCTCATCACCTTATATGATGATTCAATTGGAACATGCATGCCATGCCCAACACGTATTTTTCCACTGTGACCGGACACTTCCTTGCAGGCGCCGCCCGACATACAGAACAATTTCCACACAGAAAAATAAAAATAAAAATAAAGAAAAAAAGCCGACATTGAGAGACGCATAGAAATTTTGATTAGAAAACTCGTACTAATCCGCATCAGAGAAGAATATTGGCTTTATTCATTCTTATATTCCAATTCGAATGAGGTTGCGTTCCTCTTATTCACCGTGAACGTAGTCGAGTGGTTCGACACTCATTATCTTAATGTGAGGATTTGAGTTTGAGTTCCACCTGCGATTGGGAGCTCTTAACCCCTTAAATGGGTCGATCCGGATTAGTCAGCTGGACATAGTTCATCTGTATACGGTTTATAAAAAAAAAAAACAAAAAGTTGCGTCCCACTTTCCAACGTTAAGATAAGGGTGCATTTCACGAGAAGTTACCTTGGGTTGCTTAGGGGTTTTGGCCATGACGATTCGACGATGCCTTTTGCTTTTCCGTAACTTACGAGATAACGTCCGATGCGACGAGGGCGGTTTCGGTATCCTAACCACACCCACCCCTGAGGAAGGAAGATTCTTTTATTACCGCTTGAAATTATAACCTCATTATATCTTTAAATAGGTGATTTAAAAATTAAATTCTAAATTGGAAGGATCGACAAAAATTTCCTCAGATATTCCAGTTCCGATCGTAAACTCATCTCGATGCATGTTTTCTTTGCTTATTATATGTAAAAAAAAAAAAAAAGAGAGAGGAGGAGAGAAGTCCTGTTTTATTTGTTTCTGCCGTTGACTTTTGAAGGGACGAGTCGTGCCTTGCGGACCTTCATTTTAGCGTGCTCACATGGAATTGAATACGGTGGTCCGTGCACGCAGCAAGCCATCACATACCGGGACGTTCGTTCAAACGTAAATAAACTGACCGTGCATCGTGATGGAACGCGACCGCCACTTGCATCGAATTTTATTAAGCATTCGACTTGGCGTGGTCAGCATCTTCGTCTCTCCTCTTTTTTGTTCCCCCACCCTAAGAAAAAAAGAGTGGCGTGCGTCGTCATCTACATCTTATAAAATGTGGTGCAGCAGTGCACGTCATCCGACACGGACAATCCAGGTCAGGTCGACAGCCTCGTCTCTAATAAAGATGATGTCATGGGAATGGGAGAGTGATTTTGATACAATCAAATTTCCCTTTAATACGTAATCGAAACATTACAAATCCATTTTCTTATTAATTAAATCTGTGGAATTTCCTTCGAAGAATATTAACGTAATTGCAAACAGTGCGAGCGGAAAAGAAACCCCCGCAAAAAATAAAAAATAAAAAATTGCAGTGAGGTGCGCGTTGACCGTGTGCCTCTCTCTGTTGACCGTGTCTTCCCGCGGTGATTCTCTCGTTGTCCGTTGTCGACTGGTCAACGGCTGTGAGCACTCGACTTTCGTTCGGGGTATGGAAGTTGCGTGACGATTTCTAGGAACTAACCGTGCTCTCCCGCAGGCCCAACTAACCCTGGATCGACCTGCAGTGTGGACCGATCGATCCTGACCCGAAACTAATTGTGCTCGAATCCGGTAGACCCGACTCTGGGAAGGCCCCGCCCCGTCCGCTCCACCTCGAGGTCAATCGGGGTGAGATTCCAGCTCTCGTTCGGATATCGTAATGCTTGACGTCAATGCATGCCGACGCACAAACGACGAGAATCTGCGCCGCAAAGGGTGACCACGCTCCAAATCTTTCCACGGGAAAAGTCACGCTGGGATCCGCATGACTCGTAGCCGAGTTCTCTCTTAAAATGGTGGCGATCGGCGGACCGTGACACGGAAATACCGGCACATTTCCGACCCGATATTTCAGAGTTTAGTGGATCATGATCGACTTTGGATTGAATTGAATGGTTCCACTAAACCATCCGACCTCTAATTGTAGATTTCCTCCGATTGCATCATCACTCCAATTTCGTATATTACTCACCAACTTATACCTGCATTTGAATTGTGTGCAGACATTGTCAGGGGAGTCCTCGACCACGTAATTCCACATTGACTTTTCTTCCATTCCTTCATCTGGGAAATTACGATCGTCGGTCATGATTAGCGTCTACCCTCAATGTCGAAATCTTAATACAATTCAAAATGGACAGAGTTCACAGATACAATCACAATCTCATGCGCACATACATATTAATGGTGAATATTATAAGACAGGACAGCATAAATAAATCGGAATCAATTAGCTGATATTAATCTATTTTTATTTTTTTGGGGGTGGGTGGGGGTGGTTTGGCGGTGGGTATTGAGCAATCTGTACACAACCAGTTATAAATCATGTGAATCCGAGGAGGCCCTTCGTCTAAATTGAGGCCGAGAAATCTAGCTTGCCGTCTGATCATTTAGAATTTTTATGGAAGTTTGACTGTTAATTTGGACCAATTTAATTTCTCACCGTAACCGCAACTGATAGCTTATAGGTTGGTTTTGTGACTTTATGTAATTACTGTATTTTTTTATTTATTTTAAACACATTAATCTTTTATATAATTAAAAAAAATTTACAGGATTCATCGCTCTTTTATTTATATAAGAATTCGAGACCAGAGACTTGTGAACTTATTAAAAGAAATGTTTCACCATCTTACCACTTGTGAACCTGATCCGGCTTGAGATGTCTTGGATCACAGACATCTGAGAATAGGGTTGCCCCGANCCCACTTAGTGAACCTGATCCGGCTTGAGATGTCTTCGATCACAGACATCTGAGAATAGGGTTGCCCCGACATCTTCTTACTCAATTCATCAATGCCTTCTCGGTAGGTTTCTTGAGTATTGCTCCATTTATAACACTCAATTGTCGGAGATTCTAGTAAGTATATCAGCAACGGTGCTCACCCACTTCGATGGTGTATGGCTGACCGGAATAAATGTCGGAACTCAATCGGTGCGGCGCACCAAAACGAGTCGGCCCAAATTAATTACACTGCAAATATTCCTCTGATTGGCTTGGATAATCTCGATCGATCACATGGAGATCATCAAGTGTCATAATACTACTGTGCATCACAGAAAATGTATGTGCTAATCGACATGTCAATCGAGCCCTCGATTTATTGTTGGAGTTTGTCCTCCCAAAATGAGTGTGCTATACTCTTCGGGTAGATATTATTGGGACGGTGTGAGTAATTTCCAATTGATTTTTCTTTTAATTCCTTCATTCGGAAAATTACGATCATCAATCTTAATTAGCGTCTATCCCCGATATATATGCACATAGAGGCCTCAAAGCCTGTCGCAACCGTGGTTATAATGGGCCGATGAGCAGTTATGAATCGAATTCAAAATATAACTCAATTGAACTAGAACTATTTCAGTGTGTTTTCTCACTAAATCAATTATAACCATTACAAAATCGATCCAAATCGTTCCAAAACTGGGTTGGGCCAAATTGTGCCGAACCATAAAAAAAACTCTCAATCAAATTTTAATAGTTATTCAAAAAATATAATATTTGATTGGTGTAAATAAAATAAATAGTATATTTATATTATAAGTAAAATATATAAATATAAGTTAATTAAATTTTTTTATTTATTTTAAATAATATTTAAAATTTAAAAAAAAATAAAAATGGTTATAATTCACCTATCAAACTCATCCACCTATGTTGGATTCCAGTATAGTTCATAATTTTATGAGTAATGGCCCATAATTATAATCAAATTAAACAATTCTAGATTAGAACGACCCAAAATCAAATCAATCTACCAATATTACATTCCTATACGGACATAATGGTGAATATTGATATTGATACAGAAATTTTTGGGCGCCGGGGGTGGGGTGACTTGCATGTCGTATTCTCTCGGCTCCTCTCCCTAGATTTTTGAGGGATGCAAGGGAAGGGAAGGTGCAAGAGGAGTTGATTCACGGAGACTAATTAAAATTTTAAATATCAAATAATTTATATAGACAAGAATGAAAGTCATGCCCCTATGGATTTTTCTGTTCAAATTGTGGCTGAGAATCAGGGTGACTCGATAATTGATCAGGTAGAATCTTTTGTGGAAGTTTTGAGTATTTCGGGCGAATTTAATTTCTTGCAAGAAGCAGACAGCCGAATATGATTGAAAATTTCATTTCTTTTGTATTTCAGTGAGTGGTCCTCTTATTCCCGAAGACATACATAAACTGTACGTGTGAGTAAAGCCCCAAAGATCATCAATGGTCAAATGGCATGAGCCTCTTGAATTATTTGGCCCATGAAATATAATAGGTTCATCGATTATGAGTTACGGTTTAAAAATATGAACTCTCTTTAGACCAGTTTGAATAACCATAGCAATTTCCTCTTTATTTTCTTAACCTTTTCTTGTCAAATTACTTAAATATAATCCATAAATAATTGATCGTCAATTATAGTGTTTTGACAGTTTAGACTAGTTCGGGCCAATTTCCAATTGGTATGTTATGCCAGTTCTGATTCAATGAGTTTATTTCTTGTACTCGAGCTCTAACCATTTTTCAACTTAATAAGAGTGATTACTTGCTAGCTTAAATTGATCCGAACCGGTTCAAGTTTTGATGGGCTAGTTCTAGACTAAACCGGCTCGTTTAACACATCTAACGACAGCAACCAATGCAACTCGCTCCATATGGTTAATCGCCTCTTTACTTACCTGAATTTTTCAGGACTTGTACGATCTGAACACCAGTTAGGCCGATCGGCTCGAGATATCTTCAGTCACAAATATCAGAGAATGCCTTTTCAGTAGTTTCCTGACGTGTTGGATCATCAGGTTCAAGTTATTGTAAGAGGAGCCTCCTCCTTCAACCGTCCTCCTGGCCACCTCACCCAGCTTCGTCGCCCTTTTCCTCCTCGCCTCACCTTCCTCTCCTCCATCCATCAGTCTCTCTATAGCCCTCCTCACGTCCTCGCACCTCACAAGCACCCCGATCTCCTGCTCCTTCCCCCAGTTAACACACCTCTCGACACCGACCCCGACGCCGGTCCTGATCACCTGCAGGATCAGCTTCTCGTTGTAGAACTGCTCTGCGAACATGGGCCACGTGATCATGGGCACTCCGGCCGCCACCCCCTCCAGCGTCGAGTTCCACCCGCAGTGGCTCATGAACCCACCAATCGCCGGGTGCGACAGGATCAGCACCTGTGGTGCCCACCCCCTGATGATCATCCCCCTCCCCCGCACTCGCTCCTCATACCTCTCCTCACTCAGCCACCTCTCGAGCTCTGGTGAGTAGACGTCCCCTTTCTTGATCACCCACACGAAGGAGCAACCCGATGACTCGAGCCCCAAAGCGAGCTCTATCAGTTGAGAGGCCAGGACGTGGCAAAGGCTTCCGAAGCAGACATACAGGACGGAGCCGGGGCTTCTCAAGCTGAGCCACTCGAGGCAGAGGTTCTCGTCGATGGAGCACTTGTTTCCTCTGTCAGCCTTGGAGGATTTCGTCGTGTTGCAGAGAGAGACGGGACCGATGCACCAGAGCCTCTTCACAACACCCTGATAACCCTTCACATAACCGGGCTCCAACTCCTCAAAGGTGTTGACGATTACACTATCGGCCGACAGCTCAGCAGCCTTGAACTTGTCGATGAGGTCGTCCATGCCGAGTTGCATCTTGGGAAGCTGGGCCTTGGTGAAGGAGATCTCGTCGGGCATGTCTGGGACCCGGAACGGCTCCGTGTCGGACTGCACTGTTCCCATTATCGTGGACCTCTTTATGTTGTGAGAGCAGAGCATGGTGAAGCAGGAGACCCCATGGAACACGATCCTCGGGATGTGGAACCTGAGTCCGAGGTCAGCCGTCCATGGGAGACACGTGTCGCAGACCAGGCAGTTGGGCCGGGGCGTGGCGGCCTCGAGCCAGCCCTCGAGCGGGCCCTGGAGCAGGTTGCTGGCATCAAAGAAGTTGGAGGTGAGTTCCGGTGATGGGAGGGAGTCCATGTTCTCGCACCCATCAGGTAGACCGGCTTCCTCTCCGGGGAAAGGGAGGACGAGGAACTGGATCTTGAGGTTCGGGTCAGCCAGGGTTTCATCACTGACGGACCGGAAGCGGAGGGCATTGAGCGGGGTGAGGTGTATTGTGACGGTGTGGCCGCGGCCTGCGAGCTGCTTGGCTAGGTCAACGAAAGGGATGAGGTGACTCTGCGACATGAGGGGGACAAGGAGGAAGTGGAGGTTCTCCCCTTCTTGAGGAGCCATTGGAAGCGATTGGATGATGAGAACGGAGGGGGTGGGGAGGAGGGTGAGGGCGATAAATGATGTCCGTAGGGGGATGAGAGCACGTTACCATTCCTTATACCGACTGCATTTAGGTTTTTTCTTGTCAGTTCTGAGTCAAAGGACATCTACTTACTAGTCAATGTTAAAAGTCACTACTCAGCATTATTACCGTTTCGTCCCATGAAAACATAAGATCTTCCACCGTTCCTCTTTGCCTATTTTAATTCGCGAAAATTCTAATTAAATTCAGTTTGATGTCCGAACCATAATATTTAGTTCTAATTAATTAATTTGAAAATGAAATTGTGAGCTAGCTAGATCATCGAAGACCATTTGGTATGCACATAATAGAGTAGTAGGAGAGCCGCATTTCCATAGGATATATATTCGTGAAGAGCCATTCAATGTTATCAATAATAGTATATGCAGCAGCATTGTCATCTTTTGAGTTAAATTAAATAGCAAAGTTGACCATTAGTTGAGGATCTTTATTACACATACAATATATATATATATATACACACGTATTTATGTACCTGTCCCAAGGGAAAAATATTCTACCATCTGATGATGATGAACTTGCCAACTGTCACTTTACAATTTATGTCCTATTCAAAAAATAATAATTAGATGTAATTAATTTAAATTCAACTCTAAACATTTTTAAAATTATATCCCTTAAAAGTATATATTTTTCTCAAACTCATAAAAACTCAAATTTAATATATGATTTAATGTAAAAAGCTGTCGAATATGGGAGAAATATTGCATATTGATATGTCAATCTCTTTTGGTAGAGGACAGAGATGTGTGTGTGTGTGTATCATGAGTTTGTTCATCATGATCATCATTTTGCCGTATCAATGTTGATGATTTATGCAAAACGTCAGGACTAGAGGGATTGTATGTCGGACTAGAATTTTTTTTTTATATGATCTTATTATAGTCTGCCATGAATTGTGGATCAATTTTGTCCTTGTGCTACTCTCCTTGTCAGCCTCCCACTTGCTTAATCGATTGAGACGATAGGCACAAACAAGCAGAAGGGACAAGGAGATGAAAAAGAAATCTACCAGATAATCAAATCATGTCTGTACCTGCTGCTATATCGATAACGTAATCTCTGACTCCTGTTGATTGGAATTAACCATACTAATCTTTATAGATTGTTATGTGAGGATTTCACAGAAATATTTCAGAGAGTATACGAGAGCACGTAGTAAAATCTGATGACGTTGGCGTTTGCACGATTTCGTAGACTCATTCGACTCTAACATCTATAAGCTAGCTATATGCTGTACCCATCATGTATGAGGTTTCTTCGGTCGATCTCAATAGATTCGAGCGAGGCTAATGCGGGTCCATATACAAATACACCGATTGTTCATTTGTCATGTTGTTATCACGGTAGAACTTTGAAGGGACACTCGAGCCGGGTTGCAGCAATATAAAACCTAGCTGTAGTCCGTCCGATCAAGTGCTAGTCTATTATACATACGTCAATCTCACTTGCACGGTCCCCCTCCCTCACTGTGTGTCCTAGAGACATTGACGACCTCGATCGGGGAGCCTGTTCCATAGTATCCTCAGTCGGTGTCTTGACAATTAACGTGAGAGGTCCCTCCTTGCTCCAACTGCTTATCTTGCCTTCTCTGCAGGCCCTTTTGGCTTTCGTCCTCATGTCCTCCTCCACTGCTTCCACTCGTCGACTTGAAAGGCCTGTACTGTGTACCGTGTCCTTTAGAGGGTAAAGTTCAATTCAAGCCATCAGACAGGGCAGGCAAACTCAATTAAAACACGACCGTTTTGACCGCACACATGAAACATGTAGAAGTATCCACGTGGACCAAACACGTGCTCTCCCTCTCTCTTTAGTTACGAAAGTCACGTGCTCCTGCTTCTTCTTCTTCTTCTTCTTCTTCTTCTTCTTCTTATGGTGGCCCAGACCCAGAGAGCCAGAGCTCCCGAGCATAGGTGAAAACGATAGCACAAATATTATTGTTGATAGTATTGTCACTAGGAGCTTTTACCAATACATAATCGATGTAAGTGCTTGTCGATAATTCTTTTCCCCTAATAGAAGTAATAATAGACGATTGTGTCTGTTTTTTTTTAAAAAAAAATTTATGTGTGTAGCTTACCGTATTTAATTAACATAATATAATATGATTATTTATACATAATAAGAAAACTGGAAAGCATAAAATGAAGGAATTTATTAATGACATTTTTGAGATAAAATTAATTGAATGCATTCTAATTTCTCACCGATATTTCTCCGCGATACTATTAGGAGTAAAATTGTCAGAGCTAAGCCGGAGGATGCATGTACGTCGTCGGAGGAATCAGCCCACCAAGAGGAGTGAGTCTGGAAACAGAAACATGCTCGTCAATTTTGGTCCAATTGGCCAAATTTTGAACAGAAACAGCTCAAATGTCTGGAAATGATCACCGGAGAAGTCTTCGGAACTCAGAAAGTTATAGGACAACATTATAGGCGCCTTGTCGGTCCAAGACAGGAAGCAAGAAAAAGGAAAACACGTCAAGGCCTGGAAGGTTCTGGGCACGATTTAGGTACAGGATTAACCCAAACAGGGAAACAAAATCTGGGAAGAGTCCAAAAAATTGACTTATTTTGCCTTCGGTTGATGATTAGTTAACCCAAATGACTGTTGGCGGGGCTTTGTTCTCTTGCTCTTTAATGGCGGCATCCCTTTTAACTCCGGTCTCTGGAGACCGACCGCGCCACTCCACCTGACTGCTCTGCTGGCGCGTCCCCCTCACGCCCACGAAGAGCGCCAGTCCCCCGTCTTGGGGCTGTTTCATTTCAGAGAATAAGCACTGTGCTGAAGTTGGTTCCCTGTCGTCAACCATTTTTTTAAAATGAGGAACGAGAATCAATAAAGAAGGCAATTGATTGGCAGGGAAAATGGTGGGTGTCGCTGTTCATCTCAGCGCGGGTGAAGGCAACGCTAAGATATTAAATCAGAAGGAAAAGATAGGCTTTTGGACTGTCAGAATCATTTTTCGTGGGGAATAAAGTATGATGAAAAGGCCTGTCATGAACTTGGGGTTCAGTTTTGCTTGGAATAAATGGTGCTCGGAATCCATGCTGGAGGCCTCCTGTGGGAAGGAAAAAGGAAGAACTGTGTTTAGCCGATTTCTTTATTTTCTCTCTCTGGACAAGCATTTGATTCCTCTCTCTTTCCTCTTCTTTACCGTTTCTCCCACTTCGTATTCCACCTCTCTCTCTGTCTCTCTCTCTCTCTAATCTGTCTTCTTTCTGCGTCATTGCACTGTTCCTTTGCTTTCTGGTCTTTCGTTGCAGACACACAGGTGAATATATATATATATATAACGCATGCAAGCAGAAACACAGAAGAAGCATAAATGTTGCAGATTGATTAAGATTGCTGAGATTTAGCGGCTCAATCAGATTTTGGTTATACCCAACAAAAGGATAACAAAGAAATAACCAGAGGAGGAGGAAACATGGGATCATCCTCAGGGCAAGGAAGCAATCATGATCTATCGTTCAAGATCGTGCTGATCGGAGACGCTGGTGTCGGCAAGAGTAGTGTTCTCGTCAGCTTCATCTCTACATACGTTGAAGATCTTGTCACCACCATTGGTAACTCATGCTTGATTTCCAACTCCAGCCTATCTGTTTCTTATTCCATTTTCAGTTACCCATCAAGGATTGAAGCTGAGTTTAGTTTAGTGGTTGGAACTGTCTACTTTAGTTCTGTGTGACACGAGATTGACTGACCTTTCTAGCTTTTAGTGTGATGGATCTAATGGTAAATTCCAAAACAAAGGCGGGTTGGTGGCTGGTTAGATTGGATAGTGGACCTTCCAGTGTCTGGAGCTGAATATATAGTTACCATGGCTTGTAATATATAAGGTTAATCATCGATTTTAGAGATAAATCCGCTTTCTCGGATATATTTTGATGGATAGGAGCATTCATCACTTACAGTTTTGTGTGACCGAAGGACTGTCTTGTTCAATTGCTTGGGTACGTGCAGGTGTCGATTTTAAGATCAAGCTGCTGACTGTTGGTGGGAAGAGGCTAAAGCTAACAATTTGGGACACTGGTAACTGAACTCCCTTACAATACAATTGTTTCGTGGTAAACCTTTTGGCTGGATTTGTGTTCAGAGTTCGCTCCTTTACAAGATTTCTCCAAATGAGACTTCGAAATCACAGATGAGTTGGCAATAGTTTGCTTGATAGATATTCGTACTTTAGCAAAATTGATGGGAACCTGACGGTATGCGGGCCGGGAGGTGTCCCTACACCTGCCAATGTGTCGGCATTATTTAGCTTGATGGGTATGCATTCTTTAGCCTAATTGATCGACTGATGGTACATGGGGGCTTTTCACACTCGTACCATCTTCTTTGTGAAGTCCCGTTAGTTATCTTGTGTCGATGTGCTATATTGTCACTTGCATGCCTGTCTTGGAGTTAATACAGTTTCAAGAAGCAACCATTCTCCGTTGACTTGTTGGTCGTCATGTAAACTTACAGAGCTGTGATGCCCTGATAAGGACAATTGAATCATTTGTCGGAACCATAATATCTGCTCTATTGCAGCTGGTCAGGAAAAGTTCAGAACGCTGACGAGCACCTACTATAGGGAAGCCCGGGGAATCATTCTCGGTATATGCTACTGATCTTATACTGATTAATAATTTATTTAATGGCGGTATGGAGTAGTTAATATTGGTTTGTGGAGACTAGAGATCACCATCTCCCTCCCCGATTTACATTAACTTTCTGATGTTTTCTTTGATTCTAGTCTATGATGTGACACGAAGAGAGACGTTTACAAATATATCAGATGTATGGGTCAAAGAAGTGGAACTGTATTCCACTAATCAGGACTGTCAAAAGATCCTCGTTGGGAACAAAGTCGATAAAGTGAGCATCCTAACGCTTTCTCCCGAACTCCAAGTGCTGTTTTGAAAATACTATTTTCATAGGCTAGACGCTAGTCAGCTGCATCCTCAAGTAGCTGCTACTGATACTGGGTCGTTCTCCAACCCAGGATTCGGCGAGGACTGTAAGTACAGAAGAGGGACTTGCTCTTGCGAAAGAGTTAGGTAGTTTGTTCCTCGAATGCAGTGCAAAAACTCGGGCAAATGTGGACCGGTGCTTCGAAGAGCTTGCATTAAAGGTATTACACTATTTCATGCCTCACAACCAAGTCGAAGCAAATGTCACTATCCCAAATGTCAGTATCCGGATACTCGGGTCGATTAGTTGTCGGGGGTGATATTGTCATGAATACCTCCTACCTGTGGTACTGCTGCCGGCCTCGATTGAGAACCATGTAACCAACCCGGGGGTTGTTTCTAAGGAGATGTTTGCCATATGTGCAGATGATGGAGGTTTCGACCCCAAAAGATCAAGGCCCTACTGGGGGCGAGATCAAAGGGAACGATCTAAAGGATAAGAAAGTGCCGCAAGCAGCCCCTTCCGGAGCCTGCTGCCAATGATCTGCCCCGACACATACATAGAGACTCCATTATATATATGCCTGAAGGCGTCAGTTAGTCCATGCGTGGCAGGAAGCAGACGTGGCGAGGAAGGTGAATTCGGGTTCTCCCTTGGCCACTCTGAGCACAAAAGTTATGATGTACATTTATTCCCCTATGCGGTTTTTCGGGTTTTCTTCTCAGTGGTCTCTTCCCCTTTGTCCTGTAATTGTGTGTTGTCGATCGCTAAGCACCTACACTCACTCGTACCATCATCCCAAAATGCTCTCTCCATATGTATTCTTTTTGTTTGCTTTCACCGCGCAATATTCTCGAATCAGTCGAACCGCATCTCAAAACTAGTTTACGGTCGAGCTGGGATCATTGGAAAAATTCCCGTGAAACCCCTCGATCTGATATTCGATTTTTACATCACCCAGTTTGTTTGGAGTGTAGTTGATCTCTACATATGTATTATTAATTATAATCTATGGAGCACATGATTATTTTCGAAACCCTAATGCCAAAAAATTTAATAGATGGCACTTATTCCAACTAATTAGATAGTCCGTTGACAGATAAAATTCTTGTCAATAAAGAATTTTCTTTCTTCTTTCTTCTTTTTCCCCTCTAAGGATTTTTCTTCATTCATATATCAAATTTTAAAATATTATCTGATGAAAAGATTATTAAAGTTATCCCAAAATAATTTTCTTGTCAGTTTTAAGTCAAAGGACATCTACCGATTAATTTCACTTTGATGCCAAAACCATTTTATTTAGTTAATAATTAATTAATCAATCTGAAAATGGGATTGTGAGCAAGCTAGATGATGAGGGCCGGTCGATATACGCATCATAGAGAAAGAGAACCGCACTTCCATATGATATATACTCGAAGAACCATTCAATGTTATCAATAATAATAGTAGGTGTAACATTATCTATTATTTTATTTTATAAACCAACAGGTATCCATAAGATATTGGATCATAATTGATCCAACTCGAGTCGAATAGACCTACCTAAGAGTTAGAACTCCCCCAACACAAATAATTTTCATTTACAGGATTTGAATCCGAAATTTTATTTAAGAAAAATGGATACAAGTCATTTTGACCGGCTTAAAAGTATCAAACATTATCCCCTTTTGAATAAGGTGAATTACATTGCACAGGCCTCGATTACCAACCCAAGTCGCAGGGCCCTGGCCTATAAAATCTAACATCTATTTTGTGTGTGGAATCTGATCTAAAAATTAACGGAAAAACATGTCCTAAACCACCTAAATTCAGGGAAATTTTTGGAAGATGACAGAGTAACTCATAAAAATTTAGCCAATTTTTTTTTTTATATGAAGAATCGGATGAATTCACGTTTGGACGGGCAGTGGCCTAATCTTGAAACTGCACACTTACACGCGGTATACCCACTGTGTATAAGGTCTCTTCGGTCGATCTCAATAGATGTGAATCAGGCTAGTGCGGGCTCATATATACACATACACCGATGTGGATTTCTCATCGTTCCTTTGCCACGGTGTTATCGCGGTATATCTTGAAAAAGAAAATGCTCGAGCCGGGTCGCAGCAATGTAAAACCTAGCCGTNAGCCGGGTCGCAGCAATGTAAAACCTAGCCGTAGTCCGATTGAATGCTGGGCTGTACATACGTCGATCTCTCTGGCTTGGTCCCCATCACTATGTGCCTGTTCCATAGTATCCTCAATCGGTGTCTTGACACTAACGTGAGAGGTCCCTCGTTGCTCCAACCGCTTATCTTGCCTCCTCCGCAGGCTCTTCGGCTTTCGTCCAAGTGTCCTCCTCTGTCTCCAGTCGTCACCTTATCCGTGGCGGCCCTGATATCCTCCGCTTTTACTGTCACTTTGGACTTGTCTTGGACGATTCGAGGCTCCGGCCCAGATGGAACGTTCAGACTTCCCTAAGCAAGCGTCGAACGCGGAGCCTGAGGGGCCAGAGGAAAAGCCGATTCATCAGACTGTTAGGACTCGTACCATTTCATCGTTTGCTCAATGTCTATCTAGCGTGTTATTGTTGCAGAGTGACACCGGACAAATGGGCCAAACTATACCGCCCTTGATGGTCTTTTGTACAAGTTTCGATATTACTCTGAAGCCAGCTCCTGAAACTGTTAATAACAACCCAATCCGCTCCTTCTGCAAACTGCCCGATCCATTCCCTGGTATTGTACTGTGATGCCTACAAGTCCATCCGGTTCGATTCCCTCTCCATCAAACCTGTAAATTTGACATTCTACACTTGAGTTGATCCAGAAGGTAATCCCTCCGAACATCCTATCGTCGAACATCTGAAATGCTTTAGAACTTGCAATTCCTGGTGTTGGGATCAGCTTCTCACTATCCTTTTCCTCATTGGATGGACACTGCCCTCCTGCTTTCATGTGTAAAGCAGCAACTATTTTGTCCTTCGAGATTGCTGACCGGACAGCAGCAAGTACTCCCAGAATGCTCCAACTACATCCATTCGTGTCCGAGACTTCACCCGATAAGAACAGAGATCCGCAATTTAATTCCTCCAAAGGTCATCATTGTGTAACATGTCCTTCTTTAGAAAGGTAAAGTTCAATTCAAGCATTCAGACATGGTAGGCAAACTCAATTAAAACAGGACTATTTTTGGCCGTACACATGGAACGTGTAGACCTTAAACGTGCTCTCTCTCTCTCTCTCTCTCTCTCTGCGCAATGACAAAGGTAACATCCTTGCTTTCTTTTTCTCCTATCCGGTACATTGCCTATGAAGAAGATGACCCTCTAGTTTCTTCTTCATTTTCTCTCAATACAATTGAAACTGGATTTTGATCACAGTTTGTCTGAACATGTGCTTTCTTCATGGACGTAAGGGTGGCCCAATGGGGCAGAGACAACCAAGAAATATGTTTTCCCCACTTTTTCCTGCAAAAAATTTTCTGGTCCATGACGCTGACTGACCTTACATTCTCATAATAACCTAATGCCGAGGTTATTTATACTATCACCCGTCGCAACATTGAGAAGATTCATATGGATGCCTTAGCATACTGTTAACGTTTATACTCATAAAGATATTTTCAACAATTCGCTTGGTAGATCGCAATTACTTGCCATAGTGGTCTATCGACGTTGAAATCAGTGGCTTGCTTGCTGCCAATGCTTATTTCCTGTCGAGCACGACAGACAGTAACCGGAAAATTCAGACAGCAGTCACAGCGCCTGGCGCCGCACTGACCTCCTCTGTGTGGCTTGACTGTTGATTGCATTTAGTGTCTACAGTTCCTCCTTCACAACAGATCCGAACTCCCTGAGCCTCAGTGATCTCAGTGGATCATATGATATGAGTAAATCTTTTATTAGTTGCTCAATCATAACCAACTAAGTGCAGGCTGACTAGTTTCTTCTCCCTGTCGACAGCGTGAGAATTGGTGGAAGGCTCCAAGTCAAGCTCTGGCTTTGTTTAGTCAACTGAGACCTGTCAAGAAGATGGAGCAAATTGAAGTGTTGAGTATTAGTCATATTAAATGAGAAATTAGCTCCAAAATGGTTCAATAAATTTCTTCTCGAAGATTTCTCATTAATAGTGTATGACATAATTAACATTTTTGAATTACAAAAAGAGCATATAAATTTTTAAAAAAAAGATACAAGAGGAAGGTAAATAAAAAGGTACAGTAAATTTTACTAATAAAAATAATAGAAATTTCTTCTATTCCAAATAGAAAAAAAAATCCTTCCCACCAATTATAACTAGTTAATGACCCGTAAAATGAGAAAATCAAAATTTTATAATTCATAAAATCAATAATAAATATCAAAAATCAAATTGAGCTAAAGTGAGAGGAGAATGATATTATGATGGGAGATATTTGAATTATAATCAGAATTAATTTGTTAAGATAATTGTGTAAGTAAAACATATGGATAATAATTGAAAGAAAGGAAATAATCATATAATATATTTATATGTCAAATTAATTTAATAAAAAAATTTAAAAATTGAAAATAATATCACAATACTATGAGTTAGCTTAGTATAATACTCATAATGTAAAGAGTAACATTGACTATAAATTACTTTATATCATGAGATTAAGAGGAAGTTAAAATTTGTTTTTTGGGTTGAATAGGAAAGGGCAAATTAAATTAGAAGGCTGGCACTTTCGAGTCTATCTAGGTCTGTATGAAGCTCTTCATCATTTTTGGGCATTAAATGAAAAGGAAAAAGAAGAAGAAGAAGAGGAGGAGGAGGAGGAGGAGGAGGAGGCAATCGTGTGCCGAATGCACAGCATGCAACCCCCGTATGATGGCTGTCTCAATCACTTACCACAACGATCTCCCATGATTGTTTCTTAATAAAGGAACGCCTTTTGGTCCAATCGGTCATATTTTGAACAAAAACAGCTCAAAAGGCGTCGGAGTCGTCGGAACTCAGAGTCACAGGACAACATTAAAGGCGCCATGTCAGTCCAAGGCACGAAGCATGGAAAATGGAAGACAGACCAGGGCTTGGAAGGTTCTGGGCGCAATTTAGACACAGAATTAACCCAAATGAGGAAACAAAATCCGGAAAGAGTTTTTTTTTTTTTGGTTGATGAACTGTTGATCACTCACCAACATGACCGTTGGCGGGTTTTGTTGTCTTGCTCTTTGATGTAGTAGGCATCCATTTTAACTCTGGTCCTTGGAGAACGACAGCGCCAGTCCAGCCGACTGCTTCAGTTCAGATAATAAGGACTGCGTAGTTAAGTTGGTTCTCTGCGACTGTCGTCAACCCATTTTTTAAATAAGGAAGAAGAATCGAGAAAGAAGCAAATGATTGGCACGGAAAATGGTGGGTGTCCCTGTTCATCCCAATGCGGGCAAAAGCAATGATGATTCCTGATAGATGATAAATCAGATGAAAAAGACAGCCTTTTGGACCGTCAGAATCATTTTTCCGTGGGAAATAAATTAGAATGAAAAGGCAATTCATGAACTTGGGTTCAATTTTGCCTGGAGTGACGACGCTCTGTGCTTTTCCAGAAAGGAAAGGCCATGAACGGAGCTCGGAATCCTTAACGAGAAGGAAAAGCAGGGAATTGCGTAATGTCGAGGGAGGTCTGAGGGGAAACAGCGCCGCATTTGCAGGGAAAATGGATTATGGAAGAACGCAAGGAATATTACTAAACAATAAATAAATCGAAATGTCTTGGGTTAACGTTTGTCAGGTGGTCTCCTCTCTCCAATGTGGGACTCTGCGCAAAGCCCATTTCTTTAACTTCTCTCTCTAGACAAGCATTTGATTCCTCTCTCTTTCCTCTTCTTTACCCATTCTACCTCCTTCATCTTCCACCTTTCTCTCTCTAATCTGTATTCTTTCCGCGTCATTGCACTCACTGCTTTCTGGTCTTTCGTTGCAGAGAGACACAGGTGAATATATATAACGCATGCAAGCAGAAACATAAAAGACGCATCATGTTGCAGATTGTTTAAGATTGCTGAGATTTAGCGAGCTAATCAGATTTTGGTTACACCCAACAAAAGAATAACAAAGAGAGAAACGGAGGAGGAGGAAACATGGGATCATCCTCAGGGCAAGGAAGCAATTATGATCTGTCGTTCAAGATCTTGCTGATCGGAGACTCTGGTGTCGGCAAGAGCAGTCTTCTCGTCAGCTTCATCTCTTCATCTGCTGAAGATCTTGCCCCCACCATTGGTAATCTCATGCCCGATTCCCAACTCCAGCTTATCTGTTCCTTATTCCATTTTCTGTCACCCATCAACCATCGAAGCTGAGTTCAGTTTATTAGTTGGAGCTGTCTATTTTAGCTGTGTGTGAGGAGATTGGGTAATCTTTTTAGCTTTTAGTGTGATGGATCTAATGGTAAATTCCAAAACAAAGGCGGGTTGGTGGCTGGCTAGATTCCACAGTGGACCTTCTAGTGTCTGGAGCTGAATATATAGTTCCGTGGCTAATAATTTATAATGTTAATCATCGATTTTAGAGACAAACCTGCTTTCTCGGATATATTTTGATGGATAGGGGGGCATTCATCACTTACAGTTTTGTGTGACCGAAGGACTGTCTTGCTTCGTTGCTCGGGCACATGCAGGTGTCGATTTCAAGATCAAGCTGCTGACTGTTGGTGGGAAGAGGCTAAAACTAACAATTTGGGACACTGGTAACTGAACTCCCTTACAATATAATTGCTGCGTGGTAAACTTTTTGGTGGATTTGTGTTTGGAGTTGGCTCCTTTACAAGATTTCTCCAACTGAGACTTTGAAATCACAGATCAGTTGGCACTAGTTTGCTTGATAGATATGCAGAATTTTGCCAAATTGATGCAACCTGACTGTACGAGGGATCTTTTCTTACTCCTGCTAATGTACTGGCATTAGTTTGCTGATGTGCATGCTTTAGCGTAATTGTTGGACCGATGGTACATGGGAGTTTCCTCACTTGTACCAACTCCTTGGGGAAATGTTAGTTTATCTTGTGTTTGGTCACTTGCTTATCTGTCTTGGAGTTAAGACAGTTTCTAGAGGCAATCAATTTCTGTTGAACTCGTTGTTCTTCATGAACACGTTTTGAACTGTGATGCTCTGATAAGGACAATCGGATCATTTGCCGGAAGATAAACATCTGTTATATTGCAGCCGGTCAGGAAAGGTTCAGAACACTGACGAGCTCCTACTATAGGAACGCCCAGGGAATCATTCTTGGTATGCAACTGATCTTATACCAATTGATAATTCAACGGTTGTATGGAGTAAGTTAATTTTACTCTGTGGAGACTAGATCACCCTCTCCCTAATTTACATCAACTTTCTCTGATGTTTTCTTCGATTCTAGCGTATGATGTGACGCGAAGAGAGACATTTACAAATTTGTCAGAAGTGTGGGCCAAAGAAGTCAAATTGCATTCCACTAATCCGGACTGTGTAAAGATGCTCGTCGGGAACAAATCCGATAAAGTGAGAGATCATGACGCTAAACCTCATTACTTCCTCCAGAGGACCAAGTGGCTTTCCATAAGTACTATTTTCATAGGCTAGTTAAGCTGCATCTTCAAGTTGTTACTGATACTGAGTCATTCTCCAATCCAGGATGCGGAAAAGACCGTCAGTACAGAAGAGGGAGCTGCTCTTGCTAAAGAGCTAGGTAGCTTGTTCCTCGAATGCAGTGCAAAAACTCGGGCAAATGTGGAGCAGTGCTTTGAAGAGCTCGCATCAAAGGTACTACCATCTCATGCCTATGCCTTGCGACTATGTCAAGGCAAATGCCAACGTCCCAACGGTCAGTATGTATCATGACGGTCAGATTGATCAGTTGTTGGGGGATATTATCATGAGCTCCTCTTGTCCCGCCGCCAGCCTCGATTGGGATTTCAATAGACNTCAACGTCCCAACGGTCAGTATGTATCGTGACGGTCAGATTGATCAGTTGTTGGGGGGATATTATCATGAGCACCTCTTGTACCGCCGCCAGCCTCGATTGGGATTTCAATAGACCTTAGGAACCAGATAAATATTGAGAACCACGTAACCGGGGGGCTGTTTTCTAAGGAGATGCTTGCCCATGCGTGCAGATAATGGAGGTTCCAAGTCTCCTAGAAGAAGGTTCTACTGGAGTCAAGAGAAACATTCTAAAGCATAAGCAAGAACAGCAAGCACCTCCTCGTGGAAGTTGTTGCTCTTGATCTGCCGTGACACATAAGACTCCATTCTTACCTGAAGGCACCAGTTAGCCCCTGGCCGGAAGCAGGCGTGGTGAGGAAGGTGAATTGAGGTTCCTTTTTAGCCACTCTGACCGCAAAGTTATGTACATATGTATTTTACCCAATTCGGTTTTTCGGGTTTTCTTCTCAGTTATCTTTTCCTCTTCTTCCTGTAATGTTGTTGTTGACCGCTCGTACCATCTCCCCGGAATACTGGCCACTGATTGCGTATTGCTCTCGCATGCATTCCCTTGTGTTCTCACTCCTCTTCACCCAGTCCGTCAGATCGCTAGCCATTGGGAAAAACACATCTGTATATGCATTGATTCTTTTACATTCGATGAGAAGAAGAACCAGTTCTGCCCTTTTGTAGGTAAGATACCAATTCTGATTGGAAAAGAAATTGTTTTCCTTAGACCAACATGTACAGGACGTGTCCACTTCTTCAGATGATCCAAAACCAACAGAAAGTACCTGACAAGCAAAAACTATTCCTGGATAGAGATATGGGCTGTCTCCGCCCTGAAACAAAAACAAAATCTCCCCAAGAACAGGCTACTGACAAACCATAGCATTACTAGTAGCAGCTTCCAATGTTCTTTTGGCTTCAGAGTCCCCATCAGGAAGGTCCCCTGGGATCTGCCAGAGCTAACATTGTTCAGAAGCACGAAAAACATTCAGAATGGAGTATCCAGAAGGAGAATAGTCAACGACTACTAACCTTTCCAAAAGTGTTTCTCTTTGTAGGATCAGCTCCAGCAGCCAGTAAAATCCTTATGACATCCACATGTTCACCTCTAGCCGCATGGTGAAGAGGCTGAAGATGGAGGAGGAATTCTATCAGGCATCCTCAGTTAGATGTTCAGTGGGTTTAGAGATCTAGGTTTGTCAGCTTACCATATCTCCTTCATAATCGCACGTCTCCAGCATTCTCTTCACGCATTCCGAATCAGTGGCACTGTTAATAAGCAATTGGGCAATATCAGTGTAACCTGCAAAACAAAATGTGTGACAACATATATAGATTTTGGTCTAGGGCTCTCTTTAATATGAGGTTCGCAAGGATGATAAGAGAATATGATGTAGCTGCTGATAGCCCTACCCCCTGCACAAGCATCGTGAAGAGGAATAGCCCCGTCTTCATCCTTAGCTTCCAAAGAAGCTCCTCTTTCCAAAAGTAACTGCATTATGAGACGAGTGTAAATAATCAAAGCTGCAAACAGAAATAATTGATTGAAAAGCTTATATTCATCAAATAACCTGCACGCAAGGTAGAAAGCCATAGAGACAGGCTAGATGCAGAGCTGTATCACCATCTTCCGCCGGTTCATCTATGCTGCCATTCATGTTATCTGCAATCAACACAAGACATCAAATCAAGGGAGTCACAGTTTACAGACAACATAAATGAGGGTTTAGGCACAAAACTGAACAACATTTGCCTGTCCACGATCCTAGGACACACTGTATTCAGTGTATGATTCCATCTAATACCTTGTCATTCCCCCAAGTAACCAAAGTATCACAAAACGAGCAACAAGAAGCTACCACATGACTCGAATTTCAAGAATATCCCCTTTTGAATTTAGTTCATGCAACGAAAAGATCATCTTTTCAAGACCCTTGATGATCCAATATACATCTTACGATCATAATTAAATGCACACACGGACATCCTTTACAGTATCCCCCCAAAGAATCATTATATTGAAGCCCTTAATCGCAGCAAATGAACAACATAAAATCAATCTCTGAGTTCGGGAGATTCTCAGCAGATGATAGACAAGGTTATATTTCTCTACAGGAACATTTATATTTTCATAAACAATCATCTATCCTCCTCCGAAAAATGAATAATTCGAGTACCCATTCCACTGAGCCAAGGAAATACTACCGATTGTTGAGGAGCTATAAAGCAAGCGAGGCGAAACCATTCGCATCACAAGGTAGTCCAGCAGAGTCAATCATCAGTCAAAGTGAACAGATTACGCGAATGGATGAGAAAGGACCTAGAGCGATGCGGAGAGCATCGACGTCGCCGAGCTGGACGGCGGCGGAAAGCTCGCGGAGGTGAGGAGGCGCATCGGCGTCGACGACCTCCACCAAGCCATTCTCCTCGAAGAGCGCATAGTTCTGACTTTCGTCGTCTTCTTCGTCCTCGTACTGGCCGTTGCGCCTTCCTGGAACAGCCATGGCAGGGCTCCTTCCGTGTAGGGATCTGTTCGGCTGTTTCTTCTCTCCCGATGAGGTCAGAGAGAATCTCAGAAGCTGAGCTGCAGTAGCCACGAGGGCGGCGGTGAAAAGCTGATTTGTTCAGCACGCTTTTTGCGTTACTGGGCCTGATGAGCCCAATGGGCTGATTTAGCAAATACAATTAGGCCCATTTATCCTTCCTAGGCCCAGTTTACAAGTTGGGCTTGGTGTCCCTTATAATCAGGGTGGTGGACAAGGGGTGCCGGGTTTAAACTGTTATGTCTAAACGGATTTGAGTCAAAGAAACTCTACTTGACATGAGGAAGATAAGTTTGATATAGTGTATCAAAACGGGTCAGCCATTACTCACTCGTGTTTTCGACACGTCATGATATGATAAAATTGGCTTTGATCTCATGAGCCACGAATCGCTTGGTAAGGGAAGCAACAGTGAGT
Source organism: Sonneratia caseolaris (assembly GCA_900006705.1). NCBI lineage: Eukaryota > Viridiplantae > Streptophyta > Magnoliopsida > Myrtales > Lythraceae > Sonneratia > Sonneratia caseolaris. Next base: position 1,043,085 of record CXYZ01012692.1, read on the forward strand.
GGTAAATCCTAATCCCCCTTAATCCGGAAAAGGCATCTGCCAAAAGTGATCGGCCACAGCTGTCTTTTTTTTTTTTACTTTGCCACGTTTTTTAATTTAAATAATCTTGTGGACCTAAAAATGATGATGTTAAACGAGGCGGTTTGGGCCGGTCACCTACTGGATCAGCCGGCTGGCTCCTCGGCTCCACCGTCGCTCACTTGCTCCTTGACGTCGCCGAGGGCGGCCTGTTAAGGGCCGAATAATCGAAGAAAATATATTGCCACGTAAATATTTCAAATCAGTCATCATAATGCGAGGCTATACACGTGGCATATGCTCATTCAATCCTTGACATTTCCCCAAGTGTTGGACAGACCACCTCGCACTTCGCTCTGTCATCGGGAGTCGGTGCCTAGAACGCGTTCGTGCTCAGAGATCGTGATGACATTCGGGGCTGGTCTACACCGTCTCTGCCACGGCGGTCGACCCGAAGAAGGGCGACTTGGGGATCATCGCCCCTATAGGCATCGGCTTCATCGTGGGTGCCAGCATCTTGGCCGGCGGGGCGTTCGACGGGGGCATCCATGAACCCGGCCGCGTCCCTTGGGGGCAATTTCTGGGGTCAGAGGGGGGGCACGGGAGGCATCTCACGTACCCAAAATTCTGAAATTGGACCCCAAACCCTCTCCTAACAATGCTAACCATGAATAAATAATTCAGTTCCCCTTCCTCTCATGTCACCTTAATCTGTCGTCGGTTCGTTTTCGTTTCTGTCGATTACGATGGCATTCAATAGATTGAAATGTGGAAGAGAAGTGTAGAGCGTCTAATCTCGGCTCGTAATTTACTTAACACAAAGTGATGAGAATGTAATACACCAACTGGAGTTATTTATACCGTCTGCTAGATGGACATCTCCCTCCTCAGCTCTATCAATTTGCTGATCAACATAGTACAAAAAAAAAAAAGAAGGAAGGAACCGAAAGAATGGCTCGGAGGGTTCATTCGGGCGAGCAGCTAGCACGTAACCAATGCCACGGAGTGGTCTTACTTGGGCGGTATGTACTGGAGGCGGATCTCTCGCTTGTTGAGCGGCTGCAGAGGTCTCGCATTATTCTCCGCATACTGCATGACAAGATCATATGTAAGAGTAGTGATCAGCATCGAGCTATATGGGGGCTCTGCGTTTCCAGAAATTAATTTGACCCATGTAAACGGATGGGGACACTTACGTCATGAACGGCTTCTCGCAGTAGCTTGACTTGATCCTTCGACACAGTCATCCGCTGGTGGAAGTAAAACGGGTAATTAAGCACGAGCCAGCGAGAGCCATTAATCAGATTCTCGAGACGAGCCGGTTTCAGAACGAGCGTGGCACAGTTTATGTTTCGGTGCTTAGATTACCTTCTTGTTGANGTTCTCGAGACGAGCCGGTTTCAGAACGAGCGAGGCACAGTATATGTTTCGGTGCTTAGATTACCTTCTTGTTGATGATCCAAATGACGCCTTCCGAGCAGGGTGGAACGGTGAGGGAGCCCATGTACCTGTAATATTTCCTGCCGCCCATCTTTATGTGCCTGGGGTCGACGAGACCCATCGTCCTCTCTTCCTCCTTGTCGATCATGTTTCTGATATGCCCCATCATCAGCTGTCGATCACATCGATTCTGGTTAATCCACACTTACATCTGTGTATCGATCCTTCTCTCAATCATAAACTACGTGTCCGGTACCTCGGAAATGAAAGGGTTGGAAGCCCCAAATCTATACAGGAGACCGACGACGGCGATCTTGTTCTTGACGTTCGGGTCGGTGCTCGCGTGGACCATGTGCAGCTCCATGGCATACCTATAATTTATTGGTAGGTAAGCCACATACATGTTTTAAGAGAGATAATTGAATCAATCTATGGTCAATCCGATCTGCAATTTGAGGGAGTTGTTGAGAATTCACTGTTGTTCAGAATTGACTAAAGAGTAACTTAAATGCTTTATCCCGACGAGGGGCAGTTGTGGTTAGATGATCACCTTCTGCCATTGACGGTGTGCTCCGAGGGCGAGTGCCAATGGCACTGCTGCAGGAAGTAGTCCGTCTTGTTGATCCTTATCGAGCCCGCCTTCCCGTGCTCCCACTGCACCTGCGAGGATCGATCACGAAATGGGCCGTGAGGCTATAATCTCTGATCCCGACTACACCGAGCACGTGGCGAATGAGCGATCATCTTCGCTGGATTAATTACCGAAATATCGTGTCCCCTGTTCTTGATAGTTGCATTCCCAGGAAAGTAGTTCCTCCTGATGATGTCCCTCTTGCGGATCACCTTCACCCTCCGGTTCGACAGGTCGATCGGGGACTGCATTTTCCCGGTCTTGCAATCTCTCCACTCTTCCTTCAGCTCTCCCCACCGGGCCGGCCCCTTCTCGCTCCCTTGCTCGTAATCGAACTCCCTCTCCTCCTCTTCACACCAAACCAATCAAAAACTCAGTCAGACAATCCACATGGCGATTATAACACACATACATCTACGGTTACTCGATCACATTCTTGGTCGTTGTTACTGTTTCTCACTCACCGACTTCTTGGGCGGAGATTCCCGGCGAGGTGTACGACAAGAGAAACAGAAGCACGAGAGCGAGGAAGGTCGGAGATGAGAGGATGCAACGCGCTCGGGTCTTCATGCTTACAAGCAAGAAAGGTATCGAGATATGGGAACCAGTCACCGTGGTATATCGGGCTTTGGAGAAGTTTTAGATATGGAACATGCAAGATTACGATGACATATATATACACACCCACACACCCACCACATCACAGATCTAAGGTTTATTACGTGGATTTTTAATTCAAGATTATGGTACGGTGGTAGTATGAACACATTTTGATCTGTTATCTAATATAGGTTATCTAGAAACTCAATGATACATTATTAGTGTATATTCGAAGAGAGTCGACTTATTAAAAATTAAAACTTTATTAATATATATATTTTTTATCACAAGATTTGAATTTAAAACTATAAATACCCAACTATCTAAATTAATCAACATTCATAATTTATTTATTTATTTATTTTAAATATGTAGTGGGAACAAAGAAACAACCTGGCAGCTTCAACGCGTCCAGATGCGTGTGAATGTGCGGGGGATTCCTAACCACGACAACCAAATGATCAACACCAACGTAAAAATAACATGGAATTTGCTCATTCGGAAAAATGAGAATCGTAATTACTTATCTGGATTTAGTCTCACTTACCCAAAAAAAAAAAAAAAGCATGAGCATGCATGCTTATATATAGATATATATATATAGACACACAGACACACACACGTGTGTGTTTCCTGCCTTGTGCACGTGCCATTTAAAACCCCCTCAGTTATTTCTAATAATTATTCATAATTTGAAGTAATAGTATGAGTCTTTTTGGCATATTTTCCGCGGAAGGGGAGAACAATTTTGACTTTGTCATCCACCGTACCGTTCTAAAAGGCAATGATCGAATTAGAAAAACAGTGTGTATCAGAGAATTTCGTAAAAGATGGCTAAGCCTTGCGCACCCCCCCACATGATGGCAGCCCAGGACGGAATTTCCAAGGGCGTCGGTCTTCTTTTAATATTTAAAAAGTTGAGTTCCGGGTACGATCAGAGCATAAACCGGACCGGATTATAATCCGGTTCAAATATTAATTTATGGGTCGAATAATTAATTTAATTTATTAAATCATATATTTAATAATAATAATACTATATACTAAATACAAATTTTAAATTTTGAGTTCAACAAAAAAAATATAAATTTNTCGACCATTGATTTAAGTTAGGTTTGGCGATCAAACTAGAAATCAACCGGTTTAGATGGATTTTACCGGATTTAAAGTGTATTTAGTTTAATTAAGTAAATAAAATCAGTCGAACCCGTATGACTCGTCAGTCCAGATTTTAAAAATTATGAATTAAAGATAAAATTTTTTTAGTATAATTTGGAGATTTTAATTAAAGTAAAACGGAAATTGGACGTTCTAGACCACTCCACGCATATCGATTGAGGTTGTCTTTTCTCGCTCGGAATATCGACCGAGGTCCGCGATTTTGAAAATAATAAACCAAGAAGTCAAGTCCATTTCCTATTTGCTGAACACGACAGCATAGTACTTCCAAAAAAAAAAAGACGACAAGAGAATGCTGGTGGAAAATGGGAATTCTAGCTACGTATAAAAATAAAATTAGAAAAAAACGCAGAAAAAATGCAGGACAGCAAAAGGCAATTCATTATTTAAGGAAATTTAGTATTATTTATATTAACATAATATTTTGATTAATTATTTTAAGAAAAATTCATTAAATTTGTTGCGAGTATTATTTTTATCGACATATTGTTATTTCTCTCAAAACTTACAGATCTCGTCCGCCATGGGAGAAAGAAGGGCGATCTTCTAACACGAGGAGCCCAACAACAACGTTTCTTGATGTCGCATCTGTGTCCGTATCCCTCTCGCCCCGATAAGATTGAGGACACCCTCCGATGTTTTTGGACCATAATCGAGTCTCGGTTGCGAGTCGGAGCGCCTGCCCGAGAGTGTCAGTCGGTTCGGATTACCCAGACCCTTGTTTATTATTATTATTAAAAATAATTTTTTTGCCGTCTTATAATTAGTCACATTAGCTTACTCGTACCTGCCGACCGAGGAGAGGAACAGCGTACCAACCGCAAATTAGAAATTTATTATTATTTCCCCCCATTTTATTGCCCTTGAGATCCTCTCATATCTCTCTATGACTCATTGGGGATTTTTCTTTTTCTTTTAAAAAAACGAAATTTCTATTCTCATAATATAGCCCATTTATATATATATAAAAAGTAAATTATCAAATATAATATTGAAACATTTGAGAAAGGCATGCTTTTTCATGCATTTGGTGGCACGACAGAGAAATTGCCACCTACCTCGATTGGGAGGAAAAAAAAAGAAAAGTACAATACCGCCTTATATGAATTACAATAATAATAATTTTAAATATTGTGAATTTTAAATATAATATAATAATTTTATTCTATATATATATATAGACGTGACAATTCCTCATATATGAGTATATTTTTTTTCTTAATTATTAATTGATAATAAATTATATTTTTTTAAAATAAGATCTTAAATTTTAATTTTTTTAATAAAACTGAAAAAAATTATAATTAGAATAATCTATCATCGATGGGCTAATATGATAGACACGATCCGCCATCAACAGTGGCGGGGCAGACTTTTTCATTATGCACACGGAAGGAAAAAAAGGGAGGGAGAGAGAGAGAGAGAGTGGGTGTTATAAGCTGTAATATATATATATATATATATATATATTATATAGACAACCAATATTAGCTCAGAGTTCATGTCGTGGAGGAGGCGAGAATCAAGGCGGCTGCCTGAATTTGAAAGGCGAGAAAAAACAAGTGGGGGTTGGTTGGGATTAAATAATTATTAAATATTTTAAGTTGTAAAAATTAATAATTAATTACACTTATACCCTTAGAAATAAAATGTTGCATTTATTTTTTTATACAATAAATTTGTTATGCAATGCTCAAGGAATACGAGCTCTCCCGTGGATGATACACAGCCCGACCTTCCCTCAGTTGCCAAACCTAACCCTGATCTTGCGGGGGTCCCTACTAATTCTTGCGAATATAATTTATGAGGGCTTGCGCCTCGTTTACTCCTCAATCAATCAATCAATTAATTAATTAATTAACCATGTGACCCAGTTCCGTTCATTAATTACGTCTACGATGGACACGTGTGTTGTACGGGACGGTACGTGACACATGGCGGAGAGAATCTATACGGTAATCCAAGTCAACCCTAACCCTAACCCCTCCCCGAGCGTCAGTAACAACACAGCAAGGGTGCAAGCAAAAGAGAAACGCATTTATAAACGCATTTATGATTCAATATATTTTATAAATATTTAAAAATTTATTGAGTCTTGATTAATTGGGTTGCATTAGCCTATGAAAAGATAGGGCAAGCTCTTCCCGCTCACATGACTCGGATCTTGCTCAATGGGTCAACGGAGGGTTTACTTTCATGTTTGGTTGTCTTTGGCTACTGATAGCTCAGATTGATTGATAGTGGAGGATTACTTCTCGTGAGGAAGTGGTCATTTAAAAAATTTTAAGGTGAAAAAAAAGAAGAAGAGAGAAATAAGATATTAAGTGTTATATAGTCAACGGTACGGTGAAGAATATCTTATCACAAGCTTACGTGAAATGACGAATATTTAGATAACATTCATTAATTAAAATAATTATTCTGCCAATTTTCATTAATAAGTATAAGACACGCAACTTACCTATTTGATTAGATTACGTGCTTAACCAAAAACCTTACTAGTAGAAAAGATGTTTTGACTCATTTTCACCCACCCCGATCAATGGTTAGATTACGCGTCCATCTATCACATCTACTAGGCTATCTAATGATCGTTATGAATCATTCTCGTCCGAAAGCTCAGGTCTTCCGTTCGGCCGAGGACCACTATACAGAGTTGGGTCCGAACACCTCTCGGAAGACCTCGACCCTAATGGAATCGACTCAACTTTCGGTTTGATGCGACACGGCGACCGATAAACCCATCCCTGCAGCATGACGGGCTCGGGTCCAACCTACCCTGGCTCTTCAATTCATAGATCAGAGGACCTGCAGTCACTGGGTGCATACATTAGGGCAGTAGGTGATGCAGTCGAGCTTCCTCATGGACGACGACTAATAACAACACCGATGCTCCGTCCGCCGTCTTCCATGGACACATTATTCCCATTCTGATATAGACAGTACGCTGATTGGTTCACAGTTGGACCTGAATCCATCAGATCCAAAAAGATCATCACTCCTGGTAAATTACACAGAGAGAGTCGGTGCAGCTCCTACTCCTAATTTTCTTGCCATAATTCACCTCTGCCTCCGGCATCAGGGTGAGGAGGGCTATGGTGATCATCGAACAGAGGGAAAGCAGAGTGCATGGAACTCGAAGATGAGCTCGGGCAACCGCCATCATGAAGCCTGTGTAGATAAGCAACACCAAAACATACGGAGGGAGTCACATGAGTTGGGATGATGGCCAAGACAGATCATCTGTAGTCCTTAATCCGCTGAATAGCTAGAGAAATTTACTCATACACTAATAAACAGGCAACGATACTTAGGACGCACAGTAGCTCATGGGCTCCATCTGGGCATAGTGCTATGACACAACAGATGCTTGTAATAGTTTGGAAATCACTATAATGAACAGGGTTTGAAGAAATGTAACTGAGGTCCTCCCGCAATGCAATTAACAGGGCACCGCCTTCTAGGCAAAGCAATGGTATGGCTTGATCCAAGTAAGACACAGAAAATGAAAGTCATGGTATTTTCTGTAATGAGGATGATGAGAAAAAGTCCCCATGTCCACCTCAACTTGTTGGATATCAAAATGCCGCACGAGAATATGTATCAGCTGAAGCTTCTGTGCAGTCGCTCCATCTGCTCTTACTCTGCGGAGGATAGGTTAAGCAACAAGAACAGGAGTTAGTCACATCAGAATGCTTCTCATAAAAATATGGAATGAGCAGATAGAGTCTGAGGCACTTAACGATCTATAAATGACTTGTTCATGAGGTTAACTGCAGAGTCCATGAACTGCATCCAAAGATAATGAGAACCCAAAATTAGTCAAGTCACTAGTTGATCGTGTTAATAACTAACAGGGCAACCAAACAGCACATGGTAATGACAAGCCTGAGAAGGCAGGCGATTAACAAGGATTTGGGAGCTCATCTCAACAATACATTTCACTATAACAAAATTGCAACAATCAACTCTTTGAGCCAGGATCGACTTACCTTTCCAAGCAACTTAAGTTCCTTCTGAATGGGTTCAACAAACTTCAGATCGACATCAATAGGCCAAACCTGTTGAAATTGTATAAATATAAATACCACAAACAGAAGGATGACTGCAAATCGTGTAGCTAATAAATACATGCCAAGGCAGTCATGCAACCAAATCACAAGGATGCACTGTATTGTTCGGGAATATCATAGAAAGAAAATGCACGAACACTTAATCAGCATATAAAGTAAAGCACAAAGGATCTCATTATAAAGAATAAAAATAAATATGTAATAAAGCTGCATTGCTAAGAGTTCAGAGCAAATACAACAAAAAGATTATCATGTGAAATTTCGATGATCAATAAGTAATAAGTCCAGCATATAATTGGTCTACGTCGGCCCATTCCAGAACTCTGAGCTGGCGAATCACCGAACAAGAAAGTAATTTTCGCATAGCAAAACAAATGGGTCAATTACATGCTTAGCATTTACTACCGATGACAAGAACAGTTTTCAGTCACAGTTGCTCAACATCTTGGCCAGGTGAAGTTGGGTCACAAGCCATATGACGAGACCTAGCAGAATCAACTGATGCCCTAAGATCACAAGCCTTCAATTAACACAATCTTCAGCATTTCCACCTCACACGACAACTAATGATACTAACTAAAATCACGAGTTTACAGCTTCGCGAAAATGAGTGCATAATTCAGTGGACTTGATGAAATCACGACTTCAAAAATATCGGGAGAAAACAGAACCTCCAAAGAACAATCAAAACTAAAGTACAGGAACATCGTCTACACAACAGCTTCGAACAGCAGTGCGAATACAGTAAAGTGAAGCAGAAGGCACCTTGACACCGAGCAGCTTAACAGGAGGAATTTGACCGGGAATGATGCAATCGGGCCCAGCTGCCTCGACAATCGCTCCCGTGGCCAGTCCACTTCCGATTGGGTCAGGATGCTGCACGCACGGACAATCGTGAGCACTCGAATCATCAGACGAGCAGGTACAAAATGGCTGTATTAGTATTAGACGAGAGGGCAGGAGCTGACCTTCATGATGGAGAGAGCATAGTTGGAGTGGGGCGTCTGGGAGACGCGGAGTACCGGGCTGTGGTGGATTCTGGGGATGGGCTTGGTGGAAGACGCCCTCCAGGGGACGTCCTTCTGCAGTTCCGCCCCTTTCTTCGACATGTGCTCGTTCCTCGTCACTGCTGGTCCGGCGGCGGAGGCGGAAGCCGAGACGGCGTCGATTCAAGACGAATAGAGCTGACAAGATGGAGAAACCAGGGGATGGATGAAGCCGAAGACGGATTAGTCCGACTAGATGGAGAAGGAGAGGCGGTGGGATTTTCTCCAGATAAATTAATAAGTAAGCTTTATATTTATATATTTTTCATTATGTCATATGTATATTTATATCAGTACCATATTTTATTACCCATTTATTTCAAATTATTAATTAACTGAGCCTACTGTTTGGGCAAAAATAAAAACAAAAAATCAACTAGGCTACTGCATGGTACAAAATTCCAAACAAGATATCAGGGAATTATCTTAGTGATTCATCAAATGACTAAGATAATTTAGTTTTTTTTTTCAAAAGATAAATAATTATTTTTATATAAAATTTTTGAATCCGAATATTATTGAGCTGAAGGATGTTCGTCAAAGGGTTCTCCTGCTCTTATCTGACCTCATTTCATTCAACTTCCACAGGGAAAATGAGAAGAAGCGTACAAAGAAGCAATAGTAAATGCAACAAAGGAATGACACCAAAATTGGGAGGAGCCGGACCCCTCTCGGCGACCCTGGTTCGATCAGCCTACAACCATGTCATCGTTCTGTGCCGCGAAGTCGGTGAGCCTCCTCCACATCAGCTCGCGCTGCTCCTCCACTTCACGTGCCCGGCGTTCCTTCTCCTCATACTGCCTCTGGCAGTCCTCGAAGAGCTCCTCATCCATTTCCATGAACATCCTCCGCACGTTTGCGGTCAGGCCATTGACTGCCTGGTTCCAGTGGGCCTGCGTGTTCTTCTCGAGTGCCTCGAAGATGATTGGCAGTATCACGGTCCGGTACTGGGCTATCAGGCTCACGATGTGCTCATTGTTCCACAGGAAGAGAGCTCGCTCGGCGACCTGCAGAGCAGGATGGAAGCTTACCATGTATCGGATGGAACAAGCAAACCTATCCGTAGTTCACATATGATTGCAAGTGTCCAACATCAAGTGAGGTAGAAAAGAGTAGAAAGACGCATAAACCACACGGTCAACAAGGCTATAGAAGCAATACACACCCACGAAAATCAAAGCTGGCTGACAATAATCATATCAGTAGGTCTTCCTCCGACAGTTCAAAAATGAGATATTCATGCAAAATGTATGTACCGACAGAATCAACTTGTTCAGAGAATCATAGAAAGGTTCTGATAATAATTGTTACTTGCCCATCCAAACCAACATCTTAGAAATTTACCCAGTGGAAGAGCGGGAAGAGAATGGCCGCTATATGATAGCAACTACACCAAGAAAACATTCCTTCTCAGCACAGCACCAGCAGGATTACATTAGAAACATGTTCAATTGTTGTTTAAGAACAGCATCTACAGGAAACACTTGCAACATCAATAGTGAACAGATTGCAATGATGCACTGGAAAGAGAGACTGCTAAAGAATCCTGAACCACCCTATTTGTATCGAATACACATAAAGGCCCAGTGATTCTATATGTCCTAAATAACTGTTCTTTGGTAATCTAGAACTCATTAATGTGCACAAGTCCAGACAAAGATACACTTCGGATGTTTCATTCCTACACAAGACCTGTAAAGAAAGGGGAACTACAATGACAGAATAATGAATCGATCATGGAGTTACGGCTCCCAACAAATTGGAAACTCTTAGCTCAGGCATAATAGATCTACCTTCTTAAAAAAAAAATTGTCTTTCTTGCCAAACCATTATATTTCAATAAGCTATGCAATAGAGAATCATTAATGAGCTAATAGTATCGCTTATGAACCTGAAAAGAGCTATTGAGGCACCGGGCCACTTGTCTGAACAGAGGAACCAAGCACCTGTGAAACTCGGCAGGCTGAGTTGCCTCTAGAACTTCTTCCAGTTCACCGAGGAAGAGAACTTCCTTCTGGCAGTTTGTAACAGGCCAGTACTTCAACAGGCCACTTACAACCGTATCAGCGAGTCTATAATCTTTCTCAACGAACTGAGTTATGCAGTAAGACAACTGCTGGTGATAGACAGAAACAGTTTTAGGCTTATGCAGTGGGATAAGAGCCCGAACAAGGAACAATTTGTGCTCCTCTTTCATTGGGAGTGCGAAACCATTGATTATGCTCCCTAGAATCTCCAAAAGCTCGGCTACACCACTGTGCCTCTCTGTCTCGTAAATGAAGCGGTAGAAGATGTTATTGATGGCTTTCCTAATGAAAGGGCGGTGCAACATGAACTTCCCATATATGCGGTGGAGGATCATTTTCAAATATTCGCGCTCCCGGGGGTCCTCCGAATCAAACAAATCGATCAGCTTTAGCACGAACAAATGGTCAATATACCGCTTCGCAACCTTTGTTTCCGTATCAGAGGAAACAACGTACCTCAGCAACAGTTCGTAAAGAAGCTGCAAATGAGGCCATGAAGGATCCAAATAAGGGTCCTCTTCTTCAGGGTCTGCGGCTTCCTGGCCTGTATTTTCATGGGAAGCAGGGGGCAAGCATCGGAAGATATTCACGGAGATCATCTTTATCATCTCCTCCTGACACTGCTCAGTGATTTTCCCTGACCCCGACTGGATAAAATCCACCAGGTCAAGGAGGGTTTGCCGCTTGATTTCCTTCTCACGGGCCGATTTCAAGGTGTCCGAGAAATCGAATTGGAAGCAACATATCTGCAACTTCCTCAAAAACAGGTTTTGACGATCCAAAACGGGGACATCGCGGAAGTTCGGCAGAGGGTCGATGGTGCCAGACGGTGCGGCCACAACAATCGCAGCTGCAGGCCCACCGGGCAACGAATTAGGCCCCGCTCCACCACGTGAAGCGTGGTTCACGGTCACGTTGGAGCTAGCAGAAGGATTCTGCCCGCAGATGGCCGCATCAAAGGCGTCGGATTTCGAGGGCTTCTTGTGCCCTCCCTTTATGATTTTCTTAAACATTTCCCAGTGCGAAATCGATTCCCACAAACACGGAGTTCGCACGGAATCGAAACTCTTTGATTCGAATCAGCCGCCGCAGCACCAAAGTCGAATACCCCCGCAGCTAGGAAATGGAAGCACCAGAGACTCGCGAGGGAGTGTACCGATTATTAGGGCCGGGATTGAAAGAAACTTAGCTCCGGATCGGTTGAGACGGCTAGTCATCTGAATCCCGGTGCCGGAATTGGCCGGGAAATGGGGATCCCGTGACGAATCGGATATTAGCGGGGGAGAGTAATGAGATCGAAGTGGTGGGAAGGAACGACACGACAGCTGTGGGAGAGGAGAGGAATTCTCGGCCTGACGTCTTTATAAATTTTGCCCTCTTTTTTTTCCCCTCATAAAGTGTTTGCAATTTATTTATTCATTGAAAATTTTCCAATTTTATTTAGGAACGTGGATGTGACATCCGGTAGAACTGGAGCATAATCATAAATTTCTATTATTGGAATTCGAGTAGAGATTTAGGTAAAAAAAAAATTTAACCGGTTAGATCATATTGCACTACCCAAACTTATGGCAGCAGCATCATGCGTACGGCCATACTATTACTTACTGTAAATTAACAATGCCACGAGGAAGCAATAATCCAATTGGTAAAATTTTTTTTACCAAGCTAATAGCAACATAGCAAAATATTAAAATCTTCGAAGCAGAAGAACCCTAGGCTTTGCCGCCGCTGCTGGTTCTCGGGTCCTGCCCATGCTCCGCTGCCGCTGATGTCTCCCGGAATTGCTTGTATATGTCACCTTGGTAGAACTTCCTCGTCCGCATCACCAGGATGAACGAAACCAAGCACCCAAATAGAGTTGCAGCCGTGATGATGATGAAGGCCATCTTGTAGCACTCTACTCCCGTGCAAGCCAGGTCCTCTCCGACAGCCCTGGTGAGCCCCTGCTCCGACATCTGCCTCCTGGCCTCCCGGTCGTAGAGCCGGCCGGCTACCTTCACGTTGAGGATGTAGGACCCGACTGGGCTGGCGACAGCCCCGAAGTTGTAGAGAGTGGAGTAGTACTTGAGCCCGAATATCTCTGATATGATCGCGAACAGGAGCGGCCACTGGGCCCCAAAGCAGAAGCCGACTACCACTGATGCCACGTAGAGGGAGCCCGGGACGCCAAACGCGATCAGGAGGTGACCGAGGCAAGAGAGGAGGAGGATGAGGGTGAAGAGGAGCGGCCGGGGGCACCGGTACTTCACAAGCAAGGCCTCCGAGGCGAACCCCGCCACGACTCGGCCGAGGTAGTTCCATATGCTCACTAGGGATATGAATGTGGTGGTGCTCCTAGCCGGGTAGCCCAGCGCCTCCCCAATCTGGCCCAGGTTGTCGATCGCCGTCAGCGTCCCGCCAACACCGCACATCGTTGCTACGAAGAGGATCAGCATGTCAGCGCTGAAAAGTGCCTGAAGGATGGTGTAGTCCTCGCCCCTGTCCGGTGGGCGGAATATGTTGCTGGTGCATGAAACCGGCTTCTCTGAGGATACTGGAATTTCTGGCTCCGGCACTGTTGGAGTATGTGTTAGATCAATCGAGGGCGGTGGATTTTTGGTGATTATCGTCTTAAGCTCATGAGGACTGTTCAAGGACTCCTCTTTGCTTCTCCACCGGTTAATTTCTTCTCTTATGACTATAGCCAGGGGGAGGAAGAGCAAAACAATCACCGTGGAGGCACTGCCAATATACCCGGCCCGACTGAAGGTGAGCCTGTTCTGCAGTATGATGACGGCCATCAGGAAGCCGGCCAGGCCGAGCGAGATGTAGAGGAAGTCGTAGAACACCCTCAGCTCGTTTGCTTGCCGGACCGCCTTCATGATCCGGATCGTGCGCAGGAACACGAAGGAGACAGCTGCCGGTAGCCACCCAATGAGAAGGATCAGAGACTTCGAGTCGTTTCCGTAGAAAGCGTGGTACAGCTGGGTCAGGATTGCCCCACTGAGGCCGACGAATCCTTTCAATAGGCCGAGGACGCTCCCCCGGCTCTCAGGGAAGTTCTTAACGGCTGTGACAAGGGCCCCGGTGTTAGCGAACGTCTGGGAATTAGCACCGATGCAGATGTACAGGCACATCTGCCAGACGGCTGGCCTAGTGACCCGGCCCGTGACGGAGAGCCAGATCATGAAGTAGCCAAAGAAGTTCATGGCGGCCCCAACGGAGAGGACCACCCAGGGTGGGGTGACCTCATTGATGAGCCCCGACAGGACCCCGACATTGCCACCGAGGTCCTTGAAGAAGCTCAGAAGGTTCAGGGTCGTCTGGTCGTAACCGAGGGAGGTCTTGATGTCGGTGGAGTAGAGGCCGAACATGTAGGTTGCTCCCGCCACAGACATTATCAGGATCGACGCGAAGGCCATGAACCACCGCCCCAGGATGATGTGGGACCCGACCAACCTCAGGTTCCTCCAGCCACCGCCGCAGCCGGCCGCAGCCGTGGACGCTAAACCCTGGTCAGCCACCACCATTGTTTTCTTTCTATCACCTGGTGACTAATGCCGATAACCCAACCAGTGTATCTAATAATTTGTTTAGTGTTTGTGCTGCTATGTTTGTCTTGAGGAGATGGGAGAGGAGCCTGAGATGTATATATAGACCTGGGGAGCTGTGGTGCCGACTTGGATGGTTTGACCGCCGTGTGGACGGTGGGACTGATTCGTTAATCGGAAGGAGATGGAGACTGTAACTCAGAGATACCCCCTTCATTTTTTGTGCAGAGAATTGTAATGAGATTCTAAAGAGTGTGTACGTTAATTAAAAATGACAACATCATCCATGAGATCAGTTTGATGACATGACTGTCCGGGTTGGACCAAGGATCCACTTCTGCATTTTTTTTTTCTGGTGTGCATCGCATGTGATCAGTGCTTCCAGCGACACCGGAAAGTGACAAGTTCCCTTGGTATGCCAGAAAATCATCATTGAATGGCCGATGAGCATCTATCCATATGCTTTTAAAAGGCTTTTTTTTTTTTAGTTTGTAAAATTTGAATATAAAAAGAAGGTAATGGACCACTTGAATTGAACCAGAGTTGCCAACGGTAACCTTGCGTTGGTTGGTTGGGAATAAGCACGCGGAGCTGCTCCTGTACTTGTCCATATGGTGGAGCTCTTGTCCACCCCCATCTTACGCGGCAGGCACGCGCACTAGCGGAGTCTTATCATCTGTGATTTGCAATCCCTTGTGATACTAATAACGCAGTGGGGGGGCGACGAGATCGAGAATTGCGGACGGGAATCGACTCGTTGATTGAGAGCCAGAGGAGGAAGGAAACCTCAAACCCTTCTTGTTCTAATTCAGTCCCTGCCGGTGATTGCACTGTTTTCAGTCGAAATGGACACATTCGACCACCGGATCATATTGATTTCCTGGAAACCTCCTTGGCCTTTTGGTGTTTCATTTGGCTCGCAAAGCCGAATCCCAGCTGCGCCACATCAGATAATACAATCAAGTATTATGCCCACGAAATGCATATAATAATAATACTTCTTAATAATACAATCAAGTAATATATATATATATATATTGCACTGTTAAGATANATACTTCTTAATAATACAATCAAGTAAATATATATATATATATATATATTGCACTGTTAAGATATTAACTCAATTTCCATTCCATGCAATTGAAGACTACCCAAACGTAAAAGAAGATCTTCTCCTGCACGTTTTCGTATTATGGGACTCACTCTTTCTCACGTAGGAAAACGGTATATGTCTTCAGTGAGATGTAGATCTATGTACATTCATCAGCTTAGAATTGTTGGCCTGTCAAAACCCAAAAGTAACACGGACTGCCCCATAAACCGGCACGTAACTATTCTTATTAGGTTAAAAGGTGGTTACGGGCTGAATCCAATAAATTTGGCAATTGAACTGTAACTAGCTTCCGAAATTGTTAAGAAATTAGCTCGATCATTCTAACATCACCAAAACCTTTCTTTTAATTGATAATATCAGTTCAATTTAAAATATTAAAAAATATTTATTTTAAATAATTTGAAAAAAATATGTATAAAAGGGGAAAAAGCAGTGGTTCACAATTTCAAACTGATCTTTTTAGGGTTATTTTCATGATTTCCTCATAGTTGTAATCAAATTAGCCTGTTATAATTAATGAGTCGAATTATAATCATATCAAATAATTATAGACCTATTTTAAATAAATAGAGACCGCTCATTTATCATCACTATCTTCATTACATAAGTGGGCTGTATGTGTCATGCCTTACGTTGATAGGTAGACATCAATTCGCCTTCCTCACTCTATATTCGATCGCCGAATTGCAGACTTTTCGGGGGCTCTATTGGTAATAAACTGAGATTCCACAATCTGGTGCACCGATGACACCTTTTAGGATCATAAAGATTTCAAGTTCGATTTTTATTGACAAACTTACCCTACCATCTTATTATTTCTATCTATTTTTACTTGTAATTTATAGATTTATGTCGTTATAAGGGGGAAAATGTGCTAAAAAAATGGTAGCAGCAGTGGTAAGAAAAGGAATCACCAGAAGCGAACGCGATATTGAGAGGAATAATCTGACTTTCTTATTCTGGAATAATCGACCTTTTTCGCCTTTAATGTAAGCATTTTGCTTCTACATACATATCACCATTACAGCAAGGACAGACTACTGGGTCGGGGTCTTCTCCAGTTCGTGTTTCCTGGAGCCATTGACGGGGTGCGTGAAGCTTTTGGCCATCCAGATTCCATTGTCGAAATCGACCTATATATCCACGGTCGAAAAACTTCGGCCCACGATCTAGAGACCCTTCACAATCTGCGAACGTGATCATCATGTACATGACAACATTTTCGGCACCAACTTAACTACCCGAAGAACTAAAATAATTCTATCCATAATCAGATATTATAGTTCTTGTTAGTGATATTCTTGTTATTAATGCTTATGGATGCGTGATTATTAACTAATAAGAACAGTGGTTCGGGTAAATTTATAGTAGTAAGGTTTTTTTTTAAAAATAAAATGAGGGGATATTTTTTATTTACTAATAAATTAATCATAAATTATTATTGTTTTTGGAAATTATGTAATTAGTGCCGTGTGGCACGAAATTTGGTATGATTTGTCCTTGTGAAAGATTCTCTCCACGGTGCGTTGACCAGCCGCGGAGGATGATAGGAGAGTCAAATCCGCACGTGCATTTGTGGGCTTTTTACACGTGCTTTTCTTGCTAACGTACGTCTCGAATCTCGTCATCTTCTCTCTCTTTTCCTCCACATTTAACTTTTTATTATTATTATTACTGGGGATTTCTGGAAGACGGATTATATACACAGCGTCACCTGCCNCTTTTTTTTATTATTAGGGATTTCGGGAAGACGGATTATATACACAGCGTCACCTGCCAGTGTATACGTAAATGAGTTATGTACACCTCTATGCAAAACACAGTACAAAAAAGAAACCGCAAGCAATTGCCGAGTAACAGAGAGAAAGAGATCATGGCGAGCTATGTCCATGGAATGGAAGCAGTGCTCCCTTTCATCTTTGATTTCTGTCGACGGGCTTGTCCCCGTCGACTTTCGTGCTCGAGAACAGCCGTTCCGACTCACCGCTGCTATTATTAGAGGCTGAGTAAGCTCCAACTCTAATGGGGATGCCAATGCCCTCTGCTCGCTTGGGTCGACAATCTTCTTTCCGTCTGCTTGCATTAAGAAGAGATCAAGCTCGCAGCTTCTCCTTTGAGTCACCGAGAAGCACCCATAAGAAATCTAGTTGAATATCAGAGGCATCAGCTGCTGCCGGATAGTAGAGAAAAAATTCTCTCTCTCTCTCTCTCTCTCTCTCTCTCTCTCTCAGACACAAGAGAAGTAAAAATAAAACCTTGAGATCCAAGAAACCAAATAATAATTGGATATTGAAGTCTTTCAGTGTTCTCATTATGTCATAAAGAATCCCTTCGTGCTCTTGAGAGCTTGTTTGGACAAGTGTACGTGTGAGAAGGGCTAATGAGGTTGTCCACCTTTATGGAAACATTCTCAGATTTGATCAAGCCATCGAACAGTTCCGAAGACAATTCCCTTTGAAACACGTCTTACCGTGATCGCAGAGGGAAGAAATGAAGCAGCCTGTGAGCAAGCTGTGAATTGAGGGCCAACCATTTCTATCTCGCAGCTTATCATCACTTCCCAGATCACACTTCTCTCAGGTGGTCACTGGTGTCATCCTTCCTCTTCCTTGTGTGCAAGAGCTCCCTGATAGAACCAGATCTCAATAAGCAGAAGACATTTACATTTTCCTGTTCCTTTCTATTACTAGCTCCATGGTTAGCCATTCAAAATCGATTTGATACCAGATATGCTAAAATAATAATAATCAACGAATTGGTACGGAGATGTGATTAATGAACCTTGTATCAGTGACGAAGAACAGGTTCATCACCTTACCATCTGGGGTCGTGGAGACCTTAACTTTCTTGATTATAATCTCCAGCACAGATAGAACCCAAGCTACTTCGCCCAGCAAAAGAATAAGAAAGAACTGGTAAGTAACTGCGAGTTTGATGATCGCTTTATGGCATACCAAACACGATAGTTCTTTATGTTAAAGCTCGCACTTTAACTGAAGGCAGTCAAAATTCCGGTGTCTTTAGATGCAAAACTTCCGATGTTTTTGATCCGATGGTCCAAACGTCATATCCAGACTCGGGCAAATTGCCATGTAGTAGGCCTCTACGGTCGTAGCAATGGAACTTCGAGAGAAAGACCTCGGGCGGCCTCCGAGGCGGAATCTCAGATCCGTAGAAAGAGAGTCCGGAGGCAGGAGAACAAGAGGGGCATGCCTCAACTAGCCTCTTCTTCGACAGAACCCACGTCGTATCTGCCTTCCCGACGACCAAGAGAAAGGTTAGTGACTCCAGATATTCAAAACGTAATCGCCTGTACAAATCATGGCTATAGATTAGACACACA